>MU867092.1:394960-441451 GCA_033725935.1 Cladorrhinum sp. PSN259 | reverse complement strand
TGGTTGGAAGCCGTCGTCGAGGGATAGAGCTTTTTAAGCTCGATTGAATGATGGTATTTTCGTACGTTTTGTCGGCTAAAGAAATATTTATCCCTCAAATTATAAATATTATAACCGAATCTTCCAAATATACTATTCCTTAACAGAGGGAATCTAGGCCTCGATATATTCCGATATCTAATATTTTACGGTTAGAAAATATCTCGAATAAATTTCAAGACGTAATAATGAAATATAAAGCCTTTTTAATTAAATAATCTCTTCAAGTCAACCGTAAAATAACGGTCTATTGTAAAGGTCGAGGCTGGCGACTATTGTGCTTTGATCTTGTTAAAGTTCCGCCTCGCCCTCTCGGGCTTTTATTTCCTCAACCCGCAAGTGGATTCAACATGTAGTAATCTGTGGGCCAACACGTCTTACTGTGTCAACCCCGTGGGGAATATAGAGATCTACTCCGGTTACCCGACTACTACGGCGGCAACGACTTTCACGCGTCCCGGGCCAGTGACGACAACCGGCTTCGTGCCTAGCCCAGTCCAGACCGCTACCTTGCAGCCCAAGGCCTCCGGCACTATCAGTGACTGCTACGTGTATGAGAACGCGTTTGACGCTACTTCCAAGCTGAAGGACCTGTCCGTGGCAAACTCGTGCTCCAGGTGGGCACATTTCGCCAATGTCACTGTTGAGCAGCTGGTGGAGTGGAATCCCAGCCTCCCGGCAATTAACTGTGGCCTCCAAGCAGGAAACAGCTACTGCGTACAGAAGTGGCAAACTCCTCGTAAGATCCTTCGTCATGAGCGTTCACCTTCTCTTATGCTCGGCGCGTTATATGTCTGCTAACACTAGTGTTTACTGTCTAGCCGATGTGTCGCTACCATACGACTACTGCGTCCCCGTAAACGGCACGCGCCGGTACTAGCGTCGTCAGTGCAGCCATCGGGTTGTGCCTGCTACACGAACTTCCGCATCTAGGATAAGGGTGACATAACTTTTCCGCCAACCTTGTCTAAGTGTTGTTTGTATGCTGACATTTCCTGCAGCCAACTTCAACTGCTCCATGGTTCCTTATTTGTTCGGCATCACGGTGGCGGAACTAACGAGGCTGAATCCCTGGATCGGATCCGATTGCGATACCGGTATTTGAAGCCAGCTGACCCCAGATGGTTACGAACAGGTTTGCATCTTGGGATCCGACACGCAGCCTACGGGCTCGCCGACGACAACGGCCACTACAGCTCCCACGACGACCACCGGAACAGCCCCACCAGCTCCTACTCAGCCCGGAACATCCGAGAATTGCAAGAAATGGCACACGGTTGCTGATGGAGATGGCTGTTGGAGTATTGCCGCTGCGGCCGGTATTAGCTTGGATGAGTTCTACCGGATGAACCCCGGCGTGGGGTCAGATTGTAGTACGCTTTGCTTGGGGTATGCTGTCTGCATCGGGGAGTAGAGGGTTGGTTTCGATGCTACTTCCGCCGTGACTGGGTTTCTTCCGCAATATATTATTCAACCGTCGTCTGAATTGTGAGACTTCTTGAGCGGAAACTGCGGTTGTTCCGCTACTTATGAGTCGCGTGGTTTCCTCACTCCCGTGATTTTCTATCAGTTGCGACGGGAACACTCGGTATCCCCGTACCAGGCAATGAGCAATATGCAGACCCAAAAGCAGATTCCGGATTGTTCCCAATGCCACCGTCCTATTTCTCACGAAGGCTCTCGGCAGCTCAAGCGAACGCTCACTCGCGGCTTAAACCTCCTCGCTTAACGACTCCTGCCTCCTCCAATGACCTACAAAATTACTCTCGTCCTCGCTTCCATCAATGTATGGCGGCCTGACATACTGGTCGTCCCAGTCACATTTCCCAAGCACGGCATACTTGTCTAGGTAGCACTGCAGCGGCATGTACATCCAGCCCACATCTTCCTCGTCGTACTCGGTGGCACCGTCGTGGAATGGGGCGGGACCTGTGTAGTTCCTCTCCTCTTGGGGGAACGGGGACTCCCAGTTCTTGCACAGAAGCTTCACGACTGGCGAGTTAATACCCGGATGATCCACAGACTCGAGGCAGATATCATCCACAAAGAGACAATACTCATATCTGGGCGTGGATGTTGCTCGCAACCAGCCCACATCGTCATCCAGGTTGGTGGCGTCCGGCCGGAGACGGTCCTCAAGATCCTTTTGGACCCAGGACCGGAAGTGATCTCGGACTTGGTGGGACGTCGCTCCGCTATTGACAACTGTTAGTCATGTGCAGACTTGTCATAGACACGTGGGAAAACGTACTAGAGCGCCATGTCGTCGATCACGTAAAGATTATGGAATTTCAGCATATCCTCGCGGATGTAGAACCTGACATCTTCTTGGATCCGGTTACCTAACGCTTCTAGCAGGCGAACCCAAGCTGTCTGGTTGCCTTCAGAGCAGCGATATATCTGGACTTTCTGCGTCAATGTGACGCACTTTTGCACTATCACGAGAGGGAGAGAGCGCGTAGTAAGTCTTACCACGAAACCCCAGACCTGGTCGTGGAACTTTGCGCACTTCATGTTTGACTGAATATGGTCAAAATCGACGTCGGGCTTCAACCCATAATCGAGGTAGGTTGCGGTCCCGGAGACTCGTGAATGCCCGGCCGAGGTACGGCTCATCCTGGCTAGAGGACGGCAAATCGAGTCAGCTTTGCTGCGCCCTGTTGCTGTACCGCACGCCAAGAGTGTCCTGGAACCGGCTTTGGTCAACGCTGTGAATGGCGACCTTGAACAGGTCTGGGCGGCGCGGGAGATCTGTCGCAAGGCTCCCCGTATAGCTGCAATGTTTTGCAACATGGCAGAATCAGGGTGTCTAAGAATGTCTAGGGAGAAACGGAGAGTAAATAAGGAGAAGGCGAGGTAGGTTACGTAGAAAATCCGGCTATTTGGGGGGGGGGTTTCACACGTTTTGAATGAATCGCTTTGATGAGCCCTTCCCGTTGCTGTCCTCCAATCAGGGACGAGCTCGTGCAACAAAGTAACAGGTACCTGAGAAACTTGGGAACTGTTGGAAATGATGAGTGAGCCGGATGCCTCAGGCCGCCTAGGTCAGGTGCAAGCTCCCCTGTATACCGAAATTAGGTGCGGAGAAGAGCGCCCTGAAAATGCAGGCAAGCAAATTTAACCTAAGCAGAAATCTAAAAAATAAAGATAGAAAAAAACCAGCGAGCAGAGCAAGCAGTATATAAAGATACTTAGAAATATAGTTAGATAGCTTTATATAAATATTATTTTTTCGTACACCGCTATGCCCTTGGCAGGGCTCGTCGGTCCCTCTACTGCTATTTACACAAGGAAAACCGTACCGTAAAGGCCGGCTGAAAAACCTTGTATCTATACTATAGAATCTCTCCATCGGCCGTAATAGGCCCGTATCCATATCATACCGTTATAAAAGGAAGCCAACCGAGTCATAGCCGCCCTATATTGTAGGTTCTATGCCCAGGCTTGCTTCTAGTTCCAGCTCCAGCTTCCTAGCCAGGCTGTATTCCAGAAGCCTGCCCGAATCCATCAGCCATGTCAGAACCTTCCTTGCAAGCCTTCCGCCCCTAGGGCTTCCATCCTTCAGGGCCCACTATAAATCTCTATGGGAGTCAATCCCTGAAGCCATCCAGGTCCTTGGTTTCAGTGGGTCTGGGCACCATACCACCAAGTGCTCTACCGACTCACGGCCGGAGCCGCAAGTGCAATAGGGGGTGGTAATTCCCGGTACGCGGGCCCGAAAAGGAAGTCTTTTAGCCCTATAGCCCCTGTACGGGCCTGTGTTAGGAGAGAGCTGTGGGCCTTCGTCAGTCCTTCATGCCGTCGAAAGACGCCTTGTCTGTCAGGTCTAGGCCTTTTTCGTCCACTAGCCTCGACGGCCTCTGAGGCTTGCCTACTGTCTGGGACTTCCACCGTTCCTTCCAAGCCATTGCTAAGGCCTCCATAGAGCGTTCTCCTTCACGGTTGCTTTTGCTCAGAGCCTTCCAAGACCCTATTATATTCACAGCTTTTTCCACTGCCGTGGGTGCCATAGGTCCTAGGAGAAGCCTACGGCCCGGTTCCTCTGGGCCCGTAAGACTAGCCTATTGCAGGCTTCTTGTACTATTACCACTGGTGCTTTCGGAGGCTTGTCAGCCACAGTCACTGGCCTGTGGATTCTATCCTCGAAGTCTGCGAGGCATCCCTAATATTAGATTACCGTGAATAACGGAGTAATTAGGATATCGTCTATGCTTTATATCCTATCTTGTCTTAAACTAGTAAACCTAAAAGGTAAATTAAGGCTGCTATCGAGTTCAAATCCGGTCTCGAATTACAATACCCTATCCGTAAAAGTATTATTTCAACTCTATATCCTATCTTGTCCTAAGCTAGGAAATTTAAAAATTTAACTAACAAAAGAACGGCATCGATTGTGTCAATTAGCAACACAAGTTGACAACAAAAGACAGTGAAGAAATTCGCCTAACCTGCTCCATGATGTGACATTGAGCCCACATCGACAATTACTTGTTTTGAACCAAGTTTTTGCTAGACTAGGTACATAGACATCACAACTTGAGAGATTCGAAATGAAATCCCTCCTGCGTACAAAAGGTATACCTGATATCTACCCCGGCCGTGGACTGCACCCAGGACATGGTCTCGATCCTCTGCCACACAGCAATTTGTTCCATATCCTGTACTTGTACTCCTTCGCCTTCCTCCCAACCGCTCTCCTCAATTTCGATTACCCGCTCAACAACCCTGGCAGTGCATGTACTATCCCAAACCGCCTCTCTGACTGTTTGCCGTCGCAAGATGCTCAGGATTTCGCGTCGAACGACGGGATGTCGGCACTTGACCCCGATCATGTAAAGCACCGGGAGAATCCCGATCTCGGGTGTAAAAGTAGGCTTCAATGATGACCCCCCTGAATACACCTCGTGCGCCGCCGCTACTTCCCTGGCCAAGGCCACGCATTTTTGAAACTCCGGCAGGAAGTTGTCATATTCCATTTCTCTGCCAGGTCCGTAGCTACTGAGGTAAATCCATGCCATGGTGTGATTTAGACGTAGCAGTGATATGAGCCGGCGGTACGACGTTTCGGAGTCGGTCTCGTAGGAGCTGGAGCGTTGCAGCATGTTGTCGAAGAGGCTAGACCATTGATCCAGCTGCTCGAGAACAACATTCGCATTTAACGAGGGTTGCGGTGGCATTTCGCTGGTCGGAGACATCTGTTGGTCCCTGTTTCGCAGTTCCATTACCTGGGCGACGAGAATCTGGAGATGGTCTGCGGCCTGCTCAATGGACCAAAATGCAACGTCGGGGGATGGAAGCTGGGCGATAAGCGTGTCTTGAATATTGGCAGGGGTCCAGTCGACTAAAAACAGTACGGCCTGCATGTCGAGGCGGCGGATCTGTCTGGTAACTTGGCAGATAAGTGTGTCAATCCCGGAGGTTTTAGCGACGTCGTCATATGTATTGTTCTTGTTGAGTACAGAATTGTCCCTGTTGCGCGAGAGCTCCACGCCTCCTCGTAGGTGCTTCATTGCTTGTACGTAGTTGCCCGTTAGTTGATCAAAGCAGACGAAGAGATAGCAGACCATAAGGGTAATGGCTGTTATTTCCGTGTCGTCACCAGTTGCCTGGTTCAGAACAAGTTGGATGGCTCGATTGTAGTAAACCAAGGGAGCCTCGCCCGGTAGCCAGTCCCTCGGTGGGTTCAGACGGCCAGTAGTGTGGTCCAGGTAGCTTCGGTGGGCCAAGGCCAGAGCAACGGCGGCATACCGCACCGAGGGCACTGTTTGCGAAAAGTACATGAGTGTCTTCCGCCACGATTCGGAGATGTGGTATTCGCTCAGATCCTTGATTGAAATATACTCGAAAAAAGACATTGCCTCTTCCTGGGCTGGCCCAGTCACCGGCAAGACCATAAAGGGACCGAGGTTCTGCAACATGAGACTGGGGCGGTTCTTGGCGATGTCTTTGGAATAATGTCCCGAACCAAGCTCGGTCTTGGTCGCTGGGAGCATCTCACTGTAACCGTCGCAGATGCGCCCGGTGGACTTGCATTTCAAGCATGAAGGCTGAGACAGATCGCATTTGACTCGTCTAATTCTGAGAATTGCACCCAAGTTTGAGTGTCAGTTATTGAGTATTGAACAGATGTAATCGCCTTGCCGGTATGGAAAAACTTACTTGCAAGTTTTGCAGCCTAATCTTGACTTTGGAGCGAACTTGCGAGGCCTCCTTCTCCAAGCTTGATTGGCCGTCTTGGTGTTCTCCCCGTCCTTGACGTCGTCATCCATTACGTTGATTCTGGCTGGACCGGATTCTCAGTACACGCAATTGCAAGCAAGAAGACAACCTCAGTCTCTGGGGACGTCAGGAGCAGAGCAAGCTCCAAGAAGATTTAAACTGGGCAGGACAAACAAATGGGGCTGTGTCACCATCGATACGATTGGCTCGTTCGTACAAGTGGGGCACAAAGGAAGGACTGAGATTTGTGGAGGGGTGGTGTCAGCTGAAACTGATGCGCAAAACGCTAAGCCACCGGGATATCTCGGGTAGGATTCTGGTCGTGGGCACTCAAAGCACAGTCGAGATGAGGAAAAGGTTGAAAGTGAGCAAGGGTAAACTTGTTAAAACTTGTGATAGTTGTTAATCAATTTGATTGGTCGTTTCGTACAGGTGGAGCGTCGACAGAAGTTGGTTGTATTTCACGAGGATTTGAAGAAACCGAAGCCGGCAACTCATGAATATAAGTATCTCTGATATCTCAGTTCTAGTTCCTGCAATGATGAAAGGCACCGCAACCTTCTTACCAGCAGCAGAAGAGCCATCAATACCATACCTTCACCTCCAAAGTACACCTTACCGCCGTCCTCACTTCCCAAAAGAATCATGAGAATCCTTCTGGGGAGAACAATGAAGCAACTTGCGAATGCACTTGTTGTCTTCACAAGCTTAGGATGCAAAGCCGTGAGATGTCTCGATCCGGGCATGGTCTATGGATTTGGCGATGTGAGTTTGGTCTTGGATATCCCCGAGTTACGTGCTGCCAGGCTGTCAGGCTTTCTGACCATTGAGCCGTATAGATCATACCGTCAGCCAACCTTACATGGACGCCATGCTTCGATGACTTCACATGTTCTAATCTGGAAGTTCCTGTGGATTATTCAAACAGCAGCCATGGCACGACGTCGATAGCCTTCATTAAACTGGCTGGCAAGAACGCAACGGTTGAGTCTCCAAGCATTGTGGTCATTCCCGGTGAGAATTCAATTGACTCCATCTAATCATATTTTTAGACTAACGTTTTTAGGTGGTCCGGGTGGTTCCGGCGTCGACCTGCTCCTCACATACCGGAACTTAGCAGCGCAAGCCTTCGGAGATCAGTACAACATCGTCTCTTTTGACCCTCGAGGTGTAAAAAACAGCGGTTTGACCCTTGACTGCTTTTCCGGGAATGCAGAAGCAAGACGGGCCTTCCACGAGGTGCACAATACAGGCGTTACCAACATCTCATCGACGTCGCTTGAGGAACAGTTCTACTCGAGCTCCATCTACGGAGAGTGGTGCAACGACGCAGTCCAGAAGGACTCGCCTTACGGTTATTATGTGACCACACCGGCGGTCGCAAGGGATTTGCTCACATTTGTAGAAGCCGAGGCCGTGCTGGCCGGTCAATCACCATCAGACGCCAAATTGTGGTGTTATGGCATCAGTTATGGCACTGTCATCGGCAGCACTTTCGCTTCCATGTTTCCCGACCGGGTTGGGAGAATGATACTCGATGGTGTTTTGGACGCCGAGCAATATTATGACAACGACTGGAGGGACAACGTCGATCAAATGGACGATGCCATGGAGACATTCTCAAGCTTCTGCCATTCTGCCGGCCCCGAAAGTTGTTCGTTCTGGGGACCCACGCCAGCTGACATAACGGCCAGAATGGATGGCATCATTCTCCAGCTTCAGAACCACCCGGTGCCGGTGAGTGGCGTTCAAAATGGAGACTTGCCGACACTAGTTACCTACTCAGACTTGAAAGCCCTTTTTATCAACGCCCTCTACACCCCACTAGCGTCCTTCCCGCCCATGGCCGATACCCTACACCAGCTCGAGTACGGGAACGTGACTGCTCTTGCGGGCACGTTTGCCAGGTTAAGTGCTGTGCCCGACGCGAACCAAATTATCAAGTGCGCCGATTCGTATCGGAGAAACAAGCTTACTACTATTGAAGAGTTCAAGAACTACAGCGAGTACACGGTTTCCAAGAGCAAGTACCTTGGCGACATCGTCCCAATTTTCGTCGAAACCATCTTGTGCAGAGGTTTCCGACCGCAATTGCCTGATAGTATGGTGGTTCAAAGTAGGAAAATCTCCTCTCTCACCCAGTGAAACGAGCGTGTGCATTGGACGTCAACTCTAACAAACCTCTTTTAATGCAGATCCAATAAACGGACTGGAAAAACCACTGTCCTTCCCCATTCTGTTCACGAGCAACACCATCGACCCTATCACGCCCTTGAAATCGTATGTTTTTTGGACAGTCTATCTCATGATCTGGTGCATTGCTAATTGTCTTTTCAGAGCGCGACAGATGTCTTTGCGATTTCCGGGATCGGTACTTTTATTGCAGGAAGCCGTTGGTGTAAGTTTTCCAGTCCTCGAACTTCACAATATTATCTTGAATAAGGGTCTGTAAGCTAACTCGGTGGTGGAATGCAGCATACAGTTGTCCTCCAGCTGGGGTCAGACTGTTATTTTGGACATGTTCAGGCATACCTGGCCGGGATACCTCCGCCGTCCAACATCACATGCCCACAGCAGTACCTACCTTTCAGAGACGGCTCAGTTTGAGGATTGGCCACAGAGCGGGAGATATCTAGGGTTGGCAGACTTGAATGCAGGATTCAATGCGGAAGGAAACGCATCAAGAAGAAGAGTGTGAACTGTTCAAGGTTTACAACATGGTAAAAGAAATACAAGGAAGCTTCCACCATGTGCTCAAAGAGAAATTTCCTCTTTCAATTATCACCTCCAAGGCCTCTGTCTCGGACTCGTCGTCTCAGACAGTGTGACAAGGGGCATAGATACAGCTTGGAACAGAGGGTTTATTTCAGTGTCATAATCTCTTATAGCCTTTAAGGGTGTCATCGATTCTCATGAATGGCTTCCTGAACACGTTCATATGAGCCATTTCATAATGCTGACCGATTTCCCCATGAACAAATTTCCACTGAAATTGACTGTTCATGAGGTCTTTCAGGAAAATCACCTCATATTCTATTTCCGGTATTTCCACCAATGCATTCGCCAGCATTTTCCTGAATTCTCCTGAAGTTGTTCAGAAAAAAACAGGGTCTTGAAAACGACATTTTTTTTCCTGAACGACGAAGCCACCCACAGTAAGCCCTAACCCTCGGCTGCCCAGCACCACCACCAGCCTTGCCAGTGCTCAACACCTTCAAGATGCCAGCACCTACCACATCCACCACACCTACCACATCCACCACACCCACCATACCCACCACACCCACCACACCTACCACACCTACCACACCAACCGCTTCTAAACACCGGCTTATACGCCGCCACAAAAGCCGCAATATTGATCCTTTTAATCATTGTTGACTTATATAGGCAATATAATGGGGTTTTATAGGGCCAGTTTACTATGATGGTTTGCCCCGGTTTGGCTCCATCAGCCTCGTCTGAATAGAGGCTTGGTGGATTGCAGCTTAGTAATACGTTCATGATCCTTTTCAGGATGGTTGAAAAGATCACACTTACTGAATTGGCTTTCCTGAACCAACCTGGACTTTTTCAGGAAATTCTTTCAGGACCCGAATAAAAAGGCCAATTTAGGAAGACTTTTCAGGAGAATCGATCACCCGCTAAAGGTTCTTAGTTCCTTTCAATCTAGTTAGGACCTGTAGGCTCTATTTATACAAGTTCTTCTCTATGGCCTTTCCCGACCGGAAGTCTTCCTCCGGTCTCAGCAGTTCTCGCGGCCCTACCTTAATCCTTTAGTGCCTTACTATAACCTTCTTGAACCCAGATTCTTCGTATTAGTCCAATCATCTCGTTAAATAGAGGCCTTGTGGGAAGGTGGTCATAGCTTTGTGGTCAAAGCTCCATCCGCCACCTTCTTCTTCTTCCAGCTAGCCCACTGCCTTTCTCTCCCACAACATCACTCAATACATGGCCTTTTCCAGCCTTCTTTGCCTCCAACAAGCCTTTCTGTTAGCTAACGTGCATGGTGAGCACGCTAGGGTTGCCCAACTATATTAGTAGGCCTTCGAGGCTGCTTGGCATGCCTATTGTCCGGTGTGGCGTCTGTTCGCACGGTGCCGGGTGCAGTTGGTCGAGGCACGTGTGACAGACAGGCTAACAGTTGGCTCACAGTACACAATCGATGCACCATCCACCCATCTTTTCTTTTCAATCACGGAAAGTTGATTGACAGCTTCCTGTAATGGGCTTCGAAGCCGTAACGACAAACAGCGGGGCAGCAGTAGTAGATGGCAAAGTCGCAACTGAAATCCTCACATTCCTCAGCCTCTCTCCCGAGATCCGACACGCTAACACCATCAAGGAAAGATGGCAGAGCTCGGAATCCCTGCAAAACACGCTGCTCACGGACATGTATGTATGTACAAGGTTCTTGAGAAACTTGCTCTCTCGTGCTAAAATGTAACAAGGGTCAGCAGGCTTCCCAAATATTGCATTGACCGAGCGCTAGCTACGTAGTATTGACGCCCGCATTCCGGTCGAGAATCCCTGCCGTAGTTTTGATTAGCCCTTGGACGTATGCGAGGGTGAGGCGCGGGGCCTAGTTGGAGAATCAACCCTACACAAAGATGCAATCCGCTGACCAACAGCCAATAAATAGTGTCCAAAGGGTCTAGCGCAAGTTTCAATCCAATGGGAAAGGGCCCGATTAGCTAACACCTCTCTAGCTGTCGTTCGGAAAGAATGCTCCAATGTAACGCTGAGACTTGATTCTGGAATACGAGACCGCCAAAAGTCTATTTATTTCCTCGAGTCTTGTCCTCATTCTTGTTGTTTGGATACACCAACCAAGGTCGTCTAACTTTGCCGACAACCTGGAAAGATGGTTCTATCTAGATTGGCTGTTACCATCGCTGGGCTGCTGAATGCAGCGGTGCTGATATCGGCAGACCGCGCGCAGTCGCTCTCGCACTCTAAAATACTGACTAGAGCGGAAGATGTCCAAGAACAGTACGACTATATCGTTGTGGGCGGCGGCACGGCCGGCCTCACAGTTGCGGACCGGCTGACGGAGAAGGGCAAATGTAGGTCCCGTGAAACGTGAAGCATGCATTAAACTACTAACGACTGTTCTAGACTCGGTTCTTGTTATTGAATTTGGAGTGTTCCGTAAGTCAGCCACTACAGTCCGCTCACAAGCTTACGGCTGCATATATGCACAACCATCTGACTGGTAGAGGTTCGACACAGAGAACTCGAGCTCTGTTACCACGGTTTCGTACGGATTCCTCGCCTTCATCGACCCGACACTAAACTTCAACATCACGTCCGTTCCGCAGACGGGGCTGAATGGCCGTACCGTTGACGTGGTCGTCGGCAAGATGCTCGGCGGTAGTTCGGGCCACAACGGCTTGCAAGTCCACCGCGGCCAGAAGGATGATTACGACCGGTGGGGGTCCTACTTTGGGCGGCGTTCGCAGTGGAGCTGGGATGGACTGTTACCTTATTTTAAAAAGGTAAGCTGCAAACATGAAGCCTTCCACGTCCTCTACGTCCTTGCGGTCCGCGTCGTTTCCCAAACTCACTGCCGGTATATGTTTGATAGGCGTGGCACTTCCATCCACCGAGCCCGGAGCTTGCAAGTGCAAACAATATCAAGTACGACGCCAGCTACTGGGGAACCAGCTCCAACATCCACGCGTCGTTTCCAACCTTTGCGTTCCCTTTTCTCAGTAAGTCAAAACTTTCCATTATACCCAAGTCTAGTTCACTAATTTATGGATCAGAAACCGAGATCGCAGCATTTGGCGAAATCCCCGGTGTACAGTTTCCTCCCGACTCCGGTGCTGGCCTCCCGGGGGCCTTCTGGTACCCCACCTCGGCTGATCCGGGACCGGTGCTGCGATCCTTCTCGCGAACAGGACACTGGGACGGCATTGCGCAGACACGCAGCAACTACCACACTGTAACCGGTCAGAAGGTGCTGAAAGTTCTATTCAAGAATAAAAAGGCTACCGGTGTTACGTTCGTGCCGGCCGACGCTACAAGCGCCAAGAACGCGAGATCAGTCAAGGCAAAGAAAGAGGTCATTCTGGCAGCGGGCACTATCCACACGCCCCAAATCCTGCAGGCCAGTGGTGTAGGTCCGGCAAAGTTACTCAAGGATGCCAAGATCGACGTCGTCGTGGATCTGCCGGGTGTTGGGACCAACTTCCAGGACCACCCATTCCAGGTTGGGGCGCTCTTCAACTGTAGGTTCTCGGACACCGGGGATTTCCTGTCGTGAAATGATACTAATTTGACTCTCTTGCTCTCAAGTAACCAGATTCACCGCCGCCCCGGACCCTGACGACATCTTTTTTAACCAGACCTTTATAGCCGAAGCCCAGGCCGAATTTAACGCGAACCGTACGGGCCCCTTGTCCATCGCGTCGGGCAGTGCAGCCTCCTTCCTGCCCTTTAAAGTCATCGCGCCTACTGCCTTCAGCCAGATTGCAGACAAGTACGAGGGGCAGGATCCGGCAGCCTACCTACCTCCCGGCACCGACAAGACAGTGGTGGATGGCTACGCGGCGCAGATCCGGGCGCACGCCCGCGCCCTTCGTGGAACTGGTTCGGCGGTATACAACCTCTTCGTGCGTGGTGCTTATAACGAGGGGTCAGCCGTATATCTCCACCCTTTGAGCCGGGGCACTATCAAGATCAACCCAGCGGACCCTTACTTCACCGATCCCATCATCGACTACCGCGCGCTCAGTAACCCGGCTGACGCCGACATATTAGTCGAGTTCACGCGTTTCACGCGCCGCTACTTCCTCAACACCAGCTTGAGCAACTACGGGCCCGTCGAGCTGTGGCCCGGCGCCAACGTCACCAGCTCCGCCGACATCATCACCGCGCTGCGCAGCTTCATGATCCCATCCACCTTCCACCCTGTTGGCACGGCTCCCATGATGCCCCGCAAGCTAGGCGGTGTAGTCGACGAGGACCTGCTGGTGTATGGCGTTTCGGGCCTCAGCGTTGTTGATGCCAGTATCATGCCCGACTTGCCGGGAGCGTATACGCAGCAAACAGTCTACGCCATTGCGGAAAAGGTAAGTCTATCGATAGCCCTTTGGCTCTTCTAGTCAAGCCATCTATGAAGATGGAGAATACACAGGATACAGTGTAAGCTAACACATTCGCAGGCTGCAGATCTCATTAAAGCTAGAGCGTGATGGGGCTATAACGTGAATAAAATATTGATTTATTACTAAACTGCCTGGAACCCTCTTCTACCTCGTTTGCTTTACCCCTGACGTAATGGAATTCTGTCAACTGTGGTGAATTTACTCTTTGCTAGATCTTTAGATCTTGAACCGGAATCACCATCACGCCTGGGTTGCAATCATCTTTTTTCGATGTAGTTGAGTCGTGCCACTTGTTCATTGAGTTCCACGTCATCTAGCTCCATTGTGTCCACAGGTTTTCAAACGTCACCCAGACTCCAGTGGTACTCAATATTCTCGTCCCATCTCTCACGCTTGTCGGAAAGAGAATGTATCTATCGGATGTGAAATTCTCCCTGCGACTACTTACCCCGGGATCTTGTACGCTTAGACAGAAATGTAATGCCACTGTGTGGAACTTAGGTATTCATGTGGAAGGATAAAAAAAGAGTGAATTGCATGTATTATCTACTGCTAGGTTGCAAGGGAAGTCATGGTTTATATACATGTAAGATGCCACCGTCTATTCAGAGAGCTCCTCGGAGCTCTCGGCCTTGGTCCCTCCACCACTACCTTCCATACTGGGAGCTTACTCCCGAGGAGCTAGCTTCCTATGAGCTAGCTCTCGGAGAGCATGTTCTCGGAGAGCCGACTCACGGAGACCGGGCTCCCGTTCAACACACTGTCCTCTCGTCAGCCAATTTTCCCACGTCTTTTATCAGTTCGCTGTGAGACGAGTTCTCACCCATGGCCCTTGTCGACATGGCCAAGGTCCAGCTGTTGGCACGGCCAGGGTTCAGTACAGGTAAGAATCACGTAGCCACAAGCCTGCATGCAGAATGAGGGCATCGCAAGATGTGGTTCAGGTTGTGTATTGGTTGTAGATGGGTATGAGGATCAAGAGGACGGAGACCGCCCCGTTCGCGGAAGGTAGAGGGCTATTATAGAGTCTTCAGGAAGATCCACATTCTGGGGTAGCCGAGGCTTCGTCCCCTCTTCTTGATCCTTTCCCACATAATGGCGCTATCGCGAAGGTGTTCCAACACCAGCCCTCAATGCCTTCCCTCCCGTGCAGCTCATTCTAAAGACCAACTTGCTCCAAATGCTTATCCTTGCACCGAGGGACCAATCGGCAGCTGAGTGGCCCAGGTTTAAGCAGAATTTGCAGATTGGGCCCATTAGACTGTCCGAGGGAGACTTGCACCAGTCAGACGCTTCAACACCCAGATGGTACAACATCCCAAATAGCCGAGCTTGGCTGGAGAGTTCGCACTCTGCAGATTCTTCACAATTCACAACGCTTCTTGCGATCCTTCTCGGTCAGCGTAATCAAAAACTGATCGTTTGGTTTATCCGCGATATATCGTTGAGGCGTTACAGGAGCTAAATGCGTTGGCCTGAGACAGGGCTTCCCGGTAACTAAAAGGGCCTAGCGCCAAGCTTACTTGTGGAACAAAAAGTGGCCAGAGCGGCTTTTGGGGACGGCGCGGGGCAATTCGCCTCGCGAGAAGTAAGACATCCATAATATCAATAACAGCGAGCTACGGGCCAACTAAGCGATACTGAAATCGAGCTGAGAAGCCCTGGAGAGGCGCACTTCCTTATTGGCCAGCGCACTATACAAGCGACACATTGCGAAATGATATCCTGCACGGTCCAGACCTTGCATGGCCGTGGCGGAGGCACAACACCCTGCTAGCAGTAATGTCGAGATGAGTTCACGAACTTGAGTTATGCATCATATTGCTAAGATAATTTCCGATGGAGGATCGTATGATTTTGCAACCATCACAACACTGACGCTGGAATCAGCACGGAGCTTTGTTTAGTCCTTGGGCTCTTCACGATGACTCTGGTTGCAAACTCGACCATGTCAAGCTCGAGTCCAGACGGCTATAAAATCAACCTCAACTGCCCAGTATCAGTCTCTCAGTTCTACATCAGCTTCAGCATCTTCACAGCTTCCTCCTCTTTACCACATCAGCCAACTCTATTTGCCTCTGCTTCATCGCCAACTTCACTATGGTTTCCTCTGTTGCCCTCATGGCCCTGGCCCTTGCCTCTTCGGCAAGTGCTCTGCTGCCCCGTGGTGATATTGGCACTGTCTGCAAGGCTCCGGTATGACTACTCTTCCGAGGCTTTTGGATTTCAACTAACACACCCACAGCAAGGTTCTGGTGTCTGCGGCAGCACCGTCAAGGCCGACTGCAACGGCTACTACGTGGCCGGCTACTGCCCTGGTGACAACACTGTTCAGGTGCGCAAGTCCGGTCTATAACTTGTAGACAACAATGCTAATCTCCAATTGGACAATAGTGCTGCATCCAGGCCAAGAACCAAGCCTGCTCGACTCCGGTAGGATCTCTAGTGTCTCTCTGTAACCTTGACATAGAAGTTGCTAACACCTGATTGGTAGGACGGCAACGGAATCTGCGGCAGAACCGAGAAGAATGATTGCAACGGATTCTACACCGCTGGTTACTGCCCCGGTGATAAGCACTTCCAGGTAACTCAGCCCCCGCTGTGATTCCACAAACTATTTGTCTGGGCTAACCTCGACTTCCAATCAGTGCTGCGTTCCGACCCCTGATCCTCCTGCTGTAATTCCTGAAGGAGATGACAGCACCGAGGATGAAGTTTCCTCTGCCGAAGCCATTGCGGCCGATCTCCTGCCGCCGCTGGATATTGACCTGGACGCTACCATCGCTGCCAACAACACCATCATCGGAGACGACATCGAGCCCGAGGATGAGACCGACCCTCTGGTCGCTCGTGCTGCCAAGCTGACCAGGGGACAACTGGTCGTCAAGGCTGCCGAGAAGTGGCTCGGCAAGAAGTATGTCTGGGGTGGTGGCAATTGCGCCGGACCCACAAACGGCGGCTTCGACTGCTCTGGTAGATTACCCCCTAGAATCCCCCCCCCCCGGATGGTATTAATCCCACTCTTGAAAGAAAAAAAAGGCTAATTGATTTTGACAGGACTGGTCCTCCACGCCGTCTGCAAGGTTACCAAAGTGCATCTTCCCCACAACGCCCAGGCTCAGTACAACCTGAGGAGGGGCAAGCACGTCAAGCTCTCTCAGATCAAGCCCGGTGATGCTCTCTTCTGGGCCACTGGCAAGAAGTGCGGCAGCAAGATCCACCACGTCGGCATCTACGTCGGCAAGAACAAGCAGGGAAAGCGCATCGTCATCCACGCCCCCCACACCGGCACCGTCGTCAAGAAGGCTACTGTGTGGACCTCGGAGCTCTGCGGCTCTGCCGTCCGGTGAGTGCGCCCCTACACTGCTCCGTATACCTTTTGGTGATGAGAACTAGAACTAACACGGAAACAGCTTCTGGTAATCTGTCATAGACAAGCATATCTGGGAAGGCAAGGTGGCAAGGGGAAGTTGGGAAGGGAAGTTGGGCAGGTGGTCGGTCGGTTACTTTACAAGCTAGGAACTTTCCTTTTGTATCTTTCTGGTGGCATGCACAAGCATGTTTTGAGGTGTAGTTTATCTTTTGAGATTTAGTTTTATCCGTATTAGACTCGTTTTGCTCTTTTATCTATCTGATACATCGTGTGCATCGTGGTGACTTTTTCTGATATTTCGGATTTCTACTAGTACTCGCCACTTTTCTATTACAGGCGAATAGAAGTCAAGCATTTCTCCGCACGTTCACATTCTTTTCTTACCTGTCCTGATTCTTGGTGTTCTTGTGCTTCGAATTAGTTGGCCTCGTGATTCTGTTTATCCTTTCGGACAAGAATACTGACAGCCTTCATAAGGGGCAACGAAACCCTTCCAGACCCGTGCTTTGCTATGCTTTCGTCTTGGTCATTTCCGTCATCCCTACCATTATCTTCTTCGCATTTTGAGTGTGTTCGGGATTGCTCGGGAAGAGCGGAAAATGTCCGCCTTTGGGCCTGTAGGAAGTTAGTTCCGACTGTTGTTAACTATGGAGCGCTGACCTGGGTGCATCTGAGGAAGTGATTTAGCTCTGTTGACATACTCTAGCCACAGCGACCTCCGCGAAGCCATCCAGTAATACGAAGCGCTGCTGGATCTGGTCTTTTCGAAGCTACCGTCGCCCAAAGATCGGGAAGACGCCTCTACACTTAACCGCCCTTGGGAGGGGGTCTTGGGAGCTGCCCATAAGCGGGTATAAGCTCGAAACGTTTGGCAACTGAGAAAGGATTACCCACAACCTCTATACGGTTCCTTCCTCTATTAAATCAGCAAAAGTTTGAGCGGCTTATTTATATGAATGGCTCATGAACCACTCGGTAATTCGGGGAACTCAGTTTCTAAAATGTTAAATAATGGAGCCGTCTTGGGGGAGTTTCGGAGCGATTGAGGGCTTCGTGGGCTACCCTGGTAGGAATTTGAAATTTGAATTGATATTTTAAACAAGTTGTAAACGTTTGATAACAAATATAAGCTCCTGGCGCGCTCTGACCTGCTCCCTACACCCCCTTATACGGCTAAGCAGTGCCGATTCATATCAAAGCCGTCGATAGGGCCAGGCCTTGTCCGTCACCGGCGCAGCTCTCCCGACTATCAAGCCACCGACAAGCGTCATTGGGTCTTTTTATCAACTAGACTACTGGGCTACTTGCATGAAAGCAATACAAGTCAAATACTATAGGTGCACAACCATCTGGTCTACATTTGCTTTGCACAACTTTATAGAAACACTTGAAATGTCAAATGTAGACAAAACCCTTGATATAGCGTGATATTTGGACGAGCCTCAGTCTTCGGCCCAAGAGGGTAGTATGTCATTAATGGGAGATGTGGGGCTACCTAGGCAACGGTTGCTATTTACAACCGTTGTTTTATTTCCATAGAGTTGGTCCAGAAAGTTAACCGTTAGAGATGGCTTAACCGTTGGATTTCAGCTTAACCGTTGGTGTTTATAAACAGTTGTTTCCTAGGTACTTTACCGCAAATTATGGGTTTTTTTTTCTGCAGCCATAACCCTTCTTTTATTTACTTCTACCTGCCCACCCACCTACCTACCCAGCTACGTGCCTGCCTACCCACCTACCTACCAGCCTACCTGCCTGCCACTCAGCCTGCCGGAGATGCCCTGGGATGGGAGATGTGGCCAGTCTCCGGCATGGCTGCAAGCCAGGAAGCCTGTGTGTGTGTGCGGGTGTGTGGGTATGTGGGTGTGGGTGTGGGTGTGGTGCCATACCTGTGCCTGTGTGGGTGCGCAAGCCATGCCCACGCATATGTGGGTGTGGGTATGTATGCCGAAGCCATCGCCGGTGCCTGGGTGTGGTGGTTGAAATGGAAAATGGCCAACACTTCGAAGATGCAAAGATCCAAGGCACTGCCTGGGTCTGGGTGTAGGTGTAGGTGTGGGTGCGGTTGTAGGTATGGGTGTAGGTGTGGGTATAGGCGTGGGTATAGGCGTGGCCGGGCAGCTCCTGCCCTCTGGGAATACCCGCATCCACTTGCACCCTAGCCTAGCCCACTCTGAACCTTGGTTCGGCCCAGAAATCCAAGGCTAGTAAACCTTACTTTGTTTACTTCCCACCAAAGGTTATTTCAAATCCAACGGTTAAGCCATTTGCAACGGTTAGATAATGTAAACAGTAAACAGAGTTTCAAACACTTAACGGCGTTTTCCAAATTGTTGCACATATATAACAGTTAAATCAGATCCTTAAATTCCCATTAATGTACATATGAAACGCTTTCCTCACTCCTTATCTCACGGTGCCACGAGCTGGATCTCACGGTGTAGCTTCCCGTCGACATTCGGGTAAAGGCTGACTTCACCGTCAATCCAGCGAACGAGAATGGCGTTGCCGCGACCCGCAGTTACGATGGCGTTCTTCCACAGGCCATTGGGTGCCTCCACCTGGTGCTCGTCCGTGAATCCCTTATCGAACACGTCACCGTAGATGGTGAACTCTCCGTCGACCCAGCGTACTAGCAGGTCAAAGCCGGTAGAACCTATCCAGTTGCCGCCTGAGAGCGAGCGTACATTAGTCCACACGCTGTTGGGCGCAATCAGTGTCTGCTCGATGGAGAGTCCGTTGGCCGAGACACCGCGGTAGAGCGACGTCTCGCCGTCGCTCCACACAACGCACAGGTGAGGGCCGACGCCAGCAACGTAATAGGCGTGGTCGGCCCATAGACTGTTGGGTGCCTTGAGCTGTACCTCACCCCTGAAGCCATTCTTGTCCACAGTGCCGTAATACGACACCTCGCCGTCGCTCCACGTCACAACAACAGCAACGTTGTCAATAGTCGCAATCCCCTTGGCGTAGGTCCAGATGCTGCCGGACTTTGCCATCTGCGTTTCACCTGCAAAGGGCTTCTGCGGGTCGTCGGTCGAGCCTCCCTGGTAGAGGGTCACCTCACCGTCACTCCATTTGACGATCATGTCCATCTGCTTGCTGCCAGTGAACCAGCCGGTCGTGATAAGATCGGCATGCTTCCATAGCGGGCCGTCGCCAAGCTTGTAACCCAGGTTGACCGCGACCGTGTTGGCGACTGCTGTGTCATACAACGCTCGGATTTTCGCACTGAAGCGCACGGCGAAGTTACGAGGGTCAGACGCTTTAAGATTCTGACCCTCGCCGCCGATGACGCCGATGACCTTGGAGCCCCCGGTGATCCAAGGCCCGCCACTAAAGCCACCCGGGATACCGGTGCACAAGAGCTCTTCCCAGTCGGTATGCTCTGCAGTGGCAGTAGCGTCACAGACATAGAACTCGTTCTTGTATTGTGTTTTGTCTGATGGGTAGCCAAACACCTGCACCGCCGTCGGTAGGGTCGGGTTAAAGTCAGGAGTCAGCGAGGCACCTGCCGCTTCAGCTACGTACTTCCCATTTAAGGGCAGCAGAGCTACAAAGGCAACATCCCAAGGCGAGCCCTTGCCGTCGACGTTGCCGTAGTCATCTCTAGTCGGGATCCAGTTGGGACTGACATATATCGCCTGTGCCTGTGACTTGAAGGTACCGTGGGGAGTTTTGCCCTTGTCATACCCAGGGGTAAAATAGACAGTGTCTTTCAGTGTGCCCGATTTCATGTCTGTCACACAGTGCGCAGCAGTGACGATGATATTGCCACGAGGGCTGTCGATGATCGATGCTGTGCAAATGTGGTTGTCGGGATCTGGACCATTGGAAAGTACTCCTATTGATGCCTTTGGATTGGTTACAGTGGTGTGTGGCGTGTCCGCTGCCGCAACCCTAGACTGCTCTAGGACCACTGTCAGGATGACTGCCATCATCCATAAAGTGGTGCGATAGCCCGCCTTGGGCGACAGATCCAAACCCAGCAAAAGCATCATCTATATATATTGTAAGCAAACATGGCTACATTGTTTTTTTGGGTCTAGGGATCCTACCAAAAAAATCTCGAGTGGTAATTGAGGATAAGCTTAGAAGAGTTGACAAGTAGAACCTGTGAGAGAGGCCATCTTTTTTGCCAAGCTGGAGTCCTTGGCAGATTTATGTTCAAAAATACAGGTGGTTCCAGTTTTCTGCTCAGCCTCACCGGAGTAATGCTTAGTTTTAGCAGATCCCACATTTCTTTTAGAGTCATACCTGAAAGTGTGTTGACCCCTCCACAATGAACTTTATCAGGGTAGTGATTCGCTTCATAGACTCCTAATGATCTTAGCATGTAGACAAGTTGCGGCTTAACACTCCTCCGCCTTACTTCTACAATAATCAGACTTCCCCGGGTGCGGAGCAAATCTTTCCCACCTGCCCGGACTCCCCCGGGTGCGGCGTGTCGCGTCCGCTTGCCCCGAGTTCCACTGAGGAAGCCCGGCTTACGGGTTTGCTTAGCGCCGTGGATTCGGCTTGCGGGCTTGTTCACGGACTTGCTTATGCTTATGGGCTTGCTCAACCAATTTTATTCAAGGACAGGATACATCGTGAAAGTATCATTTAGATCCTTTCCTCTGGCAGGCCAAACCCGACATTCACAGCCGACGTCCCTCACTTTTGAAACTTATTCTGGAGGCGATAGAAGCGCAGGCTGAAAAGGTGATCACGGATGCAGATGATTTGTTCCAAAGATCCAAGGAGTGATGGATTAGCCCGAGGGACCGGGGTCAAACTGTACTTGATGAAGAGATGAACAACCTGGAAGATGTAGGTAACACCATGGAACCAAACTATGCCAGATCAATCCCGACTGGGTTGGGAGGGAAAGACGATTTCTTTCCAAGTGAGGAATGATGGGGAGGAAGAAGGCGCTGTTATGGTTTTTATAAACTCGGAAAAATAATAACTGCTGCGCCCCTTTTTTAAACAAGCTTATTTTTGTGGTTTCATCGTCTGGATGCCGATATGCTGTGAGATGGTGGCACAGATGATGAAGTTGGTCATCATGTTTGCGGGGAAACACTGCCACCTGGGCCTCTCGATCGGGCCTCTTGATTTTCAGATGCAGCGGTTTCAAACGGGAGGCTTGTTTCAAACCCATCCAAGTACCGACCAGCGGTCTTTTGGCGTCAGAGATCGGACGTACTCCTACAAAGGGCCCTCATCATCTGAATGCCCGCAGAACGGTCACCATCTACCTACACCATAAGGAATTCGCTGCGTGGCCCATACATTTTCCTACCAATTTCACAGTTTCAGGCCCATAGAGTCCAAACAGATTGTTTATGGTCACCATGGCTGCCGACAGCAAAACCTACCGAGCATTCAATGCTGATCGACTCGGAGGCCATCGTCACCGGCTCCTCCTTTTACGAGGTGCAAAACATATAAACAAACGTTCTTCGCTTCCAGAAGTGATCGACGCAGATCATGAAACAATAGAACTCCATCACTACCATACAGCAAGGCATTTTAATTCACAATTCTTCACCACTAAAACAACCGTACGATGGAATACCAGCCAAACACTCGCTCCATCACCAGCGAGTCAGCGCCCTTGATCGAGGCCATTGACAGCAAAAGCGACCAGGAGCTTTTCATGGTTCCCCTCAAGAGGCCATCACCAAGAACATCTCCATCCCGCTACCGCAACGTCAAGCCCCGAACACCTCCTCGATCGCCCGCGAAGCCCTCGGAAGAACATCAGTTCGCCGCAATGGCATTCCAGAGCCCTCCACCTCCAATGCTCGCAATGTCCCCACTCATGTCTCCGGACGGGAACTCTTCATCGGCTAAACAAATCTACCGTCCCAGCACGGGCACCGGCACCAATTTTACCTCGCCTCAGCTCGGCGGCCCTTCGAGCTCAATGATCTACAACTCCCCACCAATGTCGACCCGGCAGATGCCGCCCCTGGTAGCAAACGGTTCCTCCTCCCGCGGGGCAATGATCATGTCTCCCGAGCCATCAACGACGCACAACTCGCCCAACCCCCAGAACTCGTCCTCGTCAGGTGACGACCTCCAGCCCTCCGCCGCCAATTCCAATTCTTCTCCCCGTCAGGCAGCATCGACAAAGGCATCCTCCGTTTACTCCCCTCCCGCATCCAAGATTGACGACATCCCCACAACGCAGGTTGTTGAAGCCCCCGAGATCCCCCCTCTTTCTTCCCTCCGTAACCTCTCAAACTTGAAACTACGTCCCACCCCCACCGCTTTACCCGCTTTCTCTCCGGGCCACTTGATGCCCCCCGCAATAGACGCAAACTGGGACCTCCTCCCGGACTCCCCTTTGGAGAGAATGTCCCAGATGCGCGCGACGAGGGACTCGGCCTACGACAGGGCGAGGGAGATGGAGATCCGCAGATCCGAGTGGAAGCACGTCGTCTATCGGTTTCCCGTCAAGGGGGCCGAGCATCACATTATTGACGTCGACTTGACCGAGTCTAGCCACGCGAGGTTGGCTGATATCGCGCGGCGGAGCTCGGAAGGGTTCGAGTGGAACGGGGAGACGGAGTACGCAGAGATTTACAGAGTCTTGTGGTTGGCGCACATGGCAGTTTGTGGCGAGATGAGGCGGGAGAGGGTCGGGACGAGAGATTTGGGAAGCGAGAGCGTGATTAGGAGGTTGAGGGCTGGCGGGGTTGAGATTGTTTAATGTCACGGTCACACAAAGAAAAAAAAGGTTGAGGAGGATGGGGAGAAGAGATTGCAGATTGGATTTGCATTATTGTGTTCAGTGGGATGGGGAGAGGGGGTTGGATTACAGATTGGATTTGCATTAATTATGTGTTGGTGGTATTTCTTTTTTTTTTTTTTTTCCTTTTGTTTTCTTTTTGTTTTCTTCAGCACAGCATTTTATCGGAGTTTTCATTATTGTTGTCTTTTTTTTTCAGGGATATAGAAACAAGAGATACAACTTACTTTTATAAAAATAAAGTTATAAAATAAAGGTTAAAGATCTAATGTAGCTATCCGAAAAGGTAATTACATTAATAGTGAAATAAGGGGATAAGTTTTAATATTTTTCGCAAAAACGCCAGTTAAAGTTATTGAATTAGGAGCTATCGATGGTATGTCGCTACTGAGCCAATCTCCCGATATAAATTGTCGCCACGGCGATGTATGAGCTTTGATCATCTACGGTACCCCTAGGTGGTGCAGTCTCTTACCATTACCATGAGTGGGAAATGATGTGAAACATAGCACGGAGAAGCCATGGGATTGACGGAGCCATATTTGCTGACGCAAGGATTGTGGGAGAAAAAGGTATTGGGCGGGCTCCCGTTTCTCCTCAGGCTTGGGACCGCTATTCTCAGACGCGGCGCTGACTGCTACAGCTGGGCGGCTTCTTTACTTTGGGTTGATTCGCTGGCAGAGGATCCCGCCTCGTTCGCCCGGCACACGTGTCCCAGAGGCTTCCGCGCCGTACTTATGCATTATAAGCCTTGCGAGGCAGCTTGCAGCCTCTAGGCATTGCAATAGACGCTCATCTGGTTCCTCTATTCCTTTTAGACCTTCACTCTCCGCAATCACCCACAATCAGAATAGGGCGGCAAGTGAAGATAATGGCGCACCCTAAAGCCTTAGATGTATTTGAACATGGCATCCTTGACGGCCTACACGAATCACAATATCCTCACATCTTCGCCTTCGTTCGCGACGCAAGCCGTTCGGGGTCCCGGGCATCCAAATGCAAGACCTCGATCGAAGCTCTTGAAATCTCTGGTCGCCTCTCTTCTCAAGACGCTACGAATGACACGGAGCATACAACACCACTCGGCCCCGGATCCAAATGCACACACCTCCCTTCCATTCCCACCTCTTCTCTCCCCTCCCTCCTTTCGCCTCAACTTCCCAGCAGCACCTCCATCTTCCTCATCATCGAATCACCTTCCCTCGCCACAATCTCCACCCTTATTTCCCTCCTCGATCAATCCTTCCTCTCTTGCCTAAACTCGTTCTTTAATGACAGTCCCTCCACATCTTTCCTCCCCTCCCTTGCCCCGCACCTACCAGCCTTTCCATCCTTGGCGAGCCGCGAACGCCATATCAAATTTCTCTTTCACCAGTATCGGGAGCTTGAACGGTGCCCGCCTCAAGGTTTAACCTACGGCGGTGCCCAGACCGTAGCTGCACAGGCCTACTGGAGGTGCAGACCGAATTACGGGCTGATGGAACCATGTCAGCGGACAGACCCTTCTGGGGCGCGCACCGAGTTTCCGCTGGTGCTGGTTCAGAGGAGACACATGGCTGTTTGGTTCGGAGGTTATAGTACTGCGGCGGAGGTGGATGGAACGGATGAGGTGGCAAAGGAGACATGGAAACTGGGGGTTGTGCTTGTCGACCCGGTGCTGGATGTGGGAATGGGACTGGGGGCAAGGTTGGCGGAGCCGTTATTTCCAAGGGTGTTGGGACTGAATACACCTGATAGCGGCATGCTGGCGTCACACAAAACATGTATTGGGCTTGTTGCGAAGCAGCTGGTGGATGATTACCTCACTGGGTGTGACTCGGAGACGACCCGGCCCCCACTGGCCGTCTTTATGGACAGCATCTACCGCGTCATGGCGGCGGAGTGGGTAGCAGTGCACACATACTGCGTCCGTCACATCAACACCATCGAGTGGCGCCTCCAAGGCGAGCGCGGCGACGGCATCACCACACCGCAGCAGTTCGAGCAGGTGCACTCTGCGCTGTTCTGGATGCGCCAGCGCCTGAAGCGGGGCCTCGAATTTGCAAGAAGCCAGCACAAGCTATGTGCGTCCGGTGGGCCGACTCCATGGACGGCTTTCACCAGCGGCAGCCACGAGAAGAGAGAGAACTCGGCGGAAAAAGACTATGCCTGGGTTTTATCCTTGCTAAATGACGATTTCATCCGCGTACAGGAGGTCATCGAGCACGTCACGTCGCTTTCGAGCATTCAACAGACCCGAATGGGAGTTGAGGAGGCTAGGCGGAGCACCGAGCATAATCGGCTGGTGCTGGTGCTGACTTTTATGGCGACCTTCTTCCTTCCTATCAGTACGACTGCGGCTATATTGGGCATGAATGGAGAGTGGGCGCCGGGCGAGGCGAGATTTGGCCAGTTCTGGGCTATTGCTATGCCGTCCTCCCTGGTACTGGTTGGGGTTATGGTGTGGTTTATGTTCTCGGGGCAGGTTGCGCGTGGCCTCGGCATTGCTTGGGGTTCTTCTGGGGCTGAACGAGAAGAATCGCCAGCGGTGATTCCTACTGAAAAGCCGGTCAGTGAGAGCGTCACTGTGAAAAAAGGATGGCGTCGAGTGGGACTGTCCAAGGGATCAAGTGCGCTTGTTTGATGGGTCGGATGGGAACATTTGGTGTTTTCATGTATTGTGATGGAAAAAATAACTGTTCAGGCTGTGAAATGATAACGCATAGACTCATGTTCACTCCTTGTATTTCAACTACATACTCTAGATATCAAGCGCTCTCCATCAAGCGGAGTCGTCCCTAGTAGACAAAATGCAAACTCGTTCGATTGCAGTAGCCCTTTTCCTCAATCCAGTTAGCTCGCTCAATAGCTCTGTGCTTCAAAACTGCACAATCAATTCACATAACGAGAGAGCAGCGTATTGAGGTCTGCCCAGTCACTGTTGCCAACGCAGGCTAGATACTCTCCACCGCTCATTCAACAATAACAATAAACACATAAATAACGATTAACTTTATTATCACTATATGGAGATAAACAACGGTTATAAATAGTAACCGTTGCCTAGACTGTCAGGGACTGGCACGTGCAGAGCAGGTGGCACCAGACGATTGGACCAACACCTTGGCCAAGGATAAGTCCCAAGTAAAGAGCCCCACAGATACTTTTCCCCTAATCAACAAACTTCTGACCACCCTTGTTTGCATGTGTGCCCTTGACATAGACCCTCATCTCCCATTAATGCATCCAGGGGCACCCACCCGCCGTCTTGATAATCTGACCAACCAAAGTTCGGTCTCACCCCCACCCTCGCTTTGGCGGGTGGCGGTTCTCGGACATCAGGCCCATGCAAGCTCTTATGTAGCCATGGCTCCCGCTAATTGGCATGCAATTTTTTCACAGAGAGTATGTACTACATAATCTAGGCTCGCCGCGGCCACTTGATTTCCAGTCTTGCGAGTTGTTTTCTCGACACGTCCTTGTCGCTAAACAGTCTCATATTCCCACTCCACGCAGAAATTCCAACACCTCCTAGCTTAACTTGAAGCTCGTCACCCGTCCTTGTAGGGCCCGGAAGGGGTGATGGAGAATTCCATATATCTCGGCTCCTGGACGAACTGGAGTAAGCGCTACGAGTTGCTGTAGTTCCCTCGCTCTATTTATCTTTTCCCTGGACACTAACTCTTTTCCCCTCGTTCGTCTTACTCTTAGGCCATGGCAAAATCAAGGGATTGACCCTTACAGTGAGCCAAACCTGGGGCGATGTGATTGTCGCAGCCATCGCCCTTACCATCACCTTTACCGCTCTGCAGCTATGGGGCATCGTCTGTTTTCTTGCGTTCCAGTTCCGGCGATCCCCGGCGGGCGACCACGTCTACCACCTTGTGCAGGCCGCTCTGCGGAACTCGAACAGCAGCCCGATCTCATCAGCGCTAAGACTGTTGGAGATTTCGATGGCACAAAGAGCTCAATCCCCAGCCCATGATCGTTCCCCGCCGGCGACGGGCTTAGTGGACGGCTTCAATCACCGCTACAATGGATATTCTGGTGTTGTACCTGGCGTTGTACCTGGCGAATGCGGTGAGGAGCACCAGAGGAAAACAACAAAGGGGAGAGTGGGCTCGACGCTCGCCCGCCTTTCCTCTCTCCTGCTGCTCGCAGCCGCCGTTTCGGCGACATCGACAACCATGAGTTTGCTCAGCGCCCGGTTCTTCAAGGCAGCAGATAATACTGGCCTGATCAAGGCTAGCGCTTGTGGTTGGCCGGCCGAAGTTGGTAATCTGGTCGACCTTACGACGCAGCAAGGCAAAGACACGGAGACCTTGTTGATGGTGCCCAGCCGCGCCCGGTACCAGAGCGCCCGCGCTTATTCTAGGACCTGCTATGCCGAGGTGAGCGACGCCGAGCTTTCGAGCCAGTGCGACCGCCTGGTCGTGCCCCGGATTGCCTCGACCCTGACCATGTCCGAGGCGTGTCCCTTTCCCGGGGACGGTGTATGCAAGACGCAGTCGGCGCGCATCGAGTCCGGGCTCATCGACTCGCGCGACGTGCTGGGCATCAACACACCCGACCAAGACAGAATAGCCGTCAAGAAAAGCCTGACCTGTGCGCCCATTGATGCCGATAGGTGGGCTACCGAATGGGTCGCTGGGGAACAGTTCGGTCGGGTGAATGGAGATCGCATCAAGGGGTACGCAGTTGGAACAGTGCCGGGGCACGCAGTTGGAACAGTGCCGGGGTTGCAAGCCCCAGAATCCACGTACCCATTCGCCGCTAGCCTCTACTCGGTCTCCTACGCGTCGGAACCATATACGCTTGAGTCAGTTTTCCCCATGCTCGTGAGCCTCTGGATTTTAATCTTGTCCTCCTCTTCTCCCAAAATTGTACAACAAAACAACTAACATTTGTTGCGTGTATATGTAGGTGGCAAACTTATATGCCCGGCAATGATTCCAAAGACGCAACTGACTTTGTCCCTCGAGATGAACTCAGAGTCGGCGATGCTGACTTGACGCTGATTGCGCTCTCTCCAACCGCCTTTTTTTACCAGCAGGTCCCGGATCCTTGGTTCAACGTCACGGTTCAGACTCAATCTGACAAGCTCGGCCAGCAGTGGAAGTCGCCCTTGGGCTACTCTTTTCTCGCATGTCTAGAGCAATACCAGTTTTGCGCCTCGGGGTCCTGCTCCCAGCCCGGTGCGCTGTACCAGCTTCAGTCGTCGCCGACGTATGGTCTGCGCGGCCTAACAGGCGGCCAAAAGGCTGTTGCCGACCTCATGTGGAAGTCGCTGTGGGCGGCCGAGATCCAGTACGCCATGGTGTTCATGGGCAACCGACTGCTCGTCGCCAACGAACTGGTCATGGGTAACTGGTATAAGCGGTCCTCCGACATGCCGAGCAACCAATGGGTGACGGAGGCGTGGAACTTGGCCAACATCTCCCTCGCTGCCCTTCAACGACGGCCCAGCGACTATGCCTGGCCGGCGCCCATACTCCAGAGCAACCCAAGCCATCTTGTGCAGCCCGAGACGGACGCCGGGCGGGCGCTCTGCGGCAACATCAAAATCCGCGCAACGGGCTACACTTCGTTCAGGATCTTCAGCCTGGCCTTTCTACCCGCGGCGTCGGCGCTCCTGGCGGCTCTCAACAGACTATTACCCTACTACTTTTCCACGTCATCAAGTGCCGAGGAAACCCCAGACTGGGAAAGATACAACATCTACCACCTCGTTCGATCCCTGTGCGAGGCTCGTGGTCTGGGACCATGGGACCGCCGAGAGAAGACGGTCCCAACAATGCTGGACAGGGATTACAAAATTGCACTGTAGACAAAAGTACTATAAATCAAAAATCAAGAACTGTTTTTTTTTTTTTCAAAATACTCATCAAAGTCCAATCTATCTAGCGCAACTGCTATCTCGGACTCTTGCAACGTGACACCACCCAAACAAGAAACAAGCTCGCATCAGTCAGCCCAGCGTGGTATTTGTGTAACCCTCCAAACCACTCCAGAGACCCTCTGTGGCTTACAAGCTTACCGCCCGATTGGTCCATGCGTGCAAGACCCCACGGCATATGCTTCAATAGTATGTATTTCGGCGCAGGAGCTGCGTTCCGGCAATCAATAACCCGAAAGCAGGACCCCCGGTTCCACGGCAGAAGTAGTATCTGGGATTTCTATAAGATGAGACATGGTTCAGGGGCAAAAGTGACAATTTCCAGGCTGAATCCCATGACCGGTGTTATTATCTTTTCAGTATGGCTTTGCTCACCCTCTTCAGTCTCGCTCTGAGCCCCTTGTTGGCAGCTGCAGCGCCTGGTTCTGCTATACATTTGCGCGGGCAGGACGATCTCAGAGATGTTTATGACTACATCATTGTTGGTGCTGGGACGGCAGGACTAACCATTGGAGACCGACTGAGTGAGAGTGGCAAATGTGAGTTTCAAAAGCGTTGACCCCGCGAGGTTCTCATGCAAGATTGTTAACTCGATGCAGACTCCGTGCTGGCAATTGAATATGGCTTTCTGGAGCCGGACGGACGTCGTGGTACATCCAACATGTACAACATCACCTCGGTCCCTCAAGTTCACCTCAAGAACCGTGAATTCTGGGTTGGTGTAGGATGTATTGTTGGCGGAAGCTCAGCCGTCAACGCCCAAGCGTTCCAAAGGGGAACAAAGCTTGAGTATAGCCATTGGTATGCAAGAGTCCTCTCAACCTAACTGCGCTTGGCTGACAAGTTTTATGTTTAGGGATGCATTATCTGGTATCCCCAACAGTGGTTGGGATTTTGAAGGATTGCAGCCATACTTTAGGAAGGGAATTCAACTTGGCGCACCGCCTCGACCTGAACTTACAGCCATTTACAATGTGACCTACAACCCCAGCAGCTACGGTACCAACACCAGCAAGCATAGCATCTTTGCCAGCTTTCCCGAGTGGCACGAACCGGGCGTCAGTAAGTTCAACCCGACTCACCTGGTCAAATATTTTCTGACAATCAGTCCCCTACTACAATGCCGCCAAAAACTTTCCTGGCATCGAACTCCCGATCGACGGTTCAGTCGGCAGTAATGGGCTCTGGTGGCAGCCTCGTTCGGAAATACCCGTCGTCAAGACCCGTTCTTACTCCAGAACGGGACACTGGGACGATCTCAACCGCTCCGACTACCACCTCATCACAGCTACCCGCGTCGACCGAGTCGTGTTTCATGGTAAAACCGCCTCAGGAGTAGAAATCAGCGCTCGTCCACTGGACAGCAACTCAACATTATCCACCTCTTCTGGCAACTTGAAGAAGAAGAAAAGAGTCATCAAAGCACGCAAGGAAGTGATCCTCGCCGCCGGAGCAATCCACACCCCTCAAATCCTCCAACAATCCGGCATTGGCCCCGCCCCCCTTTTGCGCGAAGCCAAAATCCCTTTACTAGTTAACCTGCCCGGTGTAGGCTCCAACCTTCAAGACCACGCCTACCATCCTGGCATCGTATTCAACCGTCCGTCTTCTCCCTCAGAATCCTTTCCTTGTACCCTTGCCAACTAATTGATGGGACTATAGTAACAACACCAACCCCAATCCCAAACATAACAATCCCCAACCTCCCGTCCGGCATCCCGCCCCCGTTCGGTCTCAACCTCCTCCTAATCATCGGCCTCCCCGTCACTTCCCCCGCCCGCTTTGAGGCCCTCTCGGACTTTTACTCCGCCCAAGACCCGTCCCAGTATTTACCCTCGGGAACCGACCCCACCGTCCTGGCCGGCTACGCCCGCCAGCACCAGCTCTACACCGCCGCCCTGAAATCCAAACAGTTTTCCGTCCTGGCAATGGCAGTCACCAACAACTCGCAGGCGGCCCCCCAATTAATGCACACCTTCTCGCGAGGGACGGTCAAAGTAAACATCACCCACCCTTTCGACGCCGAACCCGTGGTGGATTACCGGTTCGGGTCGCACCCGCTGGACGTCGAGCTGATTCTCGAAAACATCAAATTCGTGAGGCGGTTCTTCACTTCCACCGACTCGGAGCTGCACAAGTACGGAGCGAGGGAGGTGTCGCCCGGTCTAGAGAAATACGGGACGGATGAGGCGCTGAGGGAGTGGATAAGGGAGAACACGGTCCCCAGCGTTTTTCACCCCGTCGGAACGGCAGCTAGGATGCCGCGGGAGTGGGGTGGGGTGGTTGATGAAGGTTTGCAGGTTTACGGCGTGGAGAGGTTGACTGTGGTTGATACCAGTGTCTGGCCTACGGTTGTGGGGGGTACTACGAGCCAGAGCGTTTATGCTGTTGCTGAGAAGGTAAGAATTTTTTTATTTTTTTTTTACATGTCAATTATGTGAGTGTCGGAAACAGAAATGCTAATGAGGATGGTGTAAAATAGGCTGCGGATTTCATCAAGGGAAGGCAGTGAGATTTGCAGATTCAGTGGTAAGAAATAAGAGCTTTTTTTAAAAAAAAGTTTTTATGTTTATTTTTTAAATTTAAATTAAGGATAGTGGTTTGTTTGGGCTGTGACAGACAAAAAGCCTGTTTTTGACGACCAAGTTTTTGAGGACGTATTGTTTTAACTTTTGAGGACAAATGTTCCCTTTGGTGTATGACGGAAAAGGCAGCTGAGGAAATGTCAAATATTGACCAATGATGTCCCCCTTGAGATGGCATCATGTGGGCCTGCGGTGCCGAAACCGGCCCCGCTACTCGGTTCTCTCGGATCGGCTCCGAGATTTTTCGGTGCGAAGAGTAAAACAATGCGAAGATTTCCTCGAGAAAAAACCATTTCCATCTTTCACCCATTTTTTGCCAATTGTTTACGATACCCAATGATGATATCCCTTAGCCGAATAGGCCATTCGGCCCTGCGCGAGTCCGGCCTTCTCTCAGTCTACAACACAGGTCCGGACGCCTGGCTCGTCATCCTCTCTCGAAGCTGCCGCATGTTTGCATACGGAGCCAGCAGTCTCATCATCGCATTGTTCTTTGCCGAACTCAAATTCTCCGACTCAAATATCGGCCTGTTCATGAGCTTAACCCTCCTCGGCGATGTCATGCTCTCACTATTTCTCACTCTGGTCGCTGACCACATTGGACGCCGACGGACGCTGTTCATGGGATCTCTTTTGATGATCATGTCAGGCACTACGTTTGCGCTGTGTGAGAATTACTGGGTGCTTCTGGCTGCGGCCGTTGTTGGCGTTATCAGCGCCACGGGGGGTGATTTTGGTCCCTTTAGGGCCATTGAGGAATCTGTGGCCTCAGAACTCACGACGCCAGCAACGAGAGCCGATGTTTTGGTGTGGTATGTCACTACTTCGAGTCTTGGTTCCGCTGCGGGGACGGCAATGTCGGGGCGAATCATCGAGTGGTTGATGGCTAGAGATGGATGGACATTGCTTGATGCGTACCATGGATGCTTTTGGCTGTATACGATCATGGGAACGGTCAATCTGGTCTTTACTCTCTTGCTTTCGAGCAAATGTGAGCTTAAGAAGGCTCCCAAGACGCAGACTGTGGAGAGTGAGCCGTTGCTTGCCGTTGAGGGACAGCAAGCATCATCCGGGACACAACCAGCAAAGAAAGAAAAGACGAGCTGGGTTTCTCAAATCTCGAGAGAAACGCTGGCCGTCATTTCTGTCTTGTGGTTCTTGTTGATGGTTGACTCTTTGGCCGACGGCATGGTCAGCATGTCCCTCACGACCTACTACATTGACCAAAAATTCCATGTTCCCAAGTCGACATTGGGTTACATGTTGTCGGTCAGTTACCTGTTGGGCGGCTTTTCCACCATTTTCTCTGGGCCCCTGTCAAGATACATTGGCCTGGTCAACACGATGGTGTTTACGCACATTCCCTCATCGACTGCCGTTTTGCTGTTCCCCTTTCCCAGCACGGTGTCGCTCACATTTGGGCTGCTCCTCTTGAGAGTTGGGCTGAACAACATGGACCAGGCTCCTCGAGCAGCGTTAATTGCCTCCGTGGTGAGACCTGAAGAGCGCACGGCTGTGTTGGGAATTACCGGCATGCTGAGAACTTTGGCGTCAACAACCGGACCAAGCATAACGGGTGTTTTGGCCGACAACAATCGATTTTGGATTGCATATGTTGTCGCTGGCGCATTGAGGTTGGCGTACGACCTCGGCTTGTTTGCCATGTTTATCAACATCAAGCTTCACAAGCATGAGCCCTTGGCTGTCGAGTCGGGGAACGAGAGGGACGAGGAAGAGCCAGCCAGGCAATCAAGCAATTAGACTAGAGCGTTTGAGTTTATGACCATTTCTGTTAGAGAGCATAAACATGACTAGATGAATATTGTATATGAATTGATGGGTAATGTGTTGCAACTCAGAGTGGTTGATGCGGGGTTTGGTTCAGTGGATTTCAGCAGGCATCTTCAGCGCAGTTTCAGGACACAGCAGTGACAGCACATTGCCACAGTGAGCATTACCGGCGCATACTGTCCCGATTACTGTGCCTTATCTCTCGCCTTCGTCATTGACATCTCGGGGAATTGTCAGAAAAGCAAATTCTACATGTTCACCCCTAGGTCATCTGAGGTTGAGGTTGTCATCGAGGCCCCTTTGTTTATAGCAGCTGCATACGCGCAATGAGATTAGTATCCTTTCCACGAGCATCACTATCTGGCGCCCAACGCCACTTTTCACAAGCGCCCAAACCACCCCCGGCTTCCTCCTCCTTCTCTTCCTCCCGCAACTCTCCAGATAGAACCACCGACAATTCCTCCTCGACACTCAATGCCTCCCCGAAACAAGAGAATGTCTCGCCGAATACAGAACCGCCAGACCCTGAACCGGGTGCCATGACCCGTCGTCTCCAAGAAGCCACAGAAGAAGCCCTCTTTACCGGCGGCCGAGCGGGGCAGCGCGCCATCGAAGACGCCGGCTTCTCCTCTGAACTGAAAGAGAGACTCCTCTCCAAGATCGCCGACGCAAAGTTCCAGACCGAAAACTCCGCCGCCTTTCTCGAGGCAAACATACACTCGCGTCTCCCAGAGTCAGCAGGGGAAGGTACCCGAGCAACAGCCACTGCGCAGGCATGGACGGGAGAGGAATCACAAGAGGACGCTGTGCTGCGCATGTTGAATGACGCGCGCAAACCATTGGTGCATGGTCTGAGAGGAAAAGCAAAGATACCCACTCCGGTTATTGATATGCGCCTGCGGAGGGATCCGGTTCGGAATGCAGGAGAAAAGGTGGCGAATGCGAGGGAAAAGGCAGCGGCATATACAGACTTGACCATGAAGGATGTTGGGTTGACAGAGCAAGAGAGAGAAGAGTTGAGGCAAGAATTCCGGGAACGATTCCGACCAGCGGCACGCGCAATGCCCAACACTCTCTCTGGCCTGGCAGCTTTGGCCAACGAGCGAATCGAGAATGCGATTGCGAGAGGACAGTTCAAGAATATTCCCCGAGGCAAGGGGGTTAAAAGGGATACAAGGGCCGATAACCCCTTTATTGACACGACGGAATACATTATGAACAAGATGATCAAGCGCCAAGACATTGTCCCCCCTTGGATTGAGAAGCAGCAGGAACTCCTCAAAGCGGCCCGGGTGTTCCGTGCTCGTCTTCGTCAGGACTGGAAACGCCATGTTGCTCGGATGATTTCATCTGAAGGCGGTACTCTGGAAGCCAAAGTCGCTCGGGCAGAGGAGTATGCGCGCGCCGAAGTGATATACAACCCCCGCAAGAGGAACCTCGACCAGGTTTCCGTCCCCTCGAACTCAACCGATGACCCCGTCATGGCCAAGATGCGCCAACAACAAGCTGCTGCCAGTGATGATTCATCGCAACCCAAGTCCCAGCCGCAATTCCAAGGACCCGACGACAATATCCCCACAGGCCGTCCCTTCCGAGACTCAACCTGGCTTCAGACCGAAGCAGCCTACCACAACCTTGCCATCTCAAACCTTAACTCCTTGACCCGCTCCTACAACTTGATGGCACCGGAATTGGCCAAGAAACCCTACTTCTCTTTGGAGAGGGAGCTCAACAACTGCTTCGCTGATGTTGCACCCGAGGTTGCTGAAGAAATACGGATGAGGGACTCGAAGCCGACGAGGTCGTTGCTTGATCATCCCTTTGGTGGACAAACCAAGAGGACGGGCATTTTGGGCGGGTTGGGTGGAGATGGGAAAGCCACAAGAGTTTGGGAGAGCAGGGAGCCGAGATATGGTTTGAAGGAGTGGTGGACAGATTTGTGGGGGAAGAAGGGAATTTAAAATTTGGGAGAGCAAGGAGCCGAGATATGGCTTGAAGGAGCGGTGGGGGGATTTGTGGGGGAAGAAGGGAATTTAAAGTTTGGGAGAGCAGGAGCTGAGATATGGCTTGAAGGAGTGGTGGGGGGATTTTTGGGGGAAGAAGGGAATTTAAAGTCTGGGAGAGCAAGGAGCCGAGATATGGCTCGAAGGAGTGGTAGGGTGAGTTTTGGGGGAAGAAGGCAATTTAAAGGTGGAGGCAGAAAGGTGTATCCTGATACACACAAACTGCAGCACCTGATCTGGAACTTTCTAGGTTTTTTTTAGGTGCCACTTCTCACAAAAATTCCCGACAGTTATATACGGCACCATCAATCTCTTCATGGTTCCAATTACTTGACTCTGGTTCATCATCAACTTCGCCATAAACATAAAATTGAAACAGCCACTGCCAAAACCACCTTCAACATGCCCGGCAAAGGAACTACCAAAACCGACAAGGTCAACCGAGTAGAAAGGTTGCCCAACGAACTCCTGGAGCTTATTCTCTCACAGGTGCCGTTTGGTCAGGATCTCGTCAATCTCATCTGCGCATCGCGACCATTCCTCAAACAATGGAATTGCCGTGGCCGCTCTCTCTTGCCACGAATGCTTGCCATTTCTCTCGGCCCGGCGATGAGCGATGCCATCCTCTCCCGCATCCTTTTGGAACCGACATACAGCATTTACAGTGCCCAAAACGCAAACGTCATGGTTAAGAAGTACCACAAAATGCGGCAGGACTGCAGTCACTCTGCGAATTTTCACTTGCTCAACGATATAAACGGCGAGAATTTGGACGAGTTGATCAGATTCCACTTCAACGTCGTCGAGCCCATCATCCCAGTGTTCCTGGCGTGGGTGTCGGCCAACTTTCAGCGACAGACACAGGTCACGGTATCTGCATCCTCCTCGCGGAACGACCTCGACTTCAAGGCGCGGCCGTTGACCTTTACGGAGCGATCGCGAATCGCGGCGGCTCTCTACCAGTACCAGATCGTCTGTTGCCTGTACCGCGCCCACAACGGCAACAAGTTCCCATCCTGCGAGCTCGACTGGATACCGTTCTACGCCTTTGCGCTGGCCAAGCTGCAAGCCTGGGAGATTGAGCAGGTCCTGACGGTCGAGGCCTTCTTCATCGACGTCGGGAGGAACATCGAGGCGAGCGGGTCGCTTAAGCGACACGTCGGGATTCAGTACGCTTCTTGGGAGTACTGGAAACGGAAGGAAGCACCACTGGAACGGGAAATGTCCGCACCATTGGGACGGAAAAAGTCCGCACTAGCGGCGACGGGGAAATGGGAACGATACATGAATCCCCTGCCTGACGGCCTCCGTCCGTTTTCGTCGCTTGTCGTTGAGCTCCCCACCAGGTACGAGAGGTGGGACGACATGTGGGCGGAAACGTTCACCGAGCGACCCGCCGGCCCGCTGCGAAATCCAACCTGGGCCAAGACGATTCAGATCCCGGTTTACAATAAAAAGTACCTGGTCACGCACTACGACGCTCGTGAACCTGATTTGGAGGCACCGGCCGGCTGGAAGTATAATCCGCAACGCCAGGGGCGGATGCCTGCAAGGCTGCGGCAGAACGATCCCGAGTTTTGGGATATCTGGTTTCAATACGGAGACGAGGAGGCAGATTGGGAGCCTGCACAGGCGGTGGGGGTATATTTTCTGGGATGAGAAGAGGCTTGTGGAGAGCGGAGGTGATAAGTTGCTGTGGGGGTTTGCGTGGAGGGCTAGGGTTACTAAGTGAGGCAAAACAGGGGGAGGAGTACCATGAATGGTAGAAGGGCTTGGTTGATTGTTGAGGAGACATTTAGTGTGTGTATGTAACGAGTTTAGGTAGGCTCGATACTAAATCCTCAAGCGAAGAATGGTCTTTTTCTTTCCTATTGTGATAGAAAAGGGACGTCGTTCGTAAAATTTGCTCCTTCCCACCCCCCTCACTTCCCAACTGTTGCTCTTATTCTCATCGATATCCAAAATTCTCTGTTCCATTTTAGTTTTTTTTTCTCGCTGTTCTTTGACATATATCACGCTGTCCCTCAGGCCTTGACCCCTGATCGAGTGATGTATGTAATACCGTGACATCCTCCATATCCTCCATACATGTATCCTGCTATGCTTTCGAAAGCCAAAATCAGCGCCTACCTTGGACACGTTACTTTATTTTACCAACGTCGAGCAGGGAACCTCTAGGTCGTCCTGGTTTATTTTGCAAAGCGTATTACAAATATTGTCAGTTATTAATTAAGGTTTGTTGATGGCACGCGTGGAAGTCTTGTCCCATTATTGGGCCAGGGATGGATGGAAAAGACCTGTAAGTCGCCAGGTAGCCAATCAAGAAGTGATCGACGTACTCGACGCCAAGCCCCTCAAGCATACCGGGCAAGACTTCAGGTCATGCACTCAGGCTGACACTTTTTACCCCGCGTGCTGATTCATGCTCCCACCGCAAGCACACTTTTTCAGCTCAACCGCCAAGAGAGACAGACGGTATCAGTATGGAAGCTCCATACGTTTACCGAAGTCTTGATGATCCGACAACCATCAGGCTCATCAGAGTGATGCCCGATCTCGTTGACGGAGCTATATCTTGCATCATCCAGCATTTCGACGCCGCTGCCGCCAAAAACATAGAATACCATGCTCTGTCCTATCACTGGGGCGACCCATCACCGACCCGTACGATTGCCCTTGCCGCATCCGAGTCCCCCGAGCAAATCCACGTCCGTCGGATGCACGAGAACTTGTGGCGCTTTTTGCATAAAGTCTGGGAGCTCAAGATGTTTGACCTGTGGTTGTGGACCGACTCGCTGTGCTTAGATCAAGGCGACACCCACGAGATCAAGCACCAAGTCCCAAGAATGGGCGAGATCTACTCCCAAGCTGCAAGAGTGATTATCTGGCTTGGAGATGGTGAGCAGGATGAGCACGCCCTGAGCGTGTTGCAGCAGTGGGAGGGACAGATGAAATACGTCCAACCCGAGCGGGACCAAGATGACGACGACGACCAAGACGAGAACCAAAGCGTAGCCGAGGCTTTCAACCTGACTTCCCTGGCCGCCGACAGAATTCTTGGTCTTCCATACTGGAGCCGCGTCTGGATCGTTCAGGAGGTCGTACTGGCAACAGCCGTGGATATTCTGTGCGGTGACATCGTCCTCTCCCTCGGCGAGTTTCGAAAGAAGGTTGGCGCTTTTCGATACAGCAAGAAGGTTTATCATGATCGGCCGACGGTATGGACGCTATGCAAGATGCGCAGAACCGGAGGCAAGTTACCCCTAAGTCGGATACTGCTCGACTTTAGAGTTTGCGAGAGCAGTCGGCCACCCGACAAGATCTTTGGCTTCTTTGGGTTGATAGCCAAGAACGCAGATGGCACGTCTCCCGTCGACTACATCGAAGTAGACTACGCCAAGTCGAGAATCGATCTCTTTTTCGACGTTGCATTCGAGTGTCGGGCTCCCGCGTCAGAGCTTCCAGACATACTGGACTCTCTAAAACGCTCTTTACTGGTGGGTCCCAAAGAGCACCCATCGGTCAAAGCACTGGCGCAGTACCACACAAGGGTGGCGACTACCTCGGCGAGACATGCTCAGTTCTCCAGTGTTGCTCTCCATGTGCTTTTCGCTATCAACCACCTCATGTGGCACACAGAGCTCTTCGATTGCGAATCCGGCATAATAGAGGCCTCTATTACCGGTCGGCTGCAGGAAGTGAATGACCAAACCAAGATCACACCGACCCAAAATGCTGCACTGGTTGCCTGCGCTCTATTGCTGAAACGCTATCGCTTTGATATTGACAGGTCTATTGTCAACGAAGCCGTGGAACTCGGGCTAAATCACAAGCCACCGGGGAATTCTCCGTGGCGTTGCAAAGCTCATCAGAGTCCGCCAAACAAGCGAGGGATGTTCGAGGCCGAGTATCTAGAGTACTACTGCCCCTGGATTAGAATGTGGGATCCAAAGGTGACACAGCAAACTCAAAATCTTGTCAAGAAACTTTGCGGGAGACCGTCGCGCTCTGAGTGCGACGGATCTTATATCGCATTCGAAGCTCCAGAGTCCAACTTTCATCTCTTTATCGTTGAGGATGAGTCAAGGAAGGGAGTATACCGGGAGAAGGTCTACATAGAGCTGCACTAAAATAAAATAAAATGAGAAGATTAGACCGTCGACGGAAAGATGAATTTTCTCGAAATGGTAGAGGTCCAATTCGTGCAGAAGAGTCTCGATATCCTTGGGATTGGCGAGTTGATTCAAGCTGCCGACATAGATGCGGTCGAACTTTTGTTGGGTCGTAATGGCTTTCATCACTAGCCTACAGAGGCTGGTTGTCTTGTTACAGTCTCCATGAGCGACCGAGACTAGCTTGTTTCATCCTTTTCAGTGTTTACTAAGTAGAGCCAGCGATCTCCGGAAGCTGAAATTCACTGTTCCAGATGTGAAGACTTTGGATTTGTGGTTGCATGGAGACCATGTCGGAGAGGCTGGGCAAAAGAGGCTCCGCTAGTTGTAGCTGGTGCAGCATCGCGTCTAGGATCGGGGCGCAGGGCTCCACCGTCTCGATATTCTGAGCGTTCTTCCTATTGTGACATGTCCCCAATTCCTGTTGTAACTATCCCTTGTTGTCTTTTGGCCTGGCTGACTTCTTGATTCTCCTGGAATCTGAATCCCCTTGACCTTCTTTTCGGCACTGGTCTTGTCGTCTTCAGCGTCTAGCTCCGCTTTAATTATCTAGAATCGATGGACCACGATATTGGTATGTAGATATTCGAGCATGAGCACAAAACTGACGTGGTTTGTCGATCGTGCCGCCAGTGTGGATGAGACATCTGGATAGTGGTACCGAGGCGTGCCACTGCATCGTGGAGGAAAAACCTGTCGACTTTCTCCTTCATAAGCCTCTGGTTATGTCCTAATGTCCGAGATGTCGAACCTCCCAGGTCTACATGACAAGATGCGAGCTAAAAAGAGGGATCTTGGATTTATCGATAATTAAACAGATGTACTTGGATTTCAATTATTCCCACTGAACCACAAATTCTGTGCGGTGGTGATGGTTCCAATTGGGAAAGATTGCGGGGTTGGAGTCCTGAAAAGTCTGTCGTGAAATGCAGCAAAGATTGCGATTGTGAAGTGGATCGGGTTCAGGCTTGCAAAGCTGAGCTGGTTGATGTAAGTCCTGGAAAGAAAGACATTGGGCATCAGATGGAGGGGAATAAGTAAACGCACTTTCAAACTGTAACGGTAGGTACTTCGCGTGAAAAATACGCCGGTCAGGTAACCGGTCAGTTTTACTGGTCATTGATCAATGTGGAAGCCCGTGGAACAAGGCACGTTAGCAACTGGGAGGCGTGCCTGCCGCAGTCCGAACAGTGAGCATGGACTCACGTCATCTATTCACTTTGGCTGATCAGTACCTGGAAAGTATTTTGGGAATAGCTATGTATTTACAAAGACTCCGTAGACAGAACGAGGTAAGTAGCTAAGTTCCGGGGATTAATATTTGAATAATCTTGTCAAACAGGAATTCCCCCGTTATTTCTGTCTACCCATCTCCTGGCTAACCGAAATGCCGAGGCACATCATTCTCGAATCCACTGTAGGTAACAATCAAGTAGAAATGGTGTACTTGGAATTGCCTCCCGCGCTGCCCCATCCTTCGGTGGCGAGGACCTGGTAATCGTGGGTGCCCAGGTTGAGACCGGCCTTCTTCCAGGCATCAAAGTGGTTGGCCATGGTGACGGTTCCGCTTCCGGGCCGCTTATCGACGCGGTTGGAGATGTACTGCCAGAATGTGGTGGTGCCCTGAATGGACGGCTGGTTCACCTGCTGGTGCTTCCAGATCTCGTACGTGCCTCCGTCGCTCTGGAAGGTGCCCAGCTTCTGGCCCTGGGCGGAACCCTTGCCGTTGGATGTGTACTCCTGGACGTAGTACTCGATGAGCGGGTTCCGCGTCCAGCCGTAGACCGAGACGAGGACGGTGCCCGCAGTCTGCGTGGTGCTTCCGCTGAAGGTGATGTTTCTGGGAGGAGGGTTGTTAGAGCCATCATGTATCAAGGTTGGAGACCAGATAGGTACCTGTTTGTCCCCTTCTTCCAGCCCTTGCCGACGACAAAGTCCTGAGCGCCCGAGAAGGAGACCGAGTAACCGTTGTTGGTGGGCGAAAAGTTGACGTTGCCTGATGTCTTGTAATTCTGGTTGTAGTCCATCTGTCGACGGGCGAGGTTGTGCGGGCCGACCTCAAAGTCGGGGGCCGCATCTGCCGATGCTTCGGCAGTAGGGGCTGCGAGCACGCTGGATGCTGCAGCAGCAATGAGGAGGAAGTTGAGAGCAACCATGATGACGGCGTGTTTGAGTGTCTGTGTTGCGTTCTGGTTTTCTACTGGCCTGTCTTTTTTGAGAGAGAGAGACCGGAGCATGCAAAGTCTTATATACTTGATTCTCTCTGAATACCATCAAGCCATTCATCCGGACGGCACAAACTCCAATGAGCCTAATATGACAAAAAAGAGCAGCGGCCGTTGTGGTATCATGGAGGATACCGGGCTCACTCCCTGGTGAAAGCGATCCAATGACACAGAGCTTCAAAGACCACGCGGAAGCTTGAGCCCCGCCAACACTCAATATCGAAGCATCTTGAACTAGTAACTCATTGTCTCCCGATTAAAGACTGTTGGCTCGCTTCGTAAACCAGGGCATCATGTGTCACATTTATTGATGCGCCCATCCGAAATCCGAACCCATCACGATGCTTGGCGGCTGTTTGTGGCTTTTCGTCCAGCGGCCCACTCACACTACCCCAGATCGAGATAAATTAATTTTGCGGGGAACCCGGCATTGCAGAACCATCCAAATCAAAAACCGCCCGCGGGTTGGTACGACTTTGGGCGATCAAAGCTCGTCGTGATCCGACCGCCAGGAAAGATTCAGCGTCAAGCTTTTTGGCCAAGGCCTTGGCCCTTGGCGATGCAACAAGTGCCGCCGCTCCTATGAACTTGTCTATTTCGATTTAATCATTGTGATGGTTTCTATTGACCTTGGAAATTCTCCAGGCCAGGAAAGCAAAAGACGGTCTGGAAGCAGACGGAAGCGTCCTTGCAGCGTTCCTCCATATGGGCAGGAGATGACGTGGCTCGCTAGGGAAGGAAGGTATCGACCAGCCCCCAGTCCAAGTCGCTACGAAAAACTTGCAAGAAAATCAAAGTGCTCTCTTTTTAAATTAAAGGGCGGGAGCAAGCAGACAAGGAGGGTGTATCAGTCAGACGCCGTGGCAAAAACCTTGCGACTACGGCTATAGCAATACAATAAAACAGGCTATTTTGAACCCGACACACATGGATGGCATCTGGAGATGATTTTTATGACGATTTCGTGAAGAAGTGTGCATGGAGAGCCTCAGCTCCCACTATAGTTTCTAAAATGATCTGCGACAGCGGTCAGCTCCGAGCATAGGTAAATTTACCATCAACGTCTCATTGGGGCGCAAAGCCGTCGTGAATGAGTAGAACCGAGATGTGTCTTTACGCGAATTGAGAAAGATAGATGATGTTACACACCGAAGACTCGAAGGAGGGAGGCATGAACTACTTTTCATTAGTACCCAACGGAAGGAAGAACAGTTACTCGACCGATAAACCATTCCAAGGCAACACAACACCGCTTCCTTAAACGATGGGCCAGGTGTCTATAATTGTTTCCATGTCAACTGAAGAGAAGCAGGGGAGCGAGCGCTTGCCCCTTCGCAAGCATCAACGAAGCAGTGCTACGTTGCATTGGTATCTTTGGCCCAGCTCCACCGACAACAGACCATCCGCCGACAGATCAAAGACCCAAGACGGGGCATGCGACTCATAAGCAATCCTCTCACACATGTGCAGAGCGAGCACCGACGAGATGAGTCCGGGGATGCAAACCTCAGAACCGAACTGGCCTCGGAAAGACACGGCCGGATCGAAGACTGGGTGTTGACCTCGTGATATCAGCCGTATCGAGAGATGCGGGCATCAAGTTGGAGCTTTGGTGGAAACGTCTTGCTTAGAGGTAATTAGTAGTGATAACTGACAGCCGCATGTGCATCAACATCTCCAATTTTACGTGAGCTTCAAGCTCATGTATGGCCTTCCCCAAAAACCTGGGTGCATCTCAATTGCTGAGGGCTATTTGGCGGCTCGTACAAAAGGCAACTATTCACAAGAATAAACCGAACAAAACCAGTTTAATATTCATAAGCCGAATATATCCAGTATAAGTACGGCTTATTTTCTAAACGCCTGTTGGATCAAACGCTGGAAAAGCTGATGAATTGGAAAAACTAGCTACAGGTGGGAGGTTTTTCCAACCCTAAGACCTAAGGCCTGCGTGGCCTGCCCACAGCACTGGCCAGGTGGGGCTGCCACCTGACTTCCAAAAACGTCTCCAAGAATAAACTACTTACAAGGAAAGAGCTGCACTGGTTCGGCTTATCGTACCCGAACAGTGGCCTTAATAAGCCGGTCTAATACGGCTTAAAGTTTTGAGCTGCTCATGAGCAAATAAGCCGTACATTACCGTTCATTTCCATGAGGAGCTATTTGGCAGCTTATAGGGACTACTTATGTGGCAGTAGGTGGCCCAGGCTCCACCACATATTTTCTTCTACCGGACAGCTCCCACCACCTTTCTCTTCCACCACCTTACACACCACAGAATAGATCACAGATTTCTGTTGCCTTCTTGCCTGCCATTGACTATCTATCCCAATCATACAACTTCCTCTCCACCCTCCCGATCCTCGAACCTCTTGGCTAAACCCTCGGTCGCGCTCGCCTTCTCATTCACCGCTTCCCTCTCGAACCCGGCAATGGCTTTGTACTTGGCTCCAACGCTCTCCAGCTCCTCCTTGGGCACGACATCATAAATGTGCTTGAACCCGTCGGGCGCTCGCTCGTGCGCGAGCTGCAACACGTGATCCGGCCCGTTGGCGCGGTTCGCCATGACGATCCTCGCCGTCGCCGGCAACCGCACGGCCTCGTACTCCTTCAGCGCCTGCTCCACCACGCCCGGCCCCTGCCAGGTCACCTTCCTTTCTGCCAGCGACGCCGCCAGCACCTCGGCGTCGATAATCGCCTGCGTCGCCCCGTTGCTCCCGATCGGATACATGGCGTGCGCCGCATCCCCCAGCAACGTCAGCCGGCCAAACGACCACCGCTCGACGGGGTCGCGGTCGCACATGGGGAACTCGTACACGCTCTCGGTGCTCTTGATCAGCTCGGCCATCCGCAAGCCGCCGCACATCCACTCGTCAAACGGCCCGGCGAATCGCTCCTTGGGCACGTGCTTGGTCCAGTCGGTCGGCGGCGGCGTCAGGTCCGGGTCGTCCTCGTCGCGCACGCGCAGCTCGGCGATCCAGTTGACAAGCGATGCGCCGCGCCGCGCCGCCCGTCCGCTGATGGGGTAGGCGATGAATTTTTGGTTTGCGTGCCCGGCCCACACCATGGAAGCGCCCGTCAGGTAGGGGGGCCGTTCGACGCAGCCGCGCCAGAGCATGCGGCCCGAGAAGCGCGGCGGGCCCTCGTCCGGGTAGAGCAAGCGGCGCGCCGTGCTGTTGATGCCGTCTGCGGCGATGAGCACGGCACCCGTCATGGAGGGGACGACGGCGGGTTCAGCGGGGTTGCTGCGGCGGATAAAGTGAGCAGTGATGGAGCCGGCATCTTGCGTGTACAGGGTGAAGGCGTGGTCGAGGTGGATGCGGGAGGCGCCGAGGCGGGCCTTGACGGCGTTGAGGAGGAGGAGCTGGAACTCGCCGCGGTGGACCGAGAACTGGGGGATCGCGTAGCCTGCGTGTTCGCCGCGGGGCTCGGATATGATGGGGTGCCCGTGGCGGCTGTAGAAATTGAGCTCGGCCGTCGAGATGCCGATGTCTTGCAGGCCGGGGAGGAGCCCGAGGTTGCGCAGGATGAGCACCGCCGAGGGCTGTACGTTGATGCCCACCCCCAGGGCCGTCAGCTGGAAGCTGGCTTCAAAGATTTGGATGTCTGTGAATCCCGCAGCGTGCAGGGCCAGGGCTGTGGTGAGCCCGCCGATGCCGGCACCGGCGATGATGATTCGAGGCTGGGGTTCCGAGAGAAACGGCATGGCTAGGAGGGAGGGGAAGGTAATGGCCTTTTTTGGTTGGTGGATGGAGTGGGTGGTTGCGGTGACTTTAATGGTGTGTTGATCTCAGGGGTGGGGAGGGCGGATTTGTTGTGCTCGCCGGTGCCGGCAGATGGACCGATTACTCCGTACCACGGCATTTGTTGCGGCACTTGGACGGCGGGCTGCCGGACCGTGTGGTTGGCTTGGCCTGCATGGGGTTTTGGAAAAGCGCGCCTGTAGGAGAAAGCTGAAAAATGGGGCAAGGCGCATTCGAGACTAAGCGAGGAATCAGGGCGCCAGATGCCCGAGGAAAAACATAGGCACTATCGAGTCCATTGTTCTTGGATTACAAGGCGGGATGGATGTTCAACATGAATCAGCCTACGTGGTCAGAACAAGTCTTATGATGAAGGGGTACGCCACAGGTAAAATAACAGGATAATCAAAGGCTATGGCAAGCGTCTTAGATAAGGGGTTTACTGATAACAATACGTTGTTCTCACAAAGAGCTAGTACTGAGAGTAGAATATAGATAAAATAAATATGATATTATTTGCGTAAGGAATTAAATTTTTTGAGACAGGGAGTGGCGCGGGGGGGGGGGGGGGGGGGGGGGGGGGGGGGGGGGGGGGGGGGGGGGGGGGGGGGC
>MU867092.1:333174-394950 GCA_033725935.1 Cladorrhinum sp. PSN259 | reverse complement strand
CACACAGCGATTTCTTTGAGTATAAAATAAATAAAAAAAACACTATATTTTTTGGGTTTTTTTTTAAATTTTTTTTTACAGGTGGGGGCCCGCCCCCCCCCCCCCCCCCCCCCCCCCCTATTTATATAAAGCTATCTATATATATTTTCTAAAATATCTTATGTTGGAGAAGAGAGGCAATTCCCTAACCCTGCAAAAGGGGGCCCAGCCAAATGGCCAAGGGTAGATGGGACAAGCAGGTAGGCAATAAGCCACCTGAAGCCAGCTGGCCACAACTTAACCGAGCCTTGGAATACAATCTAAAGCCTATAAAAAGGGGGCTTTAGCACCAAAACGGTAGAGTTGAATAATACAGCCTACATGACCATATTGCTGTGGAACGTATTTTCGGACAAGATGGAAGTGGAGAATGGAGCTACATGTAGAGGACTGTCAGTAATCGTGTATATGATATTCAGCCATTTCCAACAAAGAAGAAAAGTTACTTACTTCACACACCCAATCAATCATCTTAATGACCATGTTTCAGCACTCTTTGCATAACCACGTTTCAGCACTCTGTTGTGGAGATTTGGTGGCTAGGTTAGGGGGCTCGTCGATTTCATGCCTGGCCGTTTTGTAACCTGATGTTGACATGTGGTAGTACCTTCCCAAGCCGACTAGCTGCGTGTGGGATCACAGTCAGGTTGGTTGACTGTACTGACGGAAATTGCTGGTGCTGATGCTGTTTATGGACACGTAGAGCCCCTCGGCCTGTACATCCCGTTGATCCTGGTATTCCGGCGCGACTTTCACCAGGTCGAGGGTCGTTGCGGGAAAGAAGATGTCGTAGACTTGGTGGTGAACGACGGCATCAATCAACTTATCCAGCAATGAAGGCGAACACACCATCACCTGGCGAGGTTCACAAGTAAGCCAGCCCGCAATAATCCTCAGATGCTGGTCGACGGTCCGGGATCAAAGGGATGCGTGACTAGCCGCTGAACGATGGGAATAAACTTGGCCCTGAGATTCCTGACGAAGTTGATGGCCTTGTCGTGCCCTTCATCCCCTCGACGGTGATAAAATACCTCGCTGATAGCAACGCGGAGGGCTAACATCTGATTGCAACGGTTGAAGCAGTCCAGCATGACTTCGGGGCTGGCTCCCTGGTCGCCACTATGGAACGCGCTCAGCCGGGACTCATAGTCCAGGTACTTGTTCTTTTTCAGCTTGTTTTGAGGTATTCCTTCCACTAGTAGTGGAAATTACACCAGGAAGAGTGTGTTTCGCATTGCGCACCACAGATGAGGCCATCGTGATGCGTGGCTGCGCAGATACGAGGTTGGGTGGGGGTCGCTGGTGCCCTGGTTGGGCTCGAGGGAGCAATAGAAGACATGATGCGTGTGGTTAGGTGCTTTTGAATGTGGCGGGTTGGACTGCATCAAGTGCTGTGAGGAGGTTGAAAGTTTGGTTGATCAGAGGAGAGAGGGTCCTGGTCGCAGACAGGAAGGCTGAGAGCAGGTATTTAGATTAACTCAAGTTCTGAGTTTGTGCGCTGACAGTTTTCAAGTTGATAAAATAAAGCCACGAAAATGTCATGCATATGGAAGTCTTGATATCTTTAGATTGGGGTAAACGCCGCACCTTGATCAAGAGGCAACAGACATAATTTTGAGGACTCTACAAAAACCCGAACGCTCACAGTCACCCAGTGTCTAAGTGTCCGGCAACACACCATGTGACACAAATCCCACCCAATTTGCTTCGCAGGCGGGTATTTCTCGCGGAGTTTCCCAAGGTATCACGCATCAAGATATATTTTTGGAGAATGATCCTCTCACGCACTTTTTTTCACAGTCACATCGTTCATTTATCACTCATGTACCTTGTTCTAATACCACTTTGGAGACTCTATCAAGCATTCCTCAATTCAATCCTCCAAATAGGCTTTCAATAAATACTTGGGACTGCACTTCTTGAACTACATGTAGCACGACTCGCTTTTTCATAGAAATGATTCAAGTTGTTGTTGTTAGCAGTCGTGTGCGCTAAGATCATTTCAGCCTCTATTAAAGCAGTAAGCACGACAACTTGACGTTTCGTAGAGAAGTTTTCTGAACTGAATATATTAGACTCGTTGCTTGCGGGCGTCGTGGTGGCGCCTGCGCCCGAGTCGTGGCGGATAGTCAATCGAGCCATGTCATGTGATAATCATGTGACATGCATTGCGCAGACAAAGGGGATTGGGATTGTTCGAGGCTTTTTTTTTTTTTTGGTTATGCACGATAACACTCAAAGTTCAACAAGAATTCCCTTGTTAATACCTACCAAAGTATTGGTCTACCCATCACAAGCTTTAATTACTTGGAGTGCTGACTAAGTAAAGATAACTTCAAGATTCTGTATGCCCAACACACAACATGCTCTTTACTTGAACGCTGCAAACACCGAAGCATGTCAAAACGCTATGAAACGTGTAATTATCTAATTGCCACTCGCAAAGTTTTTGTCAATTCGCGGGATGATTGCATCGATGACTGCCTTTATCCGAGCTTCGTAAGACACCAACAGTGGTGGTGCTGCGCTCTGAGATTATGATTCGGACAGACACATGTTATCGGCAAGCAACATTGAAAATATCGGTAGCGGAAGGGTATTGGGTGGAAGGATGATGGTGAGATATCGCTTGTCTTTGATAGATGCTAGACAGTATTGCAAGGCAGTAACTTGGTAAGGAGTTCAACGTGACCTTTACAGCATTTGTTGCCCTGGTTCAAATGGGAGCTTTTCCACCTGATCAGGTGGTATAGATGGATTTTGAAGGCCTACTTTTAAGTGTATAATGGTTGCTTTCTCCGTGTGATTTGCACGTATTCGCTACAGCAAGAGGAACATGAGATGAGGTTACCAGCAATATATTCATCAGCTAGAGATATTCTATAGCGTTAGATTATCCAACCTCGATCACAGCCATCCCGCTAGTTCATATTGATGAGACACAAAAGAAATGGTGGCCGACGGGCTGTACTGAAGTTTGTTGATGGGGAAACTAGTCGGGTCTGAAAAAGGAAAATGACTAGGCATGTCTGTGTCTTCCTCAGAAGAGGTGTTTGTTGAGTATTTTGATGCTTTTATAATTGGTGAAGCATGCCATGGCTGCTGGTTGCGCCTTATCGACACTGCGGCCTGGTTGAGTGCGAAGTGGCATGCAGCTAGTTGGCGCTGCCGTTGTTGGCGCCAAGATGAGGAATGGAGTTGAGGATTGCCGCCATGCGAGCTCTGTAGATATTCTCTTTCGAGTCCTCCCTGGGGTTGTTGATGGAACTGGAGGATTGCATGACGCGGGCAAAGACGTTGTCATGGACATATGATTCCACACGAGCGATCGAGTTGCATCGAGCGGATAGCTGGGAGAAAGAGGCCATGTGCCTTGATGAGACAAGATGTCAGATAATTAGACACTTTGGATACCTACCTGCCCTGGCTAAGGCTTTGAGGAAAGAGGAGCCAAGATAGTGTCACGGCGACACGAAACAATAAAAAATAGACATGGGCAACAGAGAGGAGAGGGTTGATTGCACTCACAGGAGACAGCGGGGCTAAGAAAGAACAAGCTTTTGTCATCAACGGTATCAGGTGACCCGGATGCCTGCCTGAGTGCCCGTCATGCCATCAAGAAGTAGGGGAGATGAGGACCAAATATTGACAAGAGGGAAGGAGCGGATGGAGATACAATCTAGCACACAAACCACTGCGTAGACGTGATGAAGAGCAAGAAAGAAGCGCCATACCTCGAATCGGTGCTGCCACCAGCATCATCATGAGGGGTATTGACCTCTTGGGCCATGTTGATCGACTTTGGCGCTCGCGAGAAGATGGTGTGACGGGTCGGAAAGTAAGATGTTGAGAATGTCAGGAGGGATGACCAAAAAAATTGGAAAAAAGGGAACGGCTGCGAATGATCTGGGCCATGGTGCAGGTGTTATACAAGTATGATTGCCAGCTTCCAAGTTGGAAAATTGGTTGGTATCGTCCGCGGATGAATATCAGGGCGAGTGTCGTGACTGACAGTGCATCGAAACCACGGTGGGCACATGTGCAAACACGTATTTCCCAGGGGCTAACAGCCCTGGGTTGAATCTGCATCGTCATTTCAGATGCCGTAATCGAGAATCGGCTAACGCACGGGGGAATGGATATCTTGTCGGGTAACAGCTTGACCGCTCTGATCGGGAACCAGCCCGACCGCTATGATCGGGGACCAGCCCGAGCCGACTTACACCAAGTATCCAATGTCACGAGTCTGCGCATGTAGTTGAATAACAGCCCGAATACTAAAAATCTAGAAGAAATGTTACTGCGTCACTCATTTGTGTGGGTCAATAAGAAACAGGTATTCCACCAATAAACAGGACTTGAGATTTGGGATTTCGAAAGCCGGGTAATGCACTGATTGGTCGCCTCTTTGTCCCGCCAAGTCCAGCAGGATTAATCTATTGGACAAGGCAAAGTTGGGTTTTCCGTCCCCATGCTCAGGGGGAAAAGAAGAAACGGTCAAAGGGCGGGTTGGTTGGGCAAGCAGATGGGTGCACAGTGTGGTGCATTATCCGCGGACCCCGCCATAAATGCGACTGCGCCCTCGGGAAAGCCTTTCATGTGTGACGCGAGCCCGCAATTCTCACAGCATTCATTCTGAACCGACTTTTCTTTTGATCCAAACTACCCCCGCATCATCACCCCTGCAGCTCAACATGGACATTTCTGAGGATGCTGCTGCAGGATGGGAGGACCTCAAGGAAGAGATACGAGATCTCTACATTAACAAGGACATGTCGCTGGAGAAAGTCAGGAGCGTGATGAAGTCACGTCATCAATTTGAGGCCTCGTGAGCTGTCCCCGCCGTGGATCGTGCGTTGGCTGTCTTCTAACGGTTTGTAGCAAATCGCAGTACGAAACCCAATTGAAGAAGAAGTGGGGCTTTCGCAAATATCTCAAAGAGGCACGGCCTGGGGACCTGAGGACGATCGGGCGTGCCTTCATGGCTGCCAAGCGAAGAGCAGGAGACGGCAGCCCGGAGCCGCTTGTCATTCACTCGTCAAATCTGCAGAGACCTGTGACTGCCAGAACCCTCAAGAGGAGGGGAGCTATACCACCTCTGATGGAGAAGCGTCCAGAAGTCTACAGCCGAGGTGAGCACGGACTGCGCACGTTGTGGTTCCCGATTCCCTTTTCATTGCCCCTTCTGACTTCACACACCTTGCTTCCAGCTGAGTCTCCAGAGGCACCCCCGGACATCACGATTCAATTTCCCAATCGCCCCCAAGTCTCTCTTGTTTCTCGAGCGATTTCATCGAGTCCTGGACTTGACCACGCTCCCAACTTTGCCGAGTTCTTCCTGAGAGCATCCAAGGTTGCCCAGGCCGTCGAGGAACTTGACTTGCCGTTCCAACTCCAGGACGGCAACCTAACCCTGCCAATCACGAGTAGTGGTGCAGTCAAGTTTCTTGATGCCGCTTGCCCGAAACTGCCTGTTCAAACGCTTTACCGGATTGACTGCGGGACCGGCGTCTTAAATAACGTCGGTTCCAAGCTCAGCAGGGAGCTGGTCCATGCATGTGTTGTGCAAAATAACGTTGAAATGGCTATGCATCTCATCAGCTTAGGGATGGATGTCAACGCCGTCACTTCGGCAAACGATACGGCCTTGAATGCTGCAATTCGAATCAAGCACAAACCTCTCATCGCCCAACTATGCGTTCGTGGGGTCAGTCCGTTTGTTCGAGGCAAGAAATGCGATTGCGGATACGATCCATACTCCAATGCATTGGTGGCCGCCGCCGAGGTCGACCTTCAGGAATGCATCAACAGCTTCCTAAAGAGCATGGTACATAACGATATCAACTCATTCGGAACACTCTCACACAACTATATGCTTGATCCGTCCCGTTTTTGCAGATGCGCAACGCCCCTGACCGCGGCTATTCTTGCAGGCCACACAGGCTTAGTCTCTGTACTGCTGTCAAAAGGAGCAAGGCCAGAGAACCCGGTGTGGGCAGCTCAGGAAGGACAAGTCTCCCTCCGCCGCATCTCGCCTTTGGCAGCTTCCGTCCTTGCCAACAATTTTGCTGCAGCAACATCTCTTCTCGAAGCCGGAGTCAACCCCGTCGATAACGACGCCATAACCGCCACGTCAGGTTTGAAAGAATCGGGCTTGCATTTTATCGAGCTCTTCGCGATTGCTTTACGACGCCGTGGCCGTTCTGATAAACACGCGTGGAGTTTGCTGCTGGATTCGACCATAGGACATTTTCCTCAAGCGGGTGCCCCAACAGCTCTTGAGCAATATAAGAAAGTCTTGGCCCTGATGCTTCGCTCAAACTGTGCCGCCATCAACGGGTGTGAGGACTTCCAAGGCTACCCCCCATCTCCCTTGTATACGGTTTTATCACATGGATTTCTTGATCTCGTGCCTGTTCTAGCAGGTGCCGGGGCTAGTTATAACAGCCCATTATGGTACAAGGCAGGCAAGGGAGACAAGGAAAACCTCCAACGCACATCAGCTCTTCGCATGGCGGTGGAGAAAGTCTGTGGTTTGAACAATGACCGTGCTCAATATTGGGTAACGTTTCTGCTTGATGCTGGCGCTCGCGACCTTGACGATGCTGCTCATATTATGCCTAGCACGCTAGTTGAGCTGTCTGTGAGAAATAAAACGACTTCGGTTACTGAGCTCTTGCTGAGCAGGGGCTACGAGTTCGGCACTAGCCCCTTTCCGGGATCCTGCAGGACCGCACTGCAATACGCCACTGAGCAAGGTGATTTGGACACAGTTGAAATGCTCTTGAGATACGGCGGAGACCCCAATATCTACTTGTCAGGAACCGAGAAGGACTTGCGGACACCCCTACAGATAGCTGTGCAAATGCAGCGTCTCGATATTATTCACTCACTTCTGAAATGGGGAGCAAAGGTAAACAAACAAGGCCACACAAGCCTAGCTACACCGCTTCAGTTGGCAGCAAAGCTGGGAGCCCATGATATTATGACGACCCTTCTAAACAATGGAGCAAATGTCAACGAGAGGCTGGATTCATCCTGGTTACGGTTCGATGACTCGGACCCTACCAACCCAGCGTTTCTCTCTCCACTCCAGATAGCCGTCTGTTACAACCACTCACACATTATCAAACTTCTTCTCAAATTCAAAGCGGACGTCGATGGCCGGTCGAGTGCGAGCGACCTTACTAACCCCAAAATTTCATTACTTGAAGCTCGACACACCCCTCTGCAGTTAGCTGTCAACAGAGGCAATTTCAAGGCAATTGATATACTTTTGGGTCACGATGCGAATGTCAACGCCGATGCGCATCCACAAGGTGGAGCAACAGCATTGCAATACGCTGCAAGGAGAGGATTCATTCACGTTGCTCGGCGCTTGTTGCTGAAGGGTGCTAATATAAATGCCCCTGGCGCAATCAAAGACGGAAGAACGGCACTCGAAGGTGCAGCAGAGAACGGCGAGCTCGAAATGGTGAGATTACTACTTGACTGTCCGGTCAATATCTATGATCTCGACTTTCATAGGGCACTTTTGCGGGCAGAGAGCAATACAGACGAGGATATCAAGACCCTTCTGAACGCCGTATATGACCGAAAAGCGGCCGAGGGTTGGGAAAGACACCATTGAGATAGATAGGCTCGCAAGATTGCTGATGAAAAGGTCAAATCTAGGGAAGAAAGTGTAGACACTATTAACATTAAAGCGCAGAGAGCATGCTAAGTATATGCAGCTGGCCTTTGGCTACTGAAACCTCCATGTTGGTGGTGATGGTTCTTATGCTGACCAAATTAAATCTTGCAAATGTGCCCCCTTGGAATCATAGTTGCTGGAGGGACTCTCGTAACCACTCCTGAGATCTTTGCGCCCCTCGGATCTGCCTCGTCCTCGTATTTTGTGATGAATAAAGACGCCAGCGCACTATTCCCAAACAACTTTCGTTCTTTAGCCCATTCGTTCAGAATTAGGTCCCTTCCAATTGTCAAACCCGCGACAATCACTTCACGGGGCGCCATTAGAGAACCTGTCCGGGACCGTCTATTATTATAGCAGCCCACCAAACGGACGTCCGCATCAATAGCAACCCTAAAGGCCATCTCGTCGCTCAGCTCGCCATAGCCTTCCATAGCTCCCCACATGGCCGACATGGCAATGTTCTTGTTTAAGTGAAGCGTTATTAGGGATAACCGAAAAAAAAAAAAGGGAAAATAAAGAAAAAGAAAAAAAGGCCAAAAATTTGTGCAATCATAATTCAATCCAGTTTATCTGCCTGGCCCAAGCAATCCAAGTCACATGATTATCACATGACCACATTACATGGCTCACTTGAACTATCTGTCTGCCACGACTCAGACCTGGTGAACATGGCAATATCATGACCGTTAAGGATCTTGGGCTAATCAATAATCGCCAATCATTTGGCGCAAATCACAATCTCTATAGCCGTACTAAGCAAACTCCCACCAGTCATAATGAAGAGTTTGTTGTCATTATTATTTTTCCGGACGGTACCTACAGTAGTTCCTCTTCCTACCAGGGAGGATTTAGGAGCAAAACGTTCCCAGACCAATAATCCCCACAAATAGCCCGAGGTTAATGGAACAAAGGAAGTTCAAAACGAACTTTTCGAATACATATTTTATTATTATAGATCATGGGGATATGGAAAAGGAGGGGTATTGTTGTTCAAGGTTGATTGGGATAGGGATATCTCTGTGGGCAAGGAGCAAGGCTAGGGCTACGGGAGTGCTGCTAATAGAAGAGGGCAAAATAGAGATCGAGAGAGTCGGGATCGTTATTAATGGCAAGAGGGGAGTGGGAGGGAAACCAAGGTCGATTAGGAATAGGTGCTGGGGACTTTCCTGAATGTTCTTTTCAAAAGAAATCATCCCTATAACTTGTCACACCTGACATGAAGGCTGCAACGGTCTCAAGGAAGTATATTGAAACTAGCTGGGCCACTCTACGAGTACACCGAAGTTGAAGAAGAAGAGGAAAAGAGAAAGAGAAGGTTTGTCGTCATGAGCCTCTGATATGGATGTTTGCGATGGTCTGCGCATGGGGGGAGAATGTTCTGCATGTATCTGGTGTGGTGGTCTGTGTGTATGGCTGTAAGCTAAGTGAGTTCTGGGAATGGCTTCGTCCAGCCGTACGGATCCGTATAGCCATTGCAAAACCCAAACGAAACGTCAGTGGATCCGAGCGGTACACTTGCGCGCACACGGGCTGCGTATTAAAAGCACCTAATCACACGCATTTTACAACAAGTTTCAACATTTTTATAAACAACCGTTATTCTTATGCTGTTTTCTCTCGAATGAGTCCTTCTATTTCCAGAGCGCTGTGGAGTCGTACGTATGTAATTATCGAATACAACACCAACTTTTACAAGCAAGAACTGCCGATTCTGATGTATACGCTGCGCGCGGACGCAACCACAGACGTTTCGTTTGAGTTTTACAACAATCAGAAGTGTGGAATAGTGCCACAAAAAGGAAAGGGTCTGCCTCAGAAATTCCTCACTAGAAGCAGCGGTTTATAATTTTGAATAATAAAACTGCATTTGCGTTAAAACCATTGACCTAGATTTACTTACTTGATTTCATGGAGATGATCGCTGGCCTCAGGCTACCGAGACGCGGACCAATTGAAAACTTTCCTCCAACTTCTTCGCGAATACTCCTTTTTTCAGCTCGTCTCCCGCAAGTTGCTTCCTATTCATCAAATTTAATTTGTGGGTATGTGTCATATGACCATACTACCTACATACGACACAGTGCGAGTAGGTAGTCGACAGGACAGGTCTCCGTTCACTGGGAATATTCTTTGAGTCTGTTCTCCAATTTCCACAACTTTTTCTGGCCGGACAAGCCCAATATCATTCATCCTGTCATGGCTGACGACCGAACAATTATTCCTGACCAGGAGACCCTCTTTGGTATCTTTCCGGAGATTCCCAGCATCCCTCAAGACTCGTACAGCATCATCTCAAACACTTTTGATCGTTGCATATTTCGCCTATCTCTTGCCACCGAACCTAAACCGGGCTTCCCCACGGACCTTCTCATTCGACTCGAAGCGTCTGGAAGTCATCTCCCAGCTGTCGCTGAGCTCCAGCGACTCGCTCACTTACAGATTCCTGGGCTTGTCCCGGCAACACTAGAAGTTGGGACTGCTATCAACAAAGCCGGCAAGAAGCTGGATTACTCCATCACTCCTTTCCTCACTGGAACCACCGTTCTCGAGCATGTATGGAACAGTCTCGATAGAACCAACCAACGGTCCTTGATGGATTCCATCTTTGAGGCGATGCGAAATCTGCAAAAGCTACCTATTACAAGTGCCGTCATTCATCAAGTCCTCCGCTACGACGCTGGCAGCACATCACAATCGAACTCATCTGAAGGCTTGCTGCTGGGAGGTCCAGATGCTGGATATTTTAATGGCATCAAGGAACTTTTGGCAGGACTGATCAACCAGAAAGCGGCCAAACTTGGGTGCCAAGTTGTCAGCACTGCAGACGGGGTGGCCGTGCAAATGGTCCCCTTCGACATTGGCACTGAAATCGTTGTGTCAGACAGCCTCACAGGTTCTGCCGTCCCTCCTGCCATCGATAGCACCCAAAGATGTCGAGCTTACCCAACACCATCTTGAAAATATCATGGCGAGCATTGTCTTCTGCCACAACGATCTAGAACCTCGGAATATACTCGTCAAGAAGACGGGGGATGACAAAGTAGGGTGGTACGAACTTGCTGCGATTATCGACTGGGAGCTGGCTGGTTTTTTCCCTTTTGCCTACGAGTATGGGCTCAAGGATACGTTCCTTGGGTCTTCCAACCTCTTGTTCAGTTGGTATTCGCTCTTCAAGGAGCGGGCTGTCGCGTTGCTTCCCACTGGGGCGGGCCAAGTGAAGTTGATCGAGGCGCTAGCTGCCATTGCTGACTCCAACTCCTGAGCCATGCCCAGAAATGTTGGTTTTCGAGTCTAGGGAAAGTGGCGGGAGCGGGAGAGGCTCAGGATGTCGATGGACTACACTCGCGGTTGGATCCGTGAGGATGGTGCAACCGATGTACCTGTGTTCACGAAACAGGACAATGAGAACCTGGAGCTTGAAGTCCTCAAGGAGCTTGGATATATTTAGAATATCATATAATCTTTATCAGCAGCCTTCTGAGCCTTTGCAATCATTCGTTTCTAGTACCTTGCAAAGGTACCTACCTCTCTTTGACATGGAAGTTGCCCGCTTAATGACGGAGTTTTCCGTATATAATCCGTATGCGGTGTAACGCTTTTGATGAATAGTTGATTCTTATTTAAATTAAGCGTTATCGGGAATAAACGGGAAAAAAATAAAAATAAAGCCCGAACAATTGTGCGGTCACAATCCAACCCACTTTGTGCAATGCATGTCATATGATTATCACATGACATGGCTCAATTGAACTATTTGCCACCGACGACGCCCATAACCAAGATCTCTGGATGCCTTCAACGGTTGTCAGATGTGGTGATAAGGCCAGCTGCCTAGGGCATTTGCCTTGGCCGCACACAGCCAAAACCACACTAGGCAAACCTTTTTCCAGACTTCCACTTCAAGTTCAAATTCTTTCCTCCAATTCATTTTTTCCCTACCCATCTTCTTCAAAGAGTCTTACCTTCCACAACACAACCTCCGGGCAAGCAAGTTGCGAGAGACCCGTACCCGTAAGTCTTGCTTCTTCGAAACAGGGTGGTCAGTTCATCTACTGTGTTTGTGAGAGGGCTGTCCCCGTACCAGCTAACAGAACCCTGACTTGCAGTCTGAACCAAATAATCGATCGATCTAGACTCGATCACTCTCCCTATTACTGCAAGGCAAGATGCCTAGTAAGCACCACGACCATGGCCATGGTTGCAAACAGCACTCCAAGGTCCCAAGATGCCAGTGGCGCCTCATATACTAGCGGAAAGGGAAGGTAGTCTTCGAGCAATCAAAGTTCCCTACCCAAGATGTAAAAATAGTTTGATATCGATCTTAGAATTCTCTCACTCTTTTGGCAGTAATGCCCGCGTATCAAAAGAGGGGGTGCTCGCCTAAAATGGGGAGTGCCCGTGGATAAAAAAAAGGGGGGAGTGCCTATGGATAGTTCCCCGAAATTGTAGATGCTGTTTTCGGTGTTTACTGCAGACTAAGTGATGTCTGCCCGGTATCTGGATCCTTGAACTCGACATCCACCCCACCAGCAAGTAACACTTGGACCACCTTGCCATGCCCTTGACGTGAAGCGGTTAGCAAGGCGTGACCAAACTCTCCATCGGTGCTTTTGTTCTGGAGAAGAAGTAGCTCTTCTATCCCGAATTGGCCGTGTCCAACAGCCGAGTGAAATGATGAAAGACAATCTCCCGGCCCTGGAATGTTGTGGGAAATATCTTGTGGCCCAGTCTGATAAAGGCGACCAATTCCACTGCAACTGTACATCCACCCATTGTGAAATCAAACGCTGATTCCTTTCCTCAACTTGCTGTTGCTGCCCTGCAAGTGCATGTCGTCGCTTGGGAGGTTCGGGCTTGGTAAAGAAGGAGACTGGATTGAGGGGTAGTACCAAGCATCTGAGCCATGGCCATCAATATATACGACATACTAACTAGGCAGCTAGATAAACTCGATCTGCCTTGTGATTTATCCATGCATACGTCTTTACTGCAAGTGTAGCCTTTTCTTGTTCAATTGGTTAACGGAAGCAAGTGGTAATGACAAACCTAAACTTGACGGCACAACAGAGTCACCGATCTGACATCGCGTTTACGGCTCTTTGCAGATTAGAAGGCACCGATGACAACATATCAGTCCAATATTACAACATAAGGCAGCATAATGCGAGTCTGCGGCTCAAAATACATGTCGACCGAAATCCTGCGAGTTGTCAGCTTTCAACTTTGTGCAGCCTTGTATTCAACGGCGCAATAAAATCACCGAGCTGACACCACCTTTAGGGCCCTTTGCAGATACCAAGGCACGAATGAGAACATAGACATCTGATATCACAACATAACCTAGTATAATGCGAGTCCGCCGTTGAAATGCATGTCGACCCAAGTCCTGCAAGTCGTCGGCTTTCAACGTTTTACAGCCCTACGAACATGAAGGCAGCTTAATTTAATTTATAGTGCCACATGTTACATGGCTCGCCGTCGGGTGCACGGACAATGACCGCTCACCGACTAAAGCCTTCTATTGAGGGTAACGTTGAACAACATGAAGGGGGTGGCTCAGACCGGAAATAATCCCCGGATTTGTGCTGGATTTGTCCTGCCAGTAATTAAAAACCTTGGGTGCAAAATGTGGAGAGGCTCGTGATAGGCAAAAACTCGAGGCTGCGCACCATGCGGGGATGCACGACGTGAATGATGTGTGCAGCATGAACAGGATCAACAGGATCAACACAACTAATACGAACAGTGCAATGCCCATTTTTGGACAACTCTGAGAGCCAGTAAGAGAAAATCTGGAATCTATCATTGCCAAGGGAGGATTCGCAGCGACGAAGCCATAATATGACTTTTTTCAAAACTATAAAGCTTCCTGCTGTCTGCCGTCAATATCATCTCGTCTTGTTTCTCACCAGCAAGCCAGGACCACCAAAGCATCCCAACATCAAAACACCAAACAAACCACCCGAGCGCCATTCTCAACCTGCCCAAAATGAAGACCACCCTTGCTCTCGTCTCCCTCCTCTCCCTCCTCGCCGGCACGGCCATCGCCAACCCCGTCTCTGGCGAGGAGAGTAAACAACTCTCCGCACGCCAGGGCACAAGGCTCCCCTCTCTGGGCTACGATGACCTTAACGCCCAATACAGCTCCGCCGGGAGCAAGGAGAACGCCCAGCCCGCCGACTCCATCTCTGCCGACTCCGTCGCGGCTTGCCCTTCGGGTTACCCCTACCTCTGCTACGGCCGCTGCTGCAGGTACAACATCTGCTGTGCCAACGAGTGCTGTGCGCCCAACGCCCAGTTCTGCTTGAGCGGATACTGCTATCGCTGGGCCTAAAAAGTTTTGATTGGGGGAAGCGTGAACCCCCCTGTGCGTGTCAGTTCTGCAGTAACTGGTAAGGTGTCTCCCCTCCCCCTTCTTCTTTTTTCACGTATGCAAGAAATACATGACGAGGCTTGCTAACTAACATGTTTTAAAGTCTGACCAGGAAAGTGTCCCCAATTTCAAACATTTTGGAAAGGTGGTTCAAAAGTTGGATGCGGAAAAATAGCTCTTCAGGGTGACTGGATGCTTAGCGGTATTTGAATCTCTTTTTAAGTTCTGCTTTTAGCTCTAGGTTATTCGTTTGCAAAAGCCTCAAAAAAAAAAAAAAAAAAAGGGTCCTAACAGAATGCAATTTTTGGAGGGGTTCGGATTGATGCGAAAATGACTGCTCAGGGGCGGGGGATGTTTGCCAGTATTTGAATCTTATAAGTTCTACTTTAGCTCTAGTCATTCGTTTGAATTGAACTTTTTAAGTTTTTCTGGCTATATATTGTTCCTCTTGTTATTAAACCTATGTTGATGAAACTGTGACTTTTGGACATCGTCATCTTGAGACTGTTGAATAGCAAACATACTTTCTCCTAAATTAGGTACAGCTATATACTCCGTATTTGCGTCTTTTTAAACAACATGAACTGAAAGTCTTGAAAATGCACGATTTCAAGCCCGGCGTCGGAGATGACGGGACGCGCTTCAAGTACCTATCAGAGCCGGGCGCGCATCCCGGCCGTGACCTCTTGGTCCTCTTCCCCGCCTTCATCCTCGTCCTCTTCATATTGTTCCTCTGCTTTCTCCTCCTCTTCCATCTCCTCCGCGGCGGGCGGTTTCTCGTTAAAAAGCTCCTTCTTCACCTCGGCCAACATCGCCTTCCACAAAAGTGAGTCTAGGCTGGCCTCCATCTTGTGATATAACGGTCTCATGAATGGGTAAAATCGCGCGCCACCCCACACCTTGCCCTCTTCAAGTTTCAGGATCTCGCTCTTCTGCGCCATCTCAATGTGCCAGTCAAGACCGTAGCAGATCCACCGACAGGCCGTCGCGATCTGTTGTTTTGGCTCGTCCAGCTCTTCTTTCTTGATCACAAACTTGCCGTCCTTGACCGTGTCGATGAGAAATGGAGCGTAGTCTCTCTTCCGCTCGGGCGGCCTAGACTTCATGGGGGATCTGGTACCTGACACCGGCTGATTGCCGGTGGATTTCCCTTGCACTTCCTTTCCTCTCCTCACAGTCGGGTCCTCGGTTTCCGCTCCAGGCCCGTGCTTGTAAGGATTGCGAGTCACGATGAGGCGCCCGCCGTAGTTTGCCGCGGCTTCTTTCATGTCCTTAAATTCCCTTGAACGTTTACCAACCGCTTGCCGAAGTATGAGATCGCGTTCGGTGCGGATCAGCTTTTGCCACGCAGATTCGTATCTAATAAATGAGGAGGAAAAAAACAGATCAGTAAGAGCATTACTAGTAACGATGGCCAGTCAGACGGATGGGAGGAATCGACCGTGACTTGACTCACCTAAGCATCACGCTATTTGTCTCTAGCGTGCCAATGACGAGGTTCTCGGGAATCTGGCTGCTCCCGGGCCTCTCTTTTTGGGCCAAGTCGTCTGGTTGGTTGAGAAAGCCGCCAAAGGCGTACCCAGACATGTGAAGCCACTGAATTCACGATACGTCAGATGATGGACAGATGAAAACGGGAGGTTGACATTGAACTTGTTAATGTCTGAGAATAAGTGGCTGCCGGAGAAGAGAAGAGGGGAACCAGCTGTCGTACCTCGGCAATATAAAGACCATTTAGCATTTGAAGCTTGTTGAGCTTCTTGCGCCGGGCCTCGGCTTTCTGTCTGCCGTTCTTGGTGCTAAACCATGCCCAATTCAGAATCTCTGCGGCGGTCTTTTGAATTTGAACGGAATTAGCACGCAGGAGAGAGACAAAGGGCAAGGGATGGCAGCATGAGCGCAAAGACGCACCTTGGGGGCTGAGAGACCTCCGATCACAACCTTCTGATCTGTATATTTCTTGCGCTTCAACTTGGCAGCAGCATCAAGGCGACTAGCTGTGACGTGCGCTGTTACTTGGGTCCTACACTTGTCGAACATGAAGGAAAATTCATTGTGGTTGTCAAAGGGTTCTCCATCTCTGGGTGGTCCTTCGCCTTTCCGCAAAGTAGATATATATATAGATAGATAGATATATAGAGAGATAAATAGATAAAAGGATAGGTAGATAAATAAATAGATATATTTAGCTTTTGTTACCGGCTCCTCTTATTCGAAAGATAAAATCCTCCTTTTATAAGCGCCTCTTTGAGGAGGGTTTTGTATCCTTTGAATCTATTGCTCCTTCAAGTGCACATCTCACGATCACCTCAAGCCCCATTGTGATCTCACAGGAAGATTTTCTTGGTGTCCACATTGCAGCCAGCAGCCTCGCGGAGGATTTGGCTCAGATCACCGGCTTCCTTCGCAATATCACAACAGGCGCCCCATTAAGCGTCACCTCGCAATGGGGCAAATGGTACTGTGCATTCTGCCATCATTGCTGGTTCGCCCAAACTCATTATTGATCTGTCATATAACGGAATATGGAAACTTCAGTACGGTATATATTGAAGGGAAATGGGAGACTTTCAAGTCCAGCATTGTGGAAAAGCCTCTACCAGGCGTTGATCGGGCACTGATGATTGCAGGAAGCGACAAGAGAGGCACAATTTTTGGCATTCACACGCTGGCAGAGCAGTGCGGGCAGTCTCCTTACCACTGTTTTGCGGATGTTCCGGCGAAGAAGCATGAGCAAATCCATGCGCAAGTCAAAAACGACAGTCCATGGAGAGCCAACAGTTAAATACAGAGGTCTGTTCATTAGCGACAAGGAGCCAGCCCTCAACACGTGGTGGGCGAGACAGCACAACGCAACAAGGTATCCCTTGAACACAGAATTCTACACTCATGTATTTGATCTTTTGCTACGTCTTCGAGAAAACTATCTTTGGCCTGCCATGTGGAAGTCGGTTACTCTCCTTTCAGGAAATGTTCTCTTCACCGACGATTTTGGATACCAGCAGCTTGCGGACGACTATGGCATTGTGATATCGACTGCGGACCACGAGCCCATGCAGCGCGCATCGAATGAATGGAACGACACCATAACTGGACCCTGGGACTGGCCCAAGAACAAGGCCAGCATGATCAAATTTATACACGATTGAATAGCCAGGGCAGGGTCGAACGAGAATAGTACATTAGCATCGGGCTGCGCGGGCTCGGTGATGAAGCCGCCACAAGCAACATCAAGACAGCTATCGAGATGATTTCGGACGTATTCGAGACTCAGCGCGCCATTACCAAAAAGTACCACGACTCCGAGACGGCGCTGAACCAAGTCTGGGCTCTGTATAAGGAGGTCGCCTCATATTACGATGCCGGATTGGACCCCCTAGAGGGCGTTGCGCTCCTATTCCCAGACGACAACGCCGGGAATTTGTACCGCCTTCCCACTGGGGCCGAAGCAGGCCGAAAAGGGGGAACCGGAGTGTACTTCCATTGGGAATATGTTGGACTTCCCAGGTCCTACAAGTAGGGCAATACCAACAACCTGTCCAAGATGCTCAAGGAACTGCAGCATGCGCACCTCCGTGGCGCCGACAGGATCTGGATCATCAACGTGGGAAATATTAAACCCATGGAGTTACCGTTTGAGTTTGCGATGGACCTGGCATGGAACGTCTCCAAGTTCAGCTTCGAAGGGATTCCGGAATATCTCGCTGAGTATGCGACTCGCGAGTTTGGGCCAGATCACGCAACTGAGATCGTGGACATCCTTCTCGAGCATAGCCATCTCGTTAGAATGCGCCGGTACGGGCTGGTCACCTCGTCGACCTTTTCACACCTCAACTACCACGAAGCCGATCGAGTACTAGCCAGATGGCAGCGCCTCGCGGCACGAGCTAAAGCCCTATACTCACAGATCCAGGACAACGACAAACCAGCCTTCTTTCAACTCGTCTACCACCCCGTGGTATCAGGCGCGTTGAACCACAACGTAACCCCTCGGCATAGGTGTTACGCCCTGTGCGTAATTCTCCCGCACACGGACTACTGGGTAGTCTGTAGCCAATTATTGGGCTAAGGATAAGAAGACCCATAAGTCCCAGGTTAATTAATCAGGAACTGCTCGCTATATTTAGTACCAAAGGCAGCGAGCATAATAACCATAAACATCGCTTATCCTAATTTTCTTGTTAAACGAATAACCAAAACGAATAGAGTACAAGGTACTTGAATAAAAAAATACATATAGATAACTTCACTCTAAATAGGGGAAATACTGGGCACTTCTTACTATAAGGGATCTGGTTCTTTACACAAGTAATTATACGTTTACTTATCTGTAATCTTTATAGCGATAATTTATAAAGTAACTTATTATTAATAGTAGTTCATACCGTCTGAGAGTGTCCTATAACCTTCGATTATCCTATTATCTTACCCAGACCTACTGCCTTGCGGTCTACTCCTTGCTCGGCGCACGAAGTGATAATAGGCAGCCGGGGCAGTGACCGGAAGCCAGATCACAAACACGCCGATTGCCGCTTGCGCAGCCGTGGGTAAATGGCTTTTGGCCAGCTGCCATGTCGCAATGGAAAGACCTGCTAGGAGGCCCAGTTCGGCGCCGATAACCAGAACGAGCGGGAGCGTGCTGACGACGTAGCTTAAAATCTTCAGCCATCGGACTGCAAGTCGGCTGAGATTCTTGACGCTTAAGCTCCTGATCAGACCCGGAAGCGCGAGGAGACTGGAGAGAAGCTCCTTCCAATAGAGAGCCGTATAGGTAAATATGCTGGCAGCAACCGATACTAAGACCCAGTGCCACCATGTAAGCTGGCCCTCAAACTCCTGCGTTGTTGGGTTAGGTTAACATGGATGCAGAGAAAAAAGGCGATCGACTGGATATCATGTGTATATTTATCTTGTAATATGGGTTGGGATGGTAACTTACGTTGATATTCATCCCGAAGACGCTTGATACCAGGCTGAGGGGAATAAAGAAGAAGGCCAGCTGGGTAAGTTTCGACACTGATTCTGCCTCCTTGATGGCTCTCTCGCTCTCGACAATAGTGATGCTGGACATTAGCGCTTGGAAAGTGGTTTCAATGCGGCGAGACGTTCGATTCAGGTCCTCCTCCAATCGCTCTATTCTCCGTCTTGGCCGATGCTCTGGACTGTGGTCGGTAGCTACGGCCGCACGGCTTGGCCGTACAGAGGAGTCCCAAAGCCCATCGCCCTTGGTTGCGAGGTCCTCAGCCACTCGCTCCAACGACCCGCTCTGGTGGAACAGAGCGTTCCGCCATTTCCCCAGCTGTTCTCTCCACATCGGCATCGACTCTTGGAGAACGATATCGTTGTGGAGGTCTAGCTCGATCGTGTCAAGAACTCGGCTCATGCTGCGTAAGACGCCAGACAGGTCTTCACATATTAGTTCTGCGATGACCATCTTGACGAACTTTGCTGGGTTCTGCGCCGCAGTCCGGCCGTCATCATATTTCTCCAGCGCCCTGATAAACTTGCTCGTGGGCATCCCCTCCTCTCGAGACTTCTTTTTCTTCTCGGCTTCTGTGAGTTTGTCGCTCAGTGCCTTCTCGATTTGGGGATTTTCCTCATCAAACTTCCCCTTGTTGACTTCCGCCACCGCTTTACCCTTAAGCGCCTCCTCGTCCTGGGGATTCTTCTTCCGGTCGTCGTCCCTCGGCCGGAAACACAAGACTTGCTTTCGCTCAGAAGTCTGCTTCGTAGTCCAGAAGTCAAACCTGATGTCTACAACGTCGTGGTATCGTATCGGATCCTCTAATAACACGTCTGCCTGGGGTGTAAGCTTGGCGCATAAAGACGCAAGAGCTCGCAGCTTTACTTACAGGTCATGACCCCGTCAACATCTGCACGGTAGTACGACATACACTCCTGCGCCGCATGGTATCCCGTCGTTCTAGCTCCAGGGGCTGAAATGACATGGTAAGGCCGGTGTGGACAATTTGGCCAATGCGAATATCTCTCGTGGTCGAGGTGGAGTGTCCAGGGATCATCAGGCGTGTCGACACTGTAAGGTTTGTTGGCCCGGATCCTCCGCTGGATCCAATACTGATGTTCCTCCTGCTCTTCCGTCCGCCACCAACTGGCGAAGAAGACATTGGCCCCTGCTGCATCGCTCAGCTCTCGTTGCAGGTTCCCATCGTCCTCGAGGTGTGCCTTGACGAACCCATGCCATGGCTGCGAATCTTGTCCTATCCAGGACCCCAGACTGTTCATCAGAGAACCGTCACCCACGATAACGAAAATTCTGGCCGTGATTCCAAAGCGGCCTGGATGCGACGCCGATATCGCCGAGAGATCAGCGCGAAAAGTGCTGATGCTGCCATCCTCGGCGATTTCGATGCCCGTCACCGTGGCTTCCAAAGGCGGAGGCGCCTCGGGAAGTCGCACGTTGTCGTTTCTTTGTCGCGCGGCCATCTTTGTCCGAGTGTTTTGCATTGTTTTTTTCTTGAAAGAGCCACGGGCTCCGAAGCGGTTTAACAATGACGCACTCTTTCTTGAAAATCCGAGATTTGGGTTGCATTTGACACCATCCCTGCTTGCTACAACCCCCCCCCCCCCCCCCCCCCTCTTGAACCGCGACTTTTCGCGTCAAATACTACACACCCCATTTCTCCTTACCACCACAACTCGACCAATTTCCCACCAAAATAAGCCTTTTTTAAATCAGTAGCTTATCTAGGGCAGAGCGGACGGGATGCCGAGTTCTCTACTGTCTATGGTCGTATGTGATAGTTTTCAGGTGGTAAGAGGTTTAAAAGAGGTCTCGAAAGATAGGTTAGCCACCATCAGTGGGAGCGGTAATAGATCCAAATGCGTCTTCAGATACTCATCACTGTGTATATGCATCAAGATATTGCACAGAAAGGTGTGTATTAAGAAACAGAAAACCGATTTAAATAAACCCAAAACCCCCAGCTATCCAAATACGCAACTTGGTTTTTCCCAAAATCTAACCATTCCACCCCAAAAAAGACATTAACGAAAAGTAATTGATATAGAATATATACTAACCACACATCACCCCCGCTCATAACTACAACCACAATTAATACACCTTCTCAAACAATATCCAACTCCTCATCCGGCCTCTGAACCAACTGCACAAGACTCTCGCAGACCGCATCCAGCAACCTCGCCGCCTCCTCCTTCCAACTCTGAAAGGTAACAATCTCAATCGTCAGAGACTCATGCGCCGAATCATAAAACGCCTGAATCTTCCACTCCCTCAGGGGCTCTTCATAAGCATAAATGGTCTCGAACTTGGCCCTCCTGTCCAAGAACGACAACGTCTCGACGTGCGCAACGTCCTGGTGCACAACGGTGTCGAACCATGTCACCTCCTTGGGATCCCAATCCGTGCAGTTCCTCACGATCTCGGCGAGGCCCATGCAGTCGTGTTGAGAAGTCAGCATGTGCTGAGTCTGGAGCGATTCCAAAAGATCATGTCCCGTGCGGATGGAACTACTGTCGAACTTGACGCGGGTGGGTACGTACTGCCAGCAAGGACCGGCGATCAGGTTCGCGTCGGGAATGCCGGGCACGTCACCGCCGCGGCCTGAGGCTACTTCCCCAAAGACTACGTCGTTGACTCCTAGGAGACGGGCCAAGGTAAGGGCCCAAGCTGCTGAAGGCAAGGTAGCGACGGTTACGTCACGGCTGCGGGTCGAGATATCGACGGGTTTGTGAATGGCGAAGTGACGGCGGTCGGTGACGGGGGTGTCAGGCTTGAGGATGGAGATGCCCTTGGCGCCGTCGAGGAGGTCACGCCAGTAAGGGACAGCGGTGGGGATGGCATCCTGAATGACGTGATTGACAAAGGTAGAGAAAGGGTAAGAGGGGGAGACGGAATCAGGATCCTGGTAAAGTTCGTGGAGCTGGTTGATGAATATGGGAAGGCAGATCTCATCGTACTGAGCGTGTGACAGGCGGAAGACGAGGGAACACTTGGAACCGTTCGTGACGAAGAACCACTTGACGAAGGATGAGCCGTAGGGCATCTTTGTCTGGGCATCAAGACGCGAGAGCTGGCCGGCAAAGGCCTCAACGTCGTCATCAATCTCGTACTCGACAATGGGGACGGTGAAGGGGTTGTCAATAACGACGCTGTAGCAGGTGCCGTCGAGCCGGATGAACACAGTCCGGAGGACCTCATTGCGGGCGACGACCTCCTGGCAGGCGCGGAAGAGCTGCTTCTTGTCAACCATACCCTCGAAGTGCATCAGCTCGTAACGGATCGAGAAGCGAGGAAGCTCGACGGTGCCCTTAGCGGCAACCTCCTGAAGTGGTCTGGCAGGAAGGACATCAAGTATCCTCCACTTTCTGTTCTCTAGCGAGTCCTGGATGCGCCCCATGAAAGAGCTGAGAAGAAGAGAGAAGGGCTGGTACAGATCCTTTCTAGCCCGAGGCCTGGATGACTCCTCTTTCTGCACAACAGCCACGGGGGCAGGCTGCATGACGTTGGCCATGTCATACAGTGTGCGATTGGCAAAGACTTGAGCGACGCTGAGCTGCATGCCGAGTTGACGGGCCTCGGAGACCAGCTTCATGGCGGTGATGGAGTCACCACCACGGTTGAAGAAGTTGTCTCCAAGGAAGATCTTGTCCTCATCGACTTTCAGCAGGCGGCTCCAGATGCCCCGCAGAGTCTTCTGCTTTGTAGAGGTGGCTGAGAGGGCTGGACCGGTCGATCGAGTTGCCTTCTTCTTGGGAACGGTGAAGTCAGGCTTGATCTGAGCAGATTTGGAGAGTACCTTGATCGTGGGAGTGTCAAAGTCGAAGCTTGCCAGGCGGCCGGTGCGGTAAAAACGCGCCCCCTCCGAGACCGATGCGAGCCAGCAGGGTCTCTCAACAGCAATAGCTGGAGCAGCCAGCTCCTTCTTAATCTCAACCACCAGCTCACCAATGGCACCGCGGGGTGATGGACGCTTGTAATTAGCCGCATCGGCAATCCATGCGCCCTCAAGTTCAGTCTGATCGAAGCCAAGATCCTTGAGATCAGCCCCAACCAACTTGACCTTCTTGCTTAAGGTGTCGAGCTCGCTCCTGTCCGCGTCGGTCAAGCATTGGACATCGCCGACCCTAAATTGTTTTGCGTCGGCCTCGCAGAGTTGGTAGACGACGGTGCGGAGCTGCTCCAGGACGCGCTCCATGGTGTGCTTGTCAACAGTCTTGGAGTCAAAGCTGGCCATGACAAAGAAACCGTCGGTAGAGAGGGAGCAAACAAGCATGAGTGCGTAGGTGTTGAACTTGAGAGCCTCCTGGGCTGCCTCCCCATCACCAGCGGGCACAAGACCGTTGGCAGGAGTTTTGTCATCAGCAGCCACCTCACCAGCTGCAGGATGCAAAACAAAACCGGTGCGAAGCTCGCAAGCCTGGAGAGCATTATCACTCAGCTTACGGATGTGCTGAAGACCAGCATGCTCATAAGGGATCTGTCCAACAATCTGCTCGGCAATGCCTTGCAGATACTGCTCAACGGTGGCCTCGCGATCAATGGTGACACGGACAGGGACAGTGGTAATCATTGGGCCCTCAATCTCCTCAACGCCAACAATCGGGGCATTGCGGCCAGTAAGAGTCTCGCCAAAGACGATGTCGTTATTGCCGCTGCAGTATTGAGATGCAACAAGTGCCCAAGCTGCACGGACAATAGTAGCAAGTGTAACGGTGGCGCCGGGAAGAGATGGAAGTCGTCGTCCGTCGAGCTTGATGTCAACCTCGAGGAGGGAGTCAGCCTGCGTTTGGTAACCCTCGAAGGGAAGACGAGGGAATTGGACACCGGTGGCTCCATCAAGCTGCTCGCGCCAATAAGTGTCACATCCCGCACGATCGAGCCGGTTGTTGAGATAGTCAATAAAGTGCTTGAACTGCGCGGCAGGCTGCCGGGGAGTCACACCCTGATAAGCCTGATTAACGCGATCGACAACCAAGGGCATGGACCAACCATCGTAGAGCGCGTGATGCATGGTAAGAACGAAGTGGAATGACGGTCCCTCACGAATCATGGCAAACCGCACAAGCTTCTTGCCCAGACCCATCTCCTCATCTCGGTCCATCTCGAGATACGACGCGAGAGAGCCTGCCGAGCGCCATGTAATGGGTTCCTTAACAAGAACCTGCATAAGACCATGCTCAGAGACCTGAACAATTCGGGTGCGAAGAATGGGCGAATCGGTAGCGATGGCCTCAAAGGCATTCTTCAGTTTCTTGGCCGATTCGGCGTTATCCATCTTGAGTACGCGCTGGGCAACATAGGCTTCCTTGACCTTGGCTGACAGAGCCATGAGTGCCTCCTGAAGGGGAGTACATGGGCACACATCCTCAACGTCAGCCTCATCGACGTCACACAACTTGCTCGTCTCTGCGCGTGCTTTAGCAGCTGGCCAGTTCTTGGAAATAAGAGAGAATGGCGCAATTTCATTAGCAGAGTCACCACCCTCAGATGAAATCTTCTTGGCGACAATAGCCATGTCGCGGAGGACAGGATAACGGAAGACATCGGCAACAGTCACGTTGACGCCAACGGCACGAGCTGCAGGAACCAGTTTCATGGCTCTGAGGGAGTCACCACCGAGAGCAAAGAAGCTGTCCGTCACCGAGATGTTGACCTGATCTCCGAGAAGTGACTTCCACACTTGCTCAAGGAGACGTTCCATCTCGGTTGAGGGCGCTGCGCCTTCGTTACTCTTGTTCCGTCTGGAGCTGCCGGTAATTTGCTCGCGCGTCATGGCAGCACCGATCGCGCGAAGCTTCTTTCTGTCGATCTTGGCAGAAGGGAGAACAGGCATTGAGCGGATGGGGATGTAGGTGGCGGGAACCATGTACCGAGGAAGGTCAGCAGAGAGCTTCTCCTCGATCACAGACAAGGCTTCCATCAAATCATCAGAGAAAGATATTTCTTCCTCGTCCACAACCTCGGTGGCAACCGATGCTGCGCTCTTGGTGTCAGACTCGGCCAAGAATGCCACCAGGGTGGGCTCAGCCCCTGAGGGTTTGATCACCTCAGCCGCGATCTTGATGCCGCTAGGAAGGTGGTGACGAAGGTGGTGCTCAATCTCAACCAACTCCACACGTTGACCCCGGAGCTTGACTTGAGCATCTTTGCGGCCTACAAAGACGATGTCGCCGGATCCATCAGGATCATACTTTACAAGATCACCAGTTTTGTAAAGCTTGCCAGATCTTCCAACAGTGGCTCCATGTCCAGCAACCAACCACGTCGGGTCCTCAATGAACACTTCGGCGGTCTTCTCAGGCTCTCCGAGGTAGCCCAAGCCAACTACGGGCCCTTCAACAAGCAACTCACCAACAGATCCAACTGGGAAAAGACGATCATGATCCTCAGGATCAACAATCCAGCCCACAGCACCAACACCCTTGCCGATATTACCAGTAGTGAACTGCTTCCTCTCGTCCTTATTCTTGGCAAAGGTGTTGTTGACCGTACAACCAACAGTGCACTCGGAGGGACCATAAGCAATAATGACGCTCGTCTTGCCCTTGCTCCAAGCAGCCGCATCGGCAGCCGAGACGGCCTCGCCACCAAGACCCAAGACATCCAAATCAGCAATAACTGCAGGATCCAAAACACGAGCGACACTGGGTGTCATGTGTGCCATATTTGCGCCACTCGCTCTGATGGCTCCACTGAGATCGTTCACCCGGTCCGCGTCTGAAGGGATGCAGATGGTTCCTCCCATGGCAAGGGTACACAGCATGCAATCGATGCTGACGTCGAAAGCGTAGCTGGCAAACTCGAAGCACTTGGTTGAAGACTTGTATCCGACGGCCTTGGCACGGGGTATCGCGCCAGAGGTGAAGTTTGCGTGCGAGACAAGCACGCCCTTGGGCTTGCCCGTGCTGCCGGAGGTGAACTGGATGTAAAGAGGAGATGTGACAGTCGGGATGACGGGGAGAGCTGGGAGGTCATCATTTTGGGGATTGGCGAAGGACCCAAAGAGTGCTTCGGAGACGGTGACGACCTGGCCACCATCGGGAATAATCTTCTCTGCGAGCTCAGTTTGGGCAGCAGAAGCAAGAACCACTTTTCCGCCTGTCTGCTCAACCATAACGCGCAATCTACCCTCAGGCTGGCTGGTGGGGTCAGTAAGTGCGAATGCGCCACCGGCCTTCATGACAGCCAGGAGGGCGACGATGGTCCAGCGGCACTTCTCGAAGCAGAGAGGCACATTGACGCCGACATTGATGCCGAGTGAGCAGAGATGGTGGGCGAGACGGGTCGACATGAGTTCCAGCTCAGCGTAGGTCCATTCACCGTCCCATGAGAAGAGAGCAAGCTTGTCCGGGTTGGCGGTTGCTTGCTCCGAGATGATGTCTTGCATCGTACGGTCGATCAAGGGTGGGAGCTTGGCGTTCCAGGCCCATATTTGGTCCAGATCCCGGCGTAGAGGGTCAAGGAGGGATGATATTGGGGTGGATGGTGACGCAAGAATGGTGGTGAAAAGCTCAATGAAGGTGTCCAACTTATCAGTTGCTTGCTGGGTTGTGAGGGAATCTGCTTTGCTGCTGTTGCTGGGCCAGATTCCCTGCAGGCTGAGTGTCTCGGCTTGTGTGGTGACACTGAGTTGAAAGGACCACTGTGGATTACGGTGAGTTCATCTATCTGTCAAGAGAAATTGCAATCCAGAGTTAGCTTACGTTTGAGCTGGCATATTTTTGAGCGGATAATGGTGCTTCTGTGTCGTCGTTAAAGAACAAGTAGAGAAGACCTGGTCTGGCAATATTTGTGGTGGCTGTATTGACAGTTTTGAGGCAAGCTGAAATCGACTGTCGTCCCGTCCTACTGAGCTCCAGACCAAGAGCAGAAAGGGAGAAGCGCACAGGTATCTCGGTGCCGCCGAGTGACCTGTGGCCCCAGGTGAAGTCCTCTACTCGGTTGTCATCTCCTCGTTGCCTCTGTAAGAGAACAGCCCAGGCGAGTATGAGAGCATCCAGCGCTGATTTGGGGGCTGAGATGGTTCTGCTGACTGATTCTAAAGGAGTGCTGGCATTATTGGGTTGCATGGGATCGCGGGTGCGAAGGGCGGCATTACCCAAACCCAGGAAACCGGGAGCATGCTGAGCAAGATGCATGATGCCGTGCCGTCTGGGTGGGCGTGTGTTCGTGCCGCGCAGGACTTTTCTCGGGTAATAATCAGTTACTCTTCCCCTCGCTGCTGGTCAGTATGATGGCGAGTAGGTAAGGTCGGTCAGGTTGCAGATCGAAATGTACGTCTATGGGGTCAAGTGTACTGCGCGTGGTAATGCCCTCTCACAGGGTGGCTGAGCTATATTAAACTGTTGCCGTTAACATAACAACGGCAACCAATAGTATTATGAGAAGAATATGTCTCTTCTTTGTTTTCTTAATCTCTCGAGAGGGTGATGAATGAGGGGGAAATGAGAATAAGAAAGCGCTCAGTCGACGGAAAAGGCACCAAAACATGCCGATTTTTGTCCCTCAACCCAGCTCTCGTCCTCCTCCCACTCTATCTCGTGCATCGGAAGGGTGGTCCCCACGACTGGGCGGGATGCCATCACTCCATTGACTCCATCGAACCAACTGTATCCGTCCCCGGTCCCTGTTCGAGCTTGACACCGTGCTACGAAAAAGATCGGACCCTCCATTTCCCTCTTTTTGCCCCGCTTCGTCGTCCCACACTCCAACAGCAGCACCCGGTCAGTCGCCTTCTCCCATCCCGGCTTGTGATGGAGGTAACGATCGGCCGTGCGGAGAGGGTCCTGGGAGAATGATCTTCATTTCTGTATACGATTTCGTGTGTGCCGTTCAATTACGCTATTGCATCTTCAATTTGACTGTTCAACCATGCCATTGGACGTATACAGAGCTGTATGCGGCATATCCGTGTCGGAAGCGGGACGGAGAAGTGAAGACGAGGCGCTATACACAACGGTTGGATGTCACGCTGCGGAGGGGACGGGCAGGCTAAGTCTCCCACACTCTCGCGTCATGTTTGGCCGAGGTTGAGAGAATTTGACAGGGAAGGAAAACTGGTGAGATTAGATGGCTTCCGAGAAACTGATTGGACAATGGGTCTTGGCCTGGTTGAAGACTTTTTTGGAGTCCCACGCTTTCGGCAGTGACGCATGGCATGGTGCAAGGGTCTACCGGGGAAAAGCAAAATCCTGTGCTTTTCCGCACTGTGTGGGACGTGATCGCAGGGGATCAATTGGATCAATTGCAAGGGTGAGACAGGGGGAGGACGGATCTGATAACCTTAATGGGGCGTAAGGACGGAAATGTGAATTATGAATTCGGGATTTGGAGCCGATGATGACTTGTTTTTTTCGTAATGTTAAAAAATTAAATCTTTCTACCGATGCAGCCAAGGTCGCACGTTTGTTCTTGAGGAAGATGTTCAATTGGGGAAATGCATTTGCAATTGTATAGATTTGTGACCGCTTAAACGATAATTATTGGCTTGAATCTGTATACATGTATTCACGCTTCCCTGCAGCCAAGATTTGACTGCAACGAGGCTCATCATGAGTGTCGAAACCCAAAGCCCTACAATATGCCAAGCTCGGCTGAACGCGGAGAATTGAGGGGATACATTCGGGCTCCGGCATGCCAACTTTGCACACCATCGTAGGATCTGATGCGCGGAAATACCTTTGTCATACTAAACACCCTCTTACGTTGTGTTGAGTGTGACGTGGGTGGATGAGATCGTCAGCGTTCCATAGAAAGCCGTTCGCCCTCCTATCGATGAAACGCAACGTCGTAGCCATTTATTTCTCACACTTTTACTTTAGAGAAGTGATCTCATGCAATTAAATAATTTCTTGCTCGCCTGTGATTTACTCCTTCAAGGCATTTGAGACGAGCATCTTCCACAATGCCTTTCCTCGTTCTGCCTGCCCTCATTCCGGACATTCGTGCCGTGTACGACGTCTACTTTTCTGCCTTTACCGCCGATCCCTCGGGCAAACGCCTTCTTTCCATCTTGTTCCCCAATACCGATTTTACTTCTGAGGATTTCAGAAAGGCTCATACTGACGGAACATTAAAATGGTGGCACAGCAGCGAGACCCAGTATACCTTCAAATGCGTCGATGCTGAAACTGGGAAAGTGGTGGGCATGACGCTCTGTGACGTCTTTGTGAAACCAAGAACAGAAGGGGAGCGACAGGTCCCTGAAGTGGGATGGTTGACAGGCCAAGACAAGGAGAGGGCCGAGACTGTCTTGATGAAGCTGTGGCGAGCAAGAGAAAGAATATGGGGCGGTCAAAGCTATATATGTAAGTCCTGCCCGTTATAACCTATCTGGTCGTTGGATGCCGGGAACCTGGAATGTCCTTGTCAGAAGAGTTTTAGAGTTGTCGTTAGCACTGCACCGTGGTTGATGAGACGGCCTGCCGGGGTTGCAACACGTCCAAGTGGCGTCCGCTAGTGCAAGCTCGGAACTGCCAACTCGCTATGACACCGGATCGCATCCTGTGTCTTTGGTTCCGATGCTAATACGTTGATACAGATATCCACGCCTTTGCAGTCGACCCGGAATACCAAGGTCGCGGCGCTGGTTCAGCTCTCATCCAAGCCACCATCGATCTAGGGAACAGCACCAACCTCCCCATTTACCTCGAGTCGTCTCCTGCAGCTGAGCCTGTTTACGCAAAGAAAGGGTTTCGTCGCATTCCGGCCGACATTGCCCAAGTTGTCCACGAAGCCGCCGTGTTGGGAACAGATTATGATGTTGAAGTGCCACTCATGGTGAGGTTGCCGCAGGGAGTTTACACAAAGAAGATTGGTGACAAGACAGTGGGAGAACTATGGGAAGAGCGGGAAGAGGAGAGGAAACTCCAAACAAGTTTGGAAAAGGCACCCTTGTTCAAGACACTCGTACAGGAGATGAGACCGTGATTATGGTTTGTAATCTGCATGTCAAATAAAATAGACGAAATTGAAATCTAGGCTAGACGTCTTTCAGTCCTCACAATCGATAGTTCAAGATGCCTGCATTGCATTTAGTTTGTAGGGCGGGCATTCCCAAATCGAGGAGCGTTCTTGAGCAGTTCGAACACGGGCTTTGTGGCCGACAAGGCCGAGTCTGACAGTCGATTGAGCAGGGGTTGCATGACGAAACTTTGACTGTTTTTATCAGATCATCTGATAATGCAGAGGGAAGAAGCTAACAAGGAATGGAGGTCTTGGACATGAAGGCATGGTGGTTGGTCTTGTACGTAATCGGCCACAACTTCCAGATGGGGGAGTTTTGCCGGTGCAAGGACTCGGGGTTGCAACACAAATGCTGGGTTCGTTTCGCATGTGTGCACACTGTTTCTGAAGGTCTGCTGATGGAACGGGCATCTGCAGTAATTGCAAAAAGGTGGGGGTCCAGAAGAACTTTGTGTTGGTTGGGACATGTTGGATAAAGGTTATTTCCCTACATGCTTTCTGAATCCTACTTGTTCCTGCCCCCCGTCCGAGATGGGATCAACAGGTGATGGGATGATGAACGACTCCACTTGCATGTTGCAAGGGCCTCCTCTAGTGTAAAATCGCTCGTTTCAATGAGCAGCGTGGCGGCCTCGCAGCTTGGAAAAGCACACCGGATCTGATAACTTTAAACCGGGAAGGTCCACTAAACCGCTCTCCACTGCTCGACCCACCTTCCCTTCAGGCCCATCTGATGTGGGTCGACGTGACCAAGGACGAAAAACTCAAACTTCACCGACCAACGTTGGCGGCTGCAAGAGGATTGCGGAGGAAGGTGCAAGAAGGAGAGAACGGGCGAAAGGCTATTCATCCAAGGAAGACGACCAAAGTGCAATAAACTCGGGTCACATCGGTTGTGATTGCGCACAGAATCCCGCATCTTGGCTCGAAAGTTGAGAGGATGTTGTTTGGCTGCCGAAAGTGGGTCGCACACCGAACGGACTGTGCGGATTTGAGTGAAAAGATTTTTTATCAGATCCGACCAATTTCGTTATCAGATCCGCACCGCCAAGCCCGGCATCGGGGTCGTCGGGTGTTCCTCATGTTGCAAGGAAAAAGGCAAGTCCACTGCACCCACTCCCACACCCTGTCACATCCCAGTCGGTGACAAATGGACACCCACCGCGGATACTCAACGCAGAATCCCTTGATCCAATGGCAAAATCTCGCGGATCGGTCGCGGCAGGGGGGAAGTGACGGGTTCGAGAATACATTGGTCCAGTCCCGTTCCCTCCCAGGTGTTTACATTCTCCTTTCTTGCGGTTTTCCCATTTTGAAGCTGCGCAAAAAGAACCACGAAAAAGGTGGTCTTATTTGCCTGGGTCCAAAAGCTGCAAGCTAACTCCACTGAAACTGACTCTGAGTTATTGCCCACCCAGTCCCCTTCCCACGAAGGGCGAACTGGCCCGTAGCTGTTATCTCTGCTGTCGGTCCAAGATAGATAGAGACCAGCAAAGCTATGGTTGCCGAAGCTTCTGAAGAGAAGCGCCCAGCTAGCGCTGCAGGTGGTGAGGTCGCTGCGAAGTCAGTGTCTGAGTCCCCTGCACCAGTTGCCGAACCACCCGCACCAGGCGTAAGTAACCACCTATCCCCTTTGCCTTTGTCTGGTTGCCTTTACCCCTGAATGATATCTGATCAACCCTTCTTGTTCGTCATGCTCACAATCGGTAGGGTCTCTTTGCCTACTTCCGCATCTTCACCGCCGCCGACCCAACATGGATCGACTACGGTCTCCTCATCACCGGTATCATCTCGGCCGCGGGTGCTGGTATTCCTTTCCCCTTGATGGGTATTATCTTTGGTGAGCTGGTCGACAACTTGAACGATGCAACCTGTGCTGCCGATGGGACCATCACTGCCAACATCAACCCCGACCCCTTCGCCTACGAGTCCGCCATCAACGACAGGGTCCTGAAGCTCGTTTACATCGCCATCGCTGCCTTGGTTCTCATCTACGTTTATGTCCTCTCCTGGAGTTTGTTCAGCCAGCGTCTTGCTCAGCGCCTCAGAGCCAAGTATGTCGGGGCATTGCTCCGCCAGCCTCCCGGGTTCTTCGATGCTCGCGCTGCCGCAGCTGGCGAGGTTTCCACCCGCTTGCATGCCGACATGACTGCAGTCCAGGCAGGTACATCGGAAAAGGTTGGTGTTCTGATCGCCAGCATCAGTTTCTTCATCGCTTGTTACGTTGTTTCGTTTATCAAGCAGGCGAAGCTTGCCGGAATCTTGATCTCGATGGTTCCCGCCTTCATCTTGATGGCCATGGGTGGTGGTTTCTTTGTGCAAAAGTACATGGCCCAGGCTACAGCAAGCAACGCGGCCGCATCTAGCATTGCTAGCGAGGCTTTGCAACATGTTGCTGTTGTGCAGGCTTTTGGTGCTGCTCCCAGACTCGAGAGGAAGTTTGCTGAGCATGCCGCTGTTGCTCGCAGCGCTGGAGTTAAGAAGGGCTATGCCGCCGCTTCCCAAGCCGGCATGCTGTATTGGATTGCTTACTCTGCCAATGCTCTTGCCTTTTGGCAAGGCAGTCGCATGGTCGTCAACACCATGCGAGGCAGTGGTACCGAGACGGTCGGACAGATTTATACCGTTGTCTTCTTGCTCGTTGATGGTTTGTTTACTTTCCCCCTATCTACCCCTGAGGCATCTTTCAACTGACCGTCCGCATCCAGCCTGCGTCTGCCTGGGCAATATTGCTCCAATCCTTCCTATCCTTGGAGGTGCTACAGGCGCTTTCTACCGTCTGATGAGCGACATCAAATCTCCCTCAGCCATTGATGGAACTTCTGATTCTGGAATCACTCTTCCAGTCGAGACTCCTGGAACACTCGAATTCCATAACGTTTCCTTCGCTTATCCTTCCCGGCCCAGCCAGCCCGTTCTCCGCAACATCAATCTCACCATCCCAGCTGGCAAGCACACTGCCCTGGTTGGTCTTTCTGGAAGCGGCAAGTCCACCATTGCCTCCCTCGTCGCTCGTCTCCAAGACCCCAACGAAGGAACCATTACCCTTGACGGACACGACCTGCGCGAGCTCAACGTCCGCGGCCTCCGTAGCTTCATCTCTCTCGTCCAGCAGGAACCGTCCCTCCTCGACCGTTCGATTCTCGAAAACATTGCGCTTGGTCTCATCAACTCCCCCAGGCCCGAGCATCAGGCCCTCAAGTCTATTCTGCACAGTTCCGAACTTCCCGATCTCATCAAAAAGCAGACCGGCTCTCTCGTCCTGCCAACCGCCGACTCTAACCCTCTCGTCACTCAGCTTCTTGACTTGATCCATTCTGCCGCTAACCAAGCCGATGCTCATGGGTTTATTTCCTTGCTAGAAAAGGGGTACGCGACCTCTGCGGGCCCCAGGGGCACTCTTGTCTCGGGCGGTCAGCGCCAGCGTGTCGCTCTGGCAAGAGCTCTCATCCGTGACCCCAAAATTCTTTTGCTCGATGAAGCCACCTCCGCTCTTGACAGCGCCAGTGAGATGCGTATCCAGGCAGCTGTTGAGAAGGCAGCGAAGGAACGAACTGTCATCAGCATCGCCCATCGGTTGAGCACCATCAAAAATGCCGACAACATTGTCGTGCTGGAAGGCGGCGAGATCAAGGAGCAGGGCACTTATGATGAGTTGATGGCCAAAGAGGGCGGGGTCTTCAAGTCTATGGCTTCTTTGCAAAGTGTTGGCAGTATGCAGGCTGAGAGTGGCGCTCACAAGAAGGAGGTTGGCATCAGCAGCCAGAGCGTCAGTGAAGAGGACAGCCTGGACGAAAAGAAGGCAGTTTCTCTTAGTGACAGGTCTAGCAAGGATGAGAAGGAAGAGGAGAAAGAGAAGGATGCTGGCTGGGGCGGTGTTTTTGCCGCTCTCGCTCGCTTGGTCAAGCCTTCTTTTGCCTGGTTGGTGGTGGCCATCATCGCCGGAGTTATTGTCGGTGGCACATTCTCTGGATCTGGTCTCATCTTCGGTTTCACCGTTGGCGCCCTTAACCCATGCAGCAATTCCGCCGACCGCATTCTGGACCTTGGTTTGTTCTTCGGTGGCTTGCTGTTCATGTTGGCTTGCATTGAGTTGCTGGCCAACTTCTTCGCTTGGTCTTGCTTCGGTCTCATTGCAGAGCGTTTGTTGTACTCTGTGCGGGTTCTGTCATTCCGTTCTCTCATGGAGCAGGGTGTACAGTGGCATCAATCTGATGGACGTAACCCAACTAAGCTGTTGGATATCATCACCAAGGATAGCGCCGCCGTTGGTGGTCTGGCCGGCTCCACGATCGGAACCGTCTTTTCGATTGTCGTCAATTTCATCGTGGCCATCACCCTTTCCCACATCATCAATTGGAAGATCGCGATTGTCTGTCTATCGGTGGTTCCCATCCTCCTCGGTGCCGGCTTCATGCAACTGCGCATGCTTGCCCGCTATGAGGAGAAACACGCCGAGTCCTTCTCCCGCGCCACCGGTGTCGCAGTCGAAGCCGTCCAGTCCATCAAGACGGTCGCGGCCCTCTCCCTCGAGAGCCAAGTCATGGGCTCCTACTCCCGCCTCCTCAAGAACACCCGCGACGAGATGGTACGCGCCGCAGCCTTTACCAACATCTGGCTCGCCATCGCCAATAGTATGTCCTTCTTCATCTACGCCTTCGCCTACTGGTGGGGTTCCCAGAAGATCATGTCGGGCGAAGCCAACCAGACACAATTCTTCATCATTGTCGTCGCCCTGCTCGTCTCAGCCCAGCTCTGGGGTCAGATGTTTTCTCTCGCGCCCGAGTTTTCTCGAGCTCGCACCGCCTTCTCCCGCATCCTCAATATTCTTTCTCTCGGCTCAGACAACAACATCGACTCCAAGCGCGGGCCTCACTCATCCGACTCCCCCACCGGCACATCGAGCGATATTGAAGGAGCCGCCGATGCAACCCGTGCCCTCGACGACTCCTCCAAGCCAGGAATCCGCATCTCCTTCAAGGATGTTTCCTTCTCCTACCCTTCCCGCCCAGACCACCGGGTTCTCGACTCGGTATCCTTCACCATCCAACCGGGCCAGTTCGTCGGTCTCGTCGGACCGTCCGGTGCAGGCAAATCAACCATCATGTCCCTCGTCCAGCGTCTCTACCACCCCACAGCCGGAAGCATCACCCTCGACGGTGCCGACATTTCCGTTGCGGGTGACTCCTTCCGTGACTCTGTCGCTCTCGTCCCTCAGGACCCTGCGCTCTTCGACGGAAGCGTCAAGTTCAACGTCGGGCTCGGTGCTCGCCCGGGGCACGAAGCTACCGACGCAGAGATTGAGGAGGCGTGCAAGCTCGCCAGCATACACGACGTCATTGCCGCCATGCCCGACGGTTACGAAACCGAGTGTGGCGCCTCCGCGTCGAGACTCTCGGGCGGTCAAAGACAGCGCCTCGCAATCGCGCGCGCACTCGTCAGAAAACCCAGGCTCTTGCTGCTCGATGAGAGCACCAGCGCCTTAGATGCCGCAAGCGAGGCGGCATTGCAAGAAGGCCTGGACCGCGTCGCCGAGGGCACGACCGTGCTGGCCATCACGCACAGGCTGCACACCGTCAAGAAGGCCGACGTCATCTTTGTTGTCGAGGGCGGCAGGATCGTCGACAGCGGTACTCACGGCGAGTTGATGCAGAGGAGGGAGAGTTATCGCGTCAATGCTATGCAGCAGATGTTGCAATGACCGACCGTATCAATAAATGAAAAGAGAGAATGACATGAGGTGCAGGTGGTCAGGACGAACAGCCAGCTGGCCAACTGGAGTCAGCCACATAGGCACTCAACACTCACTTGGATACACACAATAGCTTGCATTATTCTTATTTTTTGCATCATCTGGATTACATAAAAAAAAAACACAATGGTTATTTTCACATTTATTGATTCAACATTATAACACAGCTTTTTAATAATACAAATACAACGCATCAATGTTCTATACCCCCCTTTCCCACCAACATGAGTATAATGTAACCGAATACCTAGCATATCTATGTTTCAACGAACTTGGAACAATACTTATGCAGATATACACAGCATAAATATATTTATTCTTTTCGTTCTTTTATATGGATCTTACCTACTACCTATCTCCCTCTCCCTCTCCCTCTCCCCTTTTATCTTTTAGACACCCGTGGAGACGTTCATATGTATCTCATTTATTCACATCGTAGATATACTTACTCAGGATCTGGGTGGGTGGTTTCTAAGACCGCCCGCGTGCGTGGTTGAGGCAAACCAGGACCATACTTATCACAACATATCCCATCACATCATAGGGACACAATTTCCAAATACATGTACTGACATCAAAATTCCAATTGTTAATTTTCAGTCAAAAATCAAAAACCGCCCAAAAAATACATTACGTGCCACCCATACCTCCCCTCCCACACCTTTAATATCGTCATTTTCCCCCTTCAAAATACATTATATATGTCTTTTATACGCTGGATCCTGATCCAAATTCCGCCGGCTTCCAACCCGCTCGACCCCATAGCCATAGCCATGTATGCATTTGCTCTGATTGCGTTTATTTTTTCGGATTCCCCGCTCCCACGAGATAAAAATCCCCGAGTCCCGCCCGTTTAAAAGAAAATACCAATTACTCCAAAAAAAGAAAAAAAGATAACAGAAAGAATTTATCGTGACATCATTAGAAACTCCCCATCCCGTCGTACCAGACCAATCACCCGAGTAAAACACCCAGTACCGTGATTTTCTCACCATGCAAATGTAAAATTTCAACATCGAAAACGCCGGTAACCTCCGTTTTGAACCTCAAGACAACACCACTCCTTGTCCACTAGACGCCATGCTCATGATCGGAACAAAAAAGAAAAGAAAAAAAGAGAAAAATGAAGGAAAATATATACAGGAAAAAAAGAATACCAAACCAAAACCCCTACAGCAAACTTGTGCCACATCTTAAAAAAACGTGATGTGTGCTGTTGCAGAACGTGGCTAGGCAGAGTGAGCCAATAAATCGGCCAAGGAGCTGCAGATGATGGTGTTGTCCTGTGCATGGATTTCACTCGCATGCCCTGTTCAACCCATTCCGAGTCCGATATGACCGGCTTGCAAGCCATCATTATAACGTATACCCCTCGACCCAGCAAACGAATGGAAGCTGGATGGAGAGTTTCAATAACGATGCCTCGCGTAAAACCAAAACCCAATGTCCCTAACAGAAATTCAATGAAACAAAACAGGAAAAGGACCAAAACTGCCTTTGACTCAAACTGATAGCGCCGGAAAAAAGAGAGTAAAAGGAAGGTTGAAAGGTTCCGAGGTTGGCAAAAAACTTCCTCGGCAAAATGTTTTTGCGGTTGTTGAATTTTTGTAAACATCGAACGGACAAGCATCGAAACCCTCATGGCAATGAAGTGAAAGAAAGACCAGAACAGAGAAGCATTAATGTCCACCAGTAGTAAAGGTAAGGTCAAACGACATCTCAGATATGTCCGACATGCCCGCCAAATCTGAGAAGAGCCCCTGTGTGATGGTTGCAGTTGAGGAAACAGGTGAAGTGTAGCCGTGAACGGGATTTAGACCCATCATGGATGTGTCTATGCTGTGCTGAGCTTGATGGGCTTGGTCCACACTGGAGGCGAAGCCGGAGGATGAAATAGGAAGGCCATGAATGGATGCGCCGAGAGAATAGATGGGCCCAAAATCTCCCGGTAGGCCATGGATAGAATGGTCAACGGCGTTGAGATCCTGACTGAACCCTGCGCCGACACCCATAATGGCTGCCATGTTGTAGGCATCCGACACAGCCATGCCAGGTTGCTGAACATAAGCAGACTCGGGAAGCTCAACCTCCATGTCCTCACCGTCCATAGGATCGTCATTCCCATCTTGAGCGAAAGCGCCTTCCTGATCAATGGGGACCATGACATCCACCATCCATAGCTTCAGCTCAGTCATCGAAGGCCAGTCGCCCCCACCCTTACCACCTCGCTTCTCTTCCTCAGGTTTATTGGCTGAACCGGCGCCTTTGATACCATTCTTTGACCCGCTAGACCCTTTGCGGGGCTTGATCTTGAAATGCGTGCGTCTCAAGTGAGCGGCAGCGTTGTAGTATGCGCCATATTGCTTATTCTGAGCGCACTGCTTACACTCCCTTAGGGGCTTGATGGCTGTCTCGGAGTGAGGAATACCAGCCTCAGAAGGGTCTCGACAGATCCACTTCCTTATCATGATCTTGTGTTTTGCCTCAATATGCCGACGAAGTTCATGTTCACCTCTGAAGCCATCTGGGTACTCGTCGCACTGTTCACACTTGACCTTTGGGTGCTTGGGTCGCTCATACTTGGCTTTGGAAATGGGAGTCTTGCCATCTTTCTTGTTCCCGATTGACTCCGAGGACTTCTTGGTAACGTCGACAGCCGGCTTTGGCTGAAGCTGACGAGACATGGCGTTGACGTTCTGCCTGACGAGAGCTTCCTTGGCACGATATTTGAGCGACGAGTTCGACTTGATGCTCTCCTTGGACAAAGATCTTTCCATTGAGAGGTGATCGGCGAGGTATGTATTGAAGTCATCGGAGGTTTGAATCCCAGCCGAAGATGTTGACTGGTTGCTTGCTTGCGAGAACGACTTCTTCATGGCACTTTGGTGCAGCATCGAGTGCGCGGGAGCCGAGGACGGGTAGTTGTAGGGGAGTGCGCCGGTGCCCTCTGAATCGAGAGCCAGATCCAAGGCCGACCTCTTGCCAAGTAGAGACGGATGTTGAGAACTGTAGTTGTAGCCTTGCGTGAAGCTTTCTCGACGGCTGAGACCCTGCGTCGACTGTTGCGATTGAATGCGTACCATGTCGTTGAACTGACCCAAGATGGAGGCGCTGTCATTCATCATACTGTTAGATCTCGTCATGGGTGCTGTGCCAAGGGATGGGCCTGACGTTAACGACCCGCAGGCGGATTGGATCCCTGAACCGGGATACTGTTGAGCTTCATGTGGTGACAGCAAGCCGGCAGACGACGGAATAGGGATTGGCGATGTCGAGGTATAGTCATCAGCTTCACGCATGGAAAGGAACTCGGCAATGCCCAGCTCTCTTCCACCTCCCGGGAGATGGTGAAGTCGTTGGGGTTGCACGTGTCCCTGCAAGACCATGCTGCCTTGGATGAAGGCATTGGTGGCCTGCTGTAACTGATCTTGTCTGAGGTACGTGCTCAGCATCCCCGGCTCAGTCGTGGTCGAGATGATATCGTGTGGATTTGGCGGACAGGGCAAAGCAACGTGAGCAGAAGGGGTCGATGCGAACCCAGCGGGTCTGACAGAGGCTCTGGACATACTTGACCCTGACCTCATCATGCTTGCTGCGCTGGACTGCATAGTGCCATGAGTAGTCTTGGATCGCTTCATGGGACGGCTGGCGTCATCCTGCAAGAAGATCAGCATGAGTGGGGAATCTATTATGTGGTTGTCGGTGACCTTACATGTTCGATGCTCTCAGCCTTGACAGAAGCCGCAGTTCGGTTGCGTGGTATCGTGTTGCTTCGAGATCGGCCATGGTCGGGTGTTGGAACTGGCCTGGAAGAGCGAGCCATGTTCAGTTGTGCCATGATCTCTTCGGTCTCTTTCTGCTTCTCTAGAAGCATCCGTTCAAGGATTTGGACCTGGTGGGACGTGGGTTGATTCATTGTGGAGGCTTGAGCCAAAGACGAGGCGAGATGAGGCGGGTCCGGCTTTTGGGAATACAAACAGTCGAGGGGATGAAAGATGCTCAAACATCGACAGCCCTGGAGAGAACCATAAGTTGGCTTCCGAGCAACAATAAGGCGCAGCGCGTGTCCCTTGAGGACAGAAACCCCACGTTAAGACGAGGATCGGGTGAGTCAAAGAAAGGGTAGCTTGCTGCAGCAGGCAAACAAGCAAAAAGCACAAATGTAAAAGTGAGTGATTGTAGAAAGAAAAAGGATTGGCACGTTCGAAGTGCGTGCGAACAAATGATACTTATCCAGTCGTACCCACGAGGCTTGGAGAGGTTCCGTCAGGGTGAGCCAGCTGGGGTGTGAAGTCGAAACGGAGTTTTTCTCTCGACGGAATATGGAACGATGGACAGCAAAGCACCAGTCAGGTCGCCATGCAACCCTGCAGACCCGATTTGAGTGCTTGTCTGGAGTGGGTGGGATGGATGTGTGGGAGGAAGATGAGATCGTGTACGAAATACTTGGATACCTCGATACCTGGGGAAGGAGATGGATGTGGGTCTGGGAGCTGGAAGTTGGGGTTGAGGGTGACACTGGTGACACCCGCGCTAGAGAGGAATCATCAGTGACATTTCCCAACCCACACCGACGGGCTGTGAGCCTGGTCAATGGTGACGAAGGTCCAGTGGATCGTCGGTGTAAGTGACAGGGAGTTGTCCTGGGGAGTGGGCCTGGCTCTTGGTGGGTTCAACGGCACTGCCGCACCGACGCCGGAAGGTCTCGGCGTGCCAGTCTCGGCGGGTGAAGACGGGGGACGCCAGTGGGTCTCTGGGTGTGTGACGACTCGACAACTCTGACGATGCTGCTGTGGTACCTTGGGTGTGCGCTAAAAGATGCGCTGGTAGCAGAGATCTGCTTCCCGATTAGCGGGCTCATTGTGCCGCGGCTGGGCATGCCACCCCCCATGCGGCACCATCCCACCCGTGGGATCTGCCACGACAGCTCCAGCATAGACCTCGAAAGACATGTACTTTATTTTCTTGCGCAAGATATCCCTTGTCTCCCTACCTAGGAACTGTCTGACGAGGGGGACTGGCATTGCTGAGGTTGTGTGCTCAGGTGGTAGTGATGGCAACCTTCCCGGGCGCTCTAGAGTCGGCGGATGAGACGGGAGAAAGGGGACATTAGGACTGCTTCCACAACCTGAACAGGCCATTTCTCTCGACTAGTGTCTGGGAGATCGTGCCCGGTTGCAAAGCGATCCAGTCACGGCACGGCTGGGTGAGGGCGATTGGTTGGTGATGCTCCAGCGGGCTATGCTTGTGCGGTTTTAGTGGACGACATCTTCCAATCCCTTATCGAGATGGAACAACGGGTGCTGTGCCTTGTTGGTGCGGAGGATCACATTCGCGGGGAGCATTTTGGAGACCTGCAAGCTGAACTGGGACATATCCAGTGAGATGGGGTTCCAGGTTCTGCCTTCCTGGGGCAAATAAAATGCCCAGTCCAAACCGGGCAATTGGCAATGGCAGTCGACTGGGAGGTGGAGGTTTCACCTGACCAGTTGTGAGAATTGGGATTGGGATTAGCGATCGCTATCACCAAAAGGGCATAGGACAATGGATTTCCCAGGTTGGTGATGTGATTGATTGATTGTGGATGTTTTGTCGTTGTCGTCCATGGAAATTCGTCCAAGCTTCAAAGTTCGGGGTTCATCAAACATCCGGGCAGCGGCAAAACTTCGCTGTAAGCTGCCACCGAACCGCTGACAGGTGCGCTGGCTAGCGCATTGGGGTGTCACTGAGTGGCGCCGCAGCATCCACGGATGGATTTACATATGTATGTATGGGTGGTCTTCAAATTGAGGGGTTGCACGGGTTGCACGGGTTGCGCGGGTTGCTGCTGCAAGAAGGGAATTGGAGGTCGATGAGGGGTGATGTGGATTGGATGCAAACGGGCCGTTGTTGCATCGGTCAATTCTTGTGGATGAATGTGAAGAAAAAGGAGATTGTGAGAAGACCTACTCGATCGAGGCAACCTGGAAATTTGGCATCCTTCCAAATGTTCTCTCAGTCTTCGGAAACTGCGGCTATCCGTCTCAACCTGGAAACCCACGCCAGCCATTGAGTGCCTGCGTGCGTGGCTTCCCACAGCGAAGGTTGCACCTCCCCGGTTGGAGAGTCTCTGAAACTCAATTCCATTCAATGTGTGTTCCATCCATCAGACAATTGCCAGCTTGGAAAGGATCTATGATGAAAAATGCGCAATTGGTAATTTCTGCTTGCATGTTTTTGCAAATTGCATCCTCGAAATCGTGGGTCCAACGGCAAACAATTGGATGCAATGTGAGAGACTTGGGCATCGATTTGACCGCTCAACACGGCTCCCTGCATGGGTTTCCAATCTGATGATGGTGGTTGCAGTGCTTCTTGTAGACTTACTCATCATCAGGGACTCTTTCCATTCCATCCCAGGCTCTCCTCACCTGTGATCTCGCAGAAGGAATTAGCCAGCGAGAACCCCCGTCCCCAGGCATGCCAGGCCCAGCTGCATGCTTACCTTCTAACCAATGATGCTGCCTGCGGTGATGCTTTCAAGTTCCTGCTTCCATTCAGAATCCTAGACCGAATATGACTCCATGCAAGCATGTGTTGCCCTGGCTGTTGTCCAGCGAATCCCGCCCATCCCTCTTTCCTGCAAGACCCGTCACAGTCGCTGTGATTGGGCCGCAAAAGTGAGGCAAGCCCTGCTGGAATGGACGACTGGTCAAAAACACACCGGCCAAGAGGCGCTCCCTCGGGCGTTCGTAATGAATCACCAGGTTACCCTGTGCAGGGTATCTACTTTCGGTAATTATTAACATCTACCAGAATCTCGCACCTCGTTGCAACAAGCCACAGGTATCTGCCAACAGCCGTCCACTATCCTTTGTGGCTGCACTGATGGGATTGGGCACTCACGGGTGTCTCGGAGGTTTTGGGCTCCAATGCCTGTGTGGCTCATTCTCTTTCAATCGAGGTGTGGTGTGGATGGGTGTCCAGCCAGCAGCAGCGACAGCCGTGCATGACCACCGAATTGATGAGTTGTCCTTCGAATGCACGATTGACACGTTTCTAGCTCTGTGTCGAATTTCCATTCCCGTCCCTGAACAATTTTTGGAGCCTCACCTTGGCGAAAATGTGCGTTGCTCACCTCCCCTCCCCTCACTGAAGCCCGCCAGCAGGATCATCATGTACCCATCCTGCCCGACATTGTACATCACAGCCACCCCTATCTAATAATTACGTGCAGTTGCTCGCAAAACGTCACCAGTGCAGGTTTTTGACCGTTTTCTTTGCAGTCGTCAACACGAGATCAGTCCCAGCAGAAGAAACAAACTCTCCGGGGTCTATCCGATCTGCACTTTTCCTTGTCTTACTGCAGGTCATCTCTGACGTTGTGTTTTTTTTTCGTTCTTCTCTTCAAGATGAGATAATAAAACCAGGGGGTAGGCACGACGAGGTCCACAACATCTCGGAGCACGGAGGAGCATCGGGTGATGCTGCTCGCCGGGTTCCGGGGCTCCGCTCCGGGGAAAGTGATCCATCATGATACGTAGGAAGTGCCCGGTCTCAGATAGATGACACAGAAACCCCATCCAAAAAGAGCCTCAATTGTAACATGAGACAAGTATTCACCGATAGGGAGGTGAAATGGTCCACAGCGTGTCGTGCGACCTTGCATGTAATTAAATCCCGAACAGCAAAGCACGGCAGCCCGTGACGTTTCCTGACATCGGAAAAATATTTGAAACACATGACGGGACCATTCTGTCCACTGCATAATCTTTGTGCAATATTTCCCTTTCTTTTTTTCGGCAGTTGATAGATTTTGAAGAGCCTCGAGGTGTCGTGGGGGAAACCTCTCTCTTATGCCCGTCCAAGAGCCAACAGCAAGCCCGGGCTTCCGAGCCTTGGCGTTATTGGCCGGATATGTGGATGATGCTCGGGGCCTTGAAACAGCTTTTGAGCATTACCTCTCACACTTTCCAGTTCAATTATCTTGCAGTAGCACAGGGGAAAAAATCTTTAGATATTGACCAAAATGCTGCCAGTTCTCTACCTCTATACTCTTGGTCAACTGCCGTTAGCATTTGGGAGTCTCGTCAGTTGCTAAGTCCCTCGCAATCTTGCAATGTCTGAATCGGTAAACAAATCGGGGAGTTCCTTGTTTAAACCGCTCATCGTCTCCATTAGCGTTTCCAACGGAGTTTTGCCCTCTTTGTTTCTGATCGAACCGTCAGCTCCGTAGTCCAGCAGGAGGCAGATCATTGCTACCGCTTTCTTATGCCACCGAATTTGCCACTTGCACGCCTTGTGAAGTGGTGTGTCTCCGGCTTCATCTTGAAGATTCGGATTGGCTTTAAACTCGAGTAACAGCCGTGTGCGTTCGATATGTTTATAGGCCCCGCTGAGTGTTCGATGAAGTAATGTAAAGCAACCACGAATTTCGAGATTTGGATCAGCTCCGGCCTCCAAAAGCAAACGGACAATCCCCTGGGTAAAGCTCAGATCGGTAGCAGCCCCGAGGGGTGTATCAAAATCCTTATCGCGCAAGTTGGGATTGGCCCCAGACCGTATTAGAAGCCGAACGGCTTCCTTGTGTCCAAAGGTGATAGCGGCTGTAAGAGGTGTCTCCCTAGGAAAGCCAGTGCCTGTGGCATTTGGGTCCGCACCATGATCTAAAAGGAGCTGGATCACGTCCTGGTGGTTTGCAGTGCAGGCCAAAACTAGTGATCTTGGGGAACAACCAGAATTAGCCAAGCCACGAAGGTTTGTCAGACGCTTCCATAAACGCCTGGCAGGCTGCCGGTTTCTGTCGAGTTCAAATTCTGCTAGATGGCGGAACCCATACAGGCAGGCTAATTCAAGCGGTGTCAAGCTTTGCTTGTCCAGCCATACCAAGGAATAATATTGATTTAGTGCAGGATTGCAATTTACACGCCACCAGCGTCTGCTTCTCGAGTTGTTTTTGAAGAAGTGTTTATGTTTGCGGTAGATCGCCAGTGCATCAGCTTTGTCAAGTAGTCGCATGTGTTGAGCCCAGTGACGACCTGCGTAGTTTGCCAATACCCATGTCTCCTCTTGATCGGCATCTTCGCGCTTTGACTGTGATGTTTCGTAATCGTTTCCTTGACCGGAGAGTGACCTTTCTTCAATCAACAATAGAATTCGGTCACATATGGCGGTATGGCCATTGCTGCTGCTGATACTGTATCGTTCGGGTCCTTGTTGTTTCAACATAAAGTCCTTGGCACTTTGGTGCACGAAAGAGACAGTTCGTTTGGGGGGCTCTCCTGTAACAAGAAGTAGATGACCACAGGACTCGACGTAGCTTTCACAAACATCTTGACGAGAGAGCTCATTTGTACCTTGAACACCAACTGCTTCGCATAGCTCCGGGAGACTAAGCGGGCTCATTGCGAAAGCAACCCATCGGAGAATATCCGCAATCGTCTCCTCCTGATGAGGTTGGATTTTTAATAAGATGCGCTCGTAAACCTGGTTGAGGCCGACGGGCAGGTCCCGCAATGCAGCTTCAATTTCGCTGATAGATTTTGCCTTGAGGTCTTCGACCATAAAGCTGACCCATAGAAAAGTGCCTTCGGATCTTTCTAAGAAAGTTGACTTGATATGATTTAGTAATTTGTGATTTCGATCAATTGACTTGAACCTTGCAAGCTCGGCAACCATGGCGGAAATGTATTGCATCACGGCCGATTGACTATCCTGACTTTGGTCCAGATCGATATGTGGGAAGTTTGAGAGGTGATGTGGTAGAATATCCGGGGACCGCCGGCTGAGGAGAACGAGTTTCATTCTGTGCTGCTGCTCATGGACTGTACTCTGATGAAAGAGGCTCTTGACTTTACTGAGCAGTTGGCGCAAGGAGCTTTCTTCGCATTCATCGAGGGCATCAATGACGCAGTAAACATTCTGATCTTTTAGCTTCTGTAACATGCTCTCGAAAACCCTCCACAGGGATTCGAAAGACCCTTCTTCGAAGATAGTTTTGCCTTGGACGCGCCAGGGTTCCAGTAGCAGATGCATGACATCTGGGTGGTGTTGCACCAACTGGTATATCAAGCTTCTGAGGATTGAGATTGCTTTGCCGCGTTTCTCAACTCGTCGATAGTCACAGAAGAAATAGATGACTGTTCTTGGGTTGCTGAAAGGTTGTAGGGTCGAGGATTGTTGCTGAAGAATCTTTGTGAGAGCAATAGAGAGGTAGGTTTTCCCCTTCCCTGGCCCGCCATTCACCCAAAGCAAACCGCTCTCAGACTGTTCCCAGGCCACATAAGCTTCCCGCGTGGTGATCCAGTCACAAGTATCATCCACAATTTGCCCCTTGGCGGTAATCACGGCATCACGGTCGCTCGTTGAATCCGTAACAAATAGCTCTCGTAGACACTTTCGTTCGTCAGTGACATGACTGTTCAAGTTGTCGATGTTCTCGTTCAGGTTCTGAACATTGGTGTTGATACTTTGCAAGAGGTCACTAGTGATGATTAGCTCTAGCCGCAGTGCTTCAGGTAGGGAAATAAGGACTTACTGGCTCCTGAGGTCAAGCGCCAAATTCAGCGACTGCTTGATCTCGCCAAGCTTCACGAAGCATGCGTTCATGTCGGAGTCCTTGACCAAGGCATGAAGAGCTTTGCTTGCTTTCTCCCTCTTTGGATCACCCGCCTCAAAATCAACCTTTCCTAGACACGCCAGAATCTCGCGTTGAATCACCTCGCAGCGATCAAGCAGCGCGGACATTTCGCGAGTCTGCAGACCGGGGTTGTCTTTGACTTGCTGTAGCAAGTTTTGAAGCGTCTCAACATCGCCCAACCATTGCTTTGTCTCCTCGCCACCGTATTTGTCCGTGAACTTGATAAGGATCTGGATTATTTTACTGCCTTGCTCGAAGAACTGTCCGCCAGCGGCCACGAGCCCGACAATCTCAGCCATGGTGCATGGGTGTCTAGAAGTTTCGGTTTCGGTAGAGAGAGCAAAGCATAATTAACGGTGCCGGTGTTGGAATTCCAGAATGGATCATTTGTTCAATTATCTAGAAAATGTACATGGGAGATAGAAACATGAGTACTTTCAGCTTGCTTCACAGCCTCTTCACCGACGCCGGCCAATTGATCTGTGATTGGACAGGCAGAGAGCCTCATCCATAAAAGGATTGGTCGATAAATTGTGGACATGATAAACAGTCTGACCCCAAAAATATACATATATCTATGGATTCCATTTGGAGTTGATTTCAGTTTGGAGGAAAAGAAGGGTTGTCAGAATTATGACATCGGATCTTTCAGCGGCGATGAGTTTGGTGAAGTCGTTGCTCTGTGGAGATGCTCGACCTCGAGATGAATGGAGAATGTCATTGGTGCCACTTGACACGTGCCTGGAGCTTGTTCTTGAAGATGACATAATTGCACGGGGCTAATCCTTGTCTACTCCGATAAGGCCACCTTATCAACAGCTCCCTGAAGCAACGGCGGATCCAACCGCTAGGTGTCCTTCAGCGCATTACCTGGGGGGCCATGATGGTCATCAGAAACACATCACCCACATTTGCATGCGAGGGCGAGATGCCACAAAAGGCACAATGCGCCGTCTCAATTTGGTACTTTTAGCATCTTTGCAGCTTTGCCAAGCTCGCCAGCCTGGCTTCAGCATCCACGACGATCTAGTATCGCATCCTCAGGTATGTCATGTATCCCCAATTTCCATTCCCCCCCTGTTGCTGGTTGTAGCTTTGGAAGCTGTTCCTTCACGGCTTCGCTACCTCATTGTCGCTCGGTTCCTAACAATTTTCCACCACAGTTTGAGGTAGTCTTTTCCGACCAATTCGTCTCCGAAGCCGAAGCTCTTTCTCTTCTCGAATCATCACGCTCCCAAAACCCAACCTCTACGCCGGCGCCCGCTTCATCGCAAACCGACTTGACAAGCGTCGCCCGCGAATCAGCGCCCGCCTCCGACAGAAACAGCAACAATGGCGGCGCCGGAATCGACGGCGATGCCCCGATACGGGAAACCTACGAGATCATCAACAGGGCGCCATGGAAGTATCTCTGCTCCGTGCCCGTCATTGAGCCGCCGCCCGTCCTGAACCAAACAGCAACAGAACTGGCCAAAGCCGAGGAGGCGCGCGAGCTGAGCCGGGCCTCAGCAAAAGGTTGGGAACTGATGAGCGCTCTCAACGGGCAGTGTCTCTATTTCGTGTCAGGATGGTGGAGTTACAGTTTTTGCTACGGCCAGGACATTGTCCAATTTCACGCCCAACCAAGGGGCAGCGATGGCGGTCCACCTGTCCCTGACGGCAGCAGCCAAGAGTACATCCTCGGGCGAGTAAAGCCGCAGCAGCAACCAAAGGGCGCACCAGCCGATGAGTCCAAGAGTCTGGCCCCGCCCAACTCGGAGCTCCAAGTCAAGGGCGACCAGCGCTACCTCGTTCAACGTCTCGACGGCGGCACCATCTGCGACTTGACCAACCGGCCCCGAACAATCGAAGTCCAGTATCACTGCAACCCCAATGCGCCAGGCGACAGAATCAGTTACATCAAGGAGGTCACTACGTGCACCTACCTCATGGTCGTTCACACCCCTAGACTCTGCGAAGACGTTGCCTTCAAGCCTCCCCAGGCGGTGTGGGCGAATCCCATCACCTGTCGACATGTTATACGCAGCGAAGAGGAGGAATCGGCCGTCAAGTACAAGAGGCGAGTCGAAGCGGGCGAGTTTCTTGGTGTGGCTGGCACGCAAAAGACTAAGAGCAAGGACAGCAAGAATCAGTTCGCTGGCATGACAATCGGCGGGCTGGTCGTTGGCGCCCAGAAAGTGGTGGGAGGCGCCACTACAAAGGATGGCCAACCGTTCAAGTTGATACCTCCCAGACATGTCTCTGCGGGCCACTCGACAACGGTGGTCAAGGAAATCCTAGCGCGCAAGGACAAGGATGCTACCACGGTGGAGACCATGGACGAAGAAGAGCTCAGGGAACTCGATATTGATCCCAAGACGCTGGAGGACTTGAAAGCCGAGATTAAGCGCAGGACTGGAAACGGGGCTTGGAGGCTCGAGGTTATTGATGCGCCGGGACAGGCGAGGCAGTTTGTTGCTGTTGTAGATGACTCCGAGGAGGAAGAGGCCGCTGCTGGTGGTGACAATGATAATGGGGTGCGGAAGGGGGAGAAGGTGCCGCAGACTGAAGGGAAGAAAAAGGTTGGTAATGAGAAGACGAGTGGTAAGGATAAGGGCCAGAAGAAGAAGGAAGCAAGTGACGATGAGACTGAGGGCTCCGAGGAGGTGTTTTTCAAGGAGGAACTGTAAGTTTGAGTCATGTGTGGATTAGGTTAGCGTTACGTGTGCATACGGTTTGGGCTTTAGAGGTAGTCAGGAATGTCACTTTTGTCGTATTCAACGAGGTCGTGTTTTCACCATGTGATGTGCCCAGGCAAGCCCTGTATGAGGGTAAAAAGTCTCGGCGAGAATGCAAAACTAGCGATTACTTTTTCTATACAATCGTACAATAACCATAAACATTTCGAGCGCTCATCTGTCATTGTTTGCCTTTAGTGTGCGGTTGGTAATTAGTATCTTTGACCCATCAATCTCCCAAGTCCCATTGTCTTGTTTGTGCCCTTTGCTCAGTTATTCTTGTCCCTCCCCCTGCCTCCTATTCCGAGCAGTAAAAAAAAACAAAAAAAAACACAACGCTGCTATAACGCCATAATACCAAGATAGCAAAAACCCATTCTCCCAATCCCTCCAAAATACGCATACCAAAAAAAAGTCCATCAAGAAACGTATACTTCATAAACCCTTGAAACCCTGAGCCTACCCAGTAATCCCATATCGCATAATCCCATGATCTCATATTCCCGTTTCCCATTTCCCGTAACAATGTCCTCGAGCAAGGTTCTTCCCAAATCAACGAACCCACTCCCACTTCCCCTCAACCCGTCCCTCATCCATCTCCCCAATCTCGTCAAAAGCGCCCAAACTCAGATCCAAATCCCTGGCGCCGCACCCCGTGCACCTATCCACCACCCGAACCTCAACTTCCCTCCTCCCGTCACCTCTCATAACTCTTATCGACATCCCGCACAACGGGTTCGCATTAGGATTATTCACCCCTACTTTCCTGTCCTTTGCGGCTCCATCAAATAATTCATGTCCCACTGCAGCGATGGTGTCGTTGTCGGAATATACCTGCCCGCATGCGCCAAGACCAACAGAGGGAGAAAAGTAAGTTAGTTCTCCCTTCTGGACGGAAGAACCTGCCTTGTTCCAGGGCAGCGGGAGGGATGAGGTCTTGTGGCGGAGGCCTAGGCCCAGTCCGAGACCTAGAGCGAGAGCGAAAATGAGGATTAACAGGACGAGGAGGAGAAAGAATATGCGGCGGGTGAGGCGACCGCAGCAGTATCGCTTCTGAGGTGGGAAGACGGTGTTGAAGCGGGATTTGAGTGTGTTTTCTGGCGGGGTTGAGGATTGGAATGTTGTTGTTCGAGAAGGTGCGTGGCCAATCTCTTTGGTTATGTGGGAGGTGGATGAAGTGGTTGGTAGTTGTCCTCCTGCTACTGGCGTGTGTGGTGGAGATCTATTGCTGCTGCGAGTGAAAAGCGGTAGAGTAGGGAATTTTCGCTCAGAGTAATAAGAGGATGAGGACGATGGCATGAATCTTGAGAAAAAAGATTTCTTTTTTCTTTTGGGCGGATTGACTGGTATTTCCCAATCAGGTACGTGCCGGATTCTGTCCATCTCGGCGGTAGGTCGTCGCGCTGGTGTGGTTGTTGTTGTTGTTATTGGGGACGCCATTGTGTCTGTGTAACAGTGTAGAAAATGATAATAAAAAATTAACACAGATCAACGAAATGAAGAAGAGTTAAAAGTTCTGGGAAAACTTGTGTCCCGTAACGAGTGGAATGTGATGAAAGTGTCAATTATAGCAAGTTTGTGGTTTGTTAAACTTGGCGGGGCATCATCGCACAACCCGTTGAAACCTGCCCGTATCGGACCTTCTTGTGTGTTTGTGTGACGGTTGAACAGCCGAACGTTGTGCGCAGGGGGCTGGCAGCAGGCTGCTTCCGATTTTAACGAACGGCCGGGGGCAAGATGGACAACATCACAAAGGCGGCAAAAATGACGACGACGTCGACTCCCCCGGCAGAATTGGGGCCGTTTCCAAGTTCAACAGCAACATGCTGATCGAGTGGCCATCAATAACGGACATTTTAAGTTTCAGTGGAACCCAGAACTTCCTTGTTTCACCCCACCATGACATCGAGTCACTTGCCAAGCTTTGTGGGGGACGGAACGCCCCTCCAGTCACCAGTGATTCGATTTTATGTCTGTTAGTGCCACACCATTTGTCAAAACATAAAATCTGCATTCGTGCTTGCAATTCGACGAGCAACTTTGGGGATGCTGATAACGAAGAATCGACGTCCAACTCGACGATGCAATGGTTGAAAACGTGAGAGAGGGCGACGGGATGAGGTGTCGTTGAGGCCTGGGATCTTGGCCCTGGGTCGCTGAGCTTGGCATCGGTTCCTGACATGAGAGAGCGGGGAGCGAGGATCTTCCCCATGGGAGCTCCTTCCACCATGAGCTTTACTGAACGCGATGGACCCAATTTCTCGATGCAAAGGCTGTGATCACCCTCGCGAGGTGTTCAAGGGAGGTTACACCACACTGCGTTCAAGCCTCAGCTTTATGATTACGCGCAGCAAAGAAGGCTGTGTGCCGTGCCTGGTCTTATCGAACGGGATTCAACACTTCCTGCATCACAATCAACAATATAAGAATCAAGACTTTGAGGGGCTCCAGATCAACTTCAATCTAGCAGGACCGAGGCGCAGCTTAGAATTATCCATTCTGAACACAGATATCAATCTTTCTTTTTTCTGCTCGGAATACGATGACTCAATAAGCAAGACTTTCCCGGATATTCCTATCGCCAACGACCCTCCCAGTACAACCTCGTCAGACGCCAGCCTCAAGTGGGCGGTAGATCAGCTTCAAAACTGCAAAGACAACCACACAACCTGCAACTATTCGCCTACTTCCTTTCCGACTAGACTCCTGGATATCTCGAATAACAGAATACGTCTTGACGAATCATTCACCAATAACTATGGTGCGCCGCCCTACATCGCACTCAGCCATTGCTGGGGACGACTTCCTTTTCTCCGTACTCTCTCCACCAACTTTGATGCCCACAAAACAGAAATTCCAATGTCCTCCCTTCCCCCTACCTTCCGCAATGCAATCAACTTGACCCGGAGGCTATCCATTAACTACCTGTGGATTGATTCCCTTTGCATTATCCAAGATGACCCTTCCGACTGGCAGAAAGAAGCATCCATTATGGCCTCAATCTACGAAGGTGCGACGTTGGTCATATCTGCTTCCCACTCCGACAGCGCATACGGAGGACTTTACACATCCTTTCCCTCGACTCACAGGAGTTACATCGTTCCCGACGTTCCATCCCCATTTGAGGGACTCATTTCTGTCCGACGGCCACTAACCCATCCATTCCGCACCTTATCACCTTATCATCCTTCCCAAGGAAAGGCATCATCACTACCAGCCTTTACCAGAGGATGGATTTTGCAAGAACGACTGCTTTCCAGGCGGATTCTGCACTTTACAGCCCAAGAGCTGACGTGGGAATGTTTGGGAGAGAGTCAATGTCAATGCACACCATCGTCACTTTCGTCGACAACACCACCGTCTGTGTCATTGCAGAGCCAGGAGACGAACTTTCCGACCTGGTTCAAACATCAGCTCGCTCGGGTTTCCTCGCCCAAGACTTACTACTCGCCGATAAATTGGCGTTGCCACATGTCGCCCTTGGAACAAATCACGAGCTGGCATCATTTGGTGGAAGACTACACCAAGTTGGAACTCACTTATCCGAGCGATATATTCCCTGCCATGGGCGGGATTGCAAGGGTGTATCGCAACGCCACATGCTCAGGAGAATATTCAGCGGGGCTGTGGGAGGCGAGCTTGATTTATGATCTGCTATGGCATGTTCTTACGCTGCCAGGTGCTGAGGATGATGAACAGAAAGGGAAAAAGAAGAGTAGACCCGAAAAGTGGCGTGCCCCGTCGTGGAGTTGGGCGAGCGTTTTGGGGCCCGTGGAATATCTAAATACGGGACACGAAGATGTTGAAGAGGGATGCGAGGTTTTAGATGTCAGGACGGACTTGTTTGGCTTGGATGAGATGGGAGAAGTGGCGGGCGGTGAGTTGTTAATTCGGGGCAGAGTTATCAACTGTAGAATGAAGAAAACAGAAACTCCCAAGACCCGGGACCCAGTACAATTGGATGTTCTGGAGGGAGGTTACCTGAAGAATTTGAGGGTTGATGACGAGGAAGAGTGTAAGGGGATAGCGGAGGAGGATGGGAAACACAATGGTGAGGTGGTTTTGGTTCTGGTGTGCAAGAAGCTGCCGAGGAAGGAGTTGTTGTTTCTGCTGCTTTCCAAAGCCGATGATAAATCGCAGGGTTGCGTGGAGGAAGAGCACAAGACATATAAAAGGATTGGATTACTTGAAGTCTTTGGAGGACCGAAGGGGTGGGTGGATGATTTGCTTGGAAAAGGAGAGGATACGACAATAAGGATTCTTTAGACTTTCGAAGGGTAAAGGGAAAGGGGTGAAAAGCGGTGTAAAGCATTTCTTGTTTTCTGCACCATGATCAATCAACAATCCACTTCACGCCCTCGTCCAGTCTTCTCCCACCTACAGTCCTCGCCACTCTGCCATGCGGAAACCTCATTGCGGCGCCCGCCCAGATATACTCTCTTATCCCATCCCCGAGCACCTGCTCTACAGCCCTAGCGAATCCAGGAGTGGTGATCCAGGCCTTTTCTGCTGCCTCTTTGAGAAGAGATTGAAGCCCTCTTTTCGCAGTTTGGAAGGCCTCATCATCAAGGGGAGATGTTGTGAGGTCTGGTGTGTTTGTAGATGGAGGCATGTTGGCGATAAGACTGCACGTAAGGGCTTGACCCTCGGGAGATGTAGCGACAGATTGGGAGATGGAGAACAGTGTTTTTGTCACAAGGGCTTCGGGTTGTGAGAGAGAGGCGATGATCACTTTGCGGAGCCAGCGGACGGGGGTCGGTGGTGAGTAAGTGGTCGGGATCGTCGAAGAGGAGGGAAGGGGTGGTGATGGGTGAGCAAGAAGCCTAAAAATCGACGTTAAGTGAATGGTTTATTCAGGGACAAAGATAAGAAGAGACATACCATAAACCGCCATCACCACCAGGGACATTTTCGCTGCGAAGTACGGCGATGGGACCAGGAGCATCGTCAATGATCTGACAAAACCCCGAATTTGTGTCACTTGACGCCCGGGTAAGAGGCTCTCGCGGCTGACCCTGGGCTGTACCGAAACTGGCGTACCAATCCAGCATCTTGTACCATGTTTCTTCAGACTCGTTGTAGAAATACACGACCGGCTCACCATTCCCAGAGATGAGACAACTCCATGCATGGAGAGACCCATTCTCAATAAAAGGAACAGACTCAAGCAATATCCCCGGTAGTCTCACTTCCAACCCTTGTCCAGGCACAATTCTGGCATTGGGGATTTTGGCAGCCAGCAATCCTTGATCATAATCATCAACGTACTCAACCGTCTTGTACCCGCTCACCCCGTTGGATTCGCCTGACAGCAGAAAACTGTTTGAGGCCCAACCCCAACCTGGTGCGGAAAGAGTGCTGTCGGCTCGAAAGATTACCAAAGCTGGAATTGAACCGGCTTCTGACTGAATCATCTGCCAGATTAGCTGCATTCGTGGCTCCAGTTCACGAGGAGCGGCAAGTATGGCTGCCACGTCCAAACCGAAGAGAGTGGCGATACAGAGGGGCTCGTCGGACGGAACCGTAACGGCGCGGTATCTGAGAGTGGATTGTATTGCAAGGAAGAAGTCATGATGCCGTGGACGTCGTTGAAGGACATGGTTCTCTAGACGGTCGAACTCCTCCCTCAAATCAGCTGCGACGAGTCGACAACGCAGGTCAGCTTGACCCTTTTTCTCTAACTGCGCCATGTGTGTAGCTATGTGCACGGGACGATCACGAAACTGGAAGTATAAAGATCGTGCAAACACGCCCTCTGCAAAGGCATGTCAGTTAAAGGGGTTCAGAGGTCCCGGTTAGGGGGAGGCCTACCTTGCAAACACCATAACCTCCTCATCCACTGCGACGACGCAAATACTCTCAGCAATGCCTCCGCCGGATGTAACCCGTCAATATCGTAGCTGTTCAACGCTTTATCAAGAACCAAGACATGGGCCGCTCCCATATAAACATCCTTCATCCGACCAAGGGCAAGATTGTAGATCCTCAATCGTTCTGGCTCTACTGGGCCCTCTTCTGCTCTCGGAGCGACGGGGACGCAGAGTGTGTCTATCCATAACCGGTATTTGACAGGGGGCTGCTCGGGGTATTTTTTGTTGTAATCATCCTCCACGGCCTTGACGAGTCTTCCAAGCCGTGAAATCTGACATGTCTGTAAGGTGTTCGCTTTGGTATTTCCCAGGCCATCGGCCCACACATGCGAGATGCCAACATATTCCACCCCATCCTTAAACGCCTCCACTTTCAGCTGCACCTTTCCTCCTTCTTTTTCCTCAACCAACAACACAGGAAAAGTCTCCATCTCCACATCAGCTAGCACCCTGTTAACCGCCGCCAAATCGACCTCCAACTCCTCGCACCTGCACTCCTCCCCCTCCTTTTTAGCAGGATCGTGACTCAACTTATAACTCCCATCAACAATCTGCCCCGCTACACATCTCTCCTCGCTGCACCCCTTATGATCCCTCCCTGGTATCCTCCTGTCCAACAAGCTCAAATAATAAACAGTCTGCAGTCGGCCATAAGTCGCATCCGCCCTGCTCAAATCACTCTTGCACCATCCCATCCCTATCATTTTCTGCCGTATCGGACTCTTTTCACTCAAAAACTTCTTCTTCCAATCAAAAGCAGACCAGAGTCCTGCTGCTTTGGACCCATCAAGTGCTCTTAGCACCTTACTCTCCACCATCAACAGATTCAACGCCTCTCCCAGCGCACATATCGCCAGTCTCAAAGAAGGACTGAACCCCTCGGGGAACGCATCCACCATGCCGCTCGCGAGTCGTAAGCATCCCGCCAGGTGATGGTACCGCGCTATATTATCCAGCGTCGGTTTGTCCTCCTCCGTCAAGCCGAGGCTGGTCTCGACGCTTTCCATGATACCAAACATGCCCTGTCCGTTCAGGTATCGAAACTCGGTCCGACTTTCCTCGGGTTCGTCATCGTTGTACACCGTCTCAACGCACTGCTCGTAGATGACATCCAGTATCTTTCGTGCATTGTCGTGTTCTATGAGCCTTATCGCCCCGGAGGAGGAGGAGGAGGTTGCATCGTTCATGCCCAAAAACTCACAAACCAGCCCGAAATACAGCCACGAAGTGTAAAACCCGTGCTGAACCTCAAGAGGGACGCCCAAGGGGTTCATTAACCCCGTATACGGCTCATCATTCTCATCGTCTTTGGCCGTAGTACTAATAGTTAGTGGACGCAACGTATATGGCACGAGCCTCGTTAATCCCATCCTGCGCGGGTAGGAACGAAAGGGTCCCAGATCCCATTTTCCTTGTTCTTCTTCTTCTTCTTCTTGGTGCGGAACAAGACCGGGACTGCATAGGGAAAAAAACGGGGTTTTGCCTTGTGCTCTTGATGGTATTGTTGGGCGGCCTAGGAAGTCCATTTTTTTTCTTCTTCTGATTGAGCGAAATGGATGTAGTTATACGGTTGCACGGAAGAAAAATATATAGGAGCGAAAGGAAAGAAGGAAAATGAAAGATGTGGGAGCGCAGGAAAAGTAAGTAAAGATGTGAGAGGGGGGGAATAAAAGGAAGAAAGTAATCAAGGTAAAGTAAAACTGCTTGCTGAATCCTAAAAAAGAAAAGAAAGAAAAAAAGTGGAAAAGTAGTGAGATGGCCTTCTTTTATCCTGCTTTGTTATGATATGATATGTTGGAGGATAAAAAGATAAAGTCACACAAGTCAAAACGAGGTTTAAAATGAGGGGAAAATAGAAAAGCTGGAACCTGGTGAGCGAGGCAGTGGGAAAAAGAAGAAGAAAGTGCGGCTGAGAATTTACATGCAGGATCTGTCACACCAAGTGACCCCCTACTGTACCCATGGAACCAGACCATGGAACTGCGTTTGTCCACTGCAATATAACCCCCAAATCACACGAGTTTATTAGCTTGGCACTGATGTAACTGTTTGACTAAGAGAGCATGCTTGTTAACTTGCACGTGTTAAGGGGTCAATTGTATCCCTCAAGGGCAGTTTGTTGATGAATATTCTCCCACCATTGCTTGAGCCCCCATCTAAGCCAACCAGTTAACGAAACTGACAAAGTTCTGGAGAGGGGGAGAAAAAAAAACCCCCCCTCCCAAAAGCTCTCCCCCAAACGGCAAACTGACAGTATACGTTATCCACATGCAAACCTCCCAAGGTATATATTATACAAGGCATCCATCCATCCTCCGCATGCTTGCAGAGCAATGCTTCCCCATTAAACTCCACCACCTCCCTTACACAGAAAACACACAATTACCTACCCAACCCAACCCGTTAATTACATTTCACGACATATACACATATTTTGTCGGCACCATACCATCATTATATCCTGCCACCTTCAACAACTTCCCTTCCGAGAATTTCCACTTCACCCGTATCTGCAGTTCTCCTTCTCTCAACAACCCATCTTTTCCCACCACCTTCTAGATCATCCATCGTGTAAGAGATACTATCCGCGGATCCCTTATGCTTGTGTCCCATCGCTGGTCTCTTTTGCTCCTGTGGCGGCTGGATATCCACAAACCCATCCACGACCCCACCGGTATTCACCGGCAAGGCAGGAGCCAAGCCATTTACCGTAACCGTAGCTTCTAAATCTTCGTCATCCTCATCCTCATCCTCATAACCCGCCAACCCGTTTTCGACCTCTTCATCTTCCAGAACAGGTGAACAAGCAAACCCACTGTTCATACCTCCGTTCTGGGGTAAAGGACTGGGGATGGCCAACAAAGGAGGAACAGGATGACTGAACATGCCTCCAATCCCCATCCCAGGCCTCTGTGGCAAAGGCGACAGCACAACTCCACCAGACATGACATTATTTGGGGGAAAGAAACCAGGAGTAGTCACCGGACTCCCACTTCCAGTTCCCCCATCCCCATTCTCACTCCACAGTGAGAACGAACTGCCCTTCCTCACATGACCGCTAATACTCGAAGCATGCAAATGTCCGGCAAACATATCCCCGCCCTTTCCGTCCCCTCCTGGTGCTCGTTCCGACCTTGGACTCCCTTCCCTCGAACTCGGCAAGCTCGCTTGCGACCCACCCCAAGCCTTGTTCCGCAACTTCATCAAAGCCGACAACGACATGGTGCTGTCCGCGTCATCCAACCCCATCAAAGCCAGTTGCGCCAGACCAGGACTGCCCAAGGAATTCCTTCCACCTTCAGCAGACCCAATGATAGGCGGCAAAGTCAAACTCATAATCGAGTTACGATTCGAGTATTCCGATCTTTCCGTAATAGGCGTGAGGTTAGGTTCACGGGAGATAACCCGACCGCTGGTAGTTCTCGCGAGACCACCCGCAGGGCCAAAGTAACCGCCATTAGCGTAAGAGAACAAATTCTCTGCACTGAGAGCGCTAGGATTCGGGTCTCTATTGGTGTTTCCACCACCATGCGTCGGCACAGGAGCCGAGTAGAACCCAAATTCCTGGCCGTACCATCCATCAGAGTCGTTGGCAAGAGCACTAGCGTTTGCCTCGGCGATGATGGCCTCGTCATCAAAGTCAAAATCATAGTTGCTATCAAAGCCACCATCGTCGTCATAATCGTCCTCGTAGTTGTCCAGAGATGTGTCCGGTTGAGAGTGTGGCAACGAGTCGGCGGAGTCAGTGGGTGAGGTGACGGTGGGTTCTGCTGGAGGTGGTGGGGAAGAACCTCTTCGGAACTTTCCTGAAGCGGCAGCCTTTTGGGCAGCTTCAGCGAGGGCAGCTTGGTAAGCAAGGTCTTGTTCGGGCATTGGCATCATAGGCACGGGCACCGTCCCAAAGTCCTGCGAACCCAGAGGTTGAACTTGTTCCTTCTCGAGAGCTGGCGGGGCAGGGGCGACACTGAGAGATGTCTGTGTCGCTGGCTCAGGGATCGCCGACTGTCTTGATAAATCGGAAGTCGGGTCCCATTCACATTTGGATTGCAGCTGTGCGGCTCGCATGGCCTCTTGAGCTTGGGCAAAGGCGCCTGGAATTGGGCGTCCGTACTGGTCTGTATCATTGTTGTCAAATAACGACTCGTCAAAGACAAACCCATCATTCTCAAAGTCCAGCTCATCTTTTAACCCGTCGTCAAAATAGATATCGTCGGCATTATTGGCATTCGTTTGCAATGTGACAGGAGCAGGCTGGTGGCTAGGTTGATAGGCGGGATCCTCAGGAGCGGCTTCTTTCTCCTCAGTGGCAGCATGAATGCCCAGGCCCCCGGCAGCGTCTTCCAACTTGGGTAGGGCTGGGGCATCTGCAACCACCGGCGTTGCTACATCAGGTGTGGTATCTTTGGTCATGGCAAATCCAATCACCTTTCCGTTTGCATCTCGCGGAGTCGCCAAAAACGCCGGAGTGTATGGACTTGCAAGCGCAGATGCAGGGTTGGAGCGTTGGAAAACAAATCCTGCAAAGTTTTCTTGATCATTGTCTGGATCCATGGCACCCTCAAAGTCTTGTTCGTCCTCGTAGTCAGCATTCACACCAGGAATTGGCTCCTCCAGGCCATCGTCATCCATCATTGCATCGTAGTCGAAGTCTTCATCAAAATCGTCATATTGTGAATCGTGGGCCGGTGTAGCAAGATCGGGCGTCTTCTTCCCCTGCTCACGTTGACGATGGCGTTCTTCCAGCAACTTTTCCTGCTTCGCAGATCCGATCATGTCAAAACTGAATCGCGAGGATGTGCTCTTCATGTGTTTCGGAACCGCAGACATGATAGAGCTCCTAACAGATCTACTAGAAAGCGAGAATGCACGCGATGCCGTCGAGCGAATGGAAGACCTTGGATCAATTGCCGTGGAGGACCCCTTAATGCTGGCTTTTGAAGTTTTTGACGATAGTGTGTGAACAGAGCTGGGTGTGCCATCTTTGGGAGGCACTGGCGGTACCGCTTGGTCGGATGATGAGAATGTCGACAATGATTGCAATCCTCCATGTCCATCGTATAATTGGCCGGCCGAGGCAGGCCCCCCATAGTCGGAAGCATCAGGATAAAGTCCTCGTGGGGAATTCGCCGACACGCCGGGATCTGTTCTAGCTCCTGGTGTCTCAGCAGCAGCCGAGTTGGGGACGACACGTTTCCGTGGAGCGCTAAAGTCATGAACTCTCGTGCCCCTAATGCGCGGGTCATAGCTCGGTGTCGTGTCCACGGGTTTTACGTCGATTGGTGTTTGGCTTGATTTCCTCCTCATCAACAAAGACGACACAGGGTTCTTGAGAAAGGGCAAGCCCTTCCTCGGCTTCTGCATCTCTGGAGCCGCTCCTGAAGAAGGGAGAGGGGCAGGCTCGCTGCTAAGTCTCGTCCCCGTTGGCCGGTTTCCGGACGTGTTTGCTGAAGCTTGTTGTAATTCGGTCGGGGCGACAAATGACGTGGTTTTAGCCTGCCTCGCTGCCAACAGTACTGGCCGTCCAACAAGCCCCGTGTTGATAGGAGGCGGCGGCGGTTTCGATCGTGAGAGACGGTTCTCGGGGAGCTTGTGACTGGTCGGCCCTGGCAATTCCGAAGTTTCTGGGGTGTCGCTCCTCGCTGCCATGGCAGGCGGCAATGGCGGGGTCACTTGTGAAGAATTGGGCGATCGCGGGGGTGCGCTCGGCCGTGACGATATGTCTTGAGCAGACTCTGGGTGGTCATGGTGGGCAGCAGTCTCCCAGGCAGCGACCTGGTCAGGGGTCGGTGAGGAAGGATTCGACGGAGCGCGCCGGTGGAAGCGGAGGTGCGACAGCATCTTTATTCAAGACACCTTTGGGTACCGCGAGGAACATCGAGTGCGCCGTCTCTGATACGCAATTTCTAAACGCGATCCCCGAATTGGGGCGCGAAACTCGGACTCGGAGGAGGGGTTCTCGGAGGGGTCGAGCGGTGCTCAAATCAATTCAATTGAGACATACGTCTCCTAGATATCGATATGTATATAGATGGGTTGGTAATGTAGGGTGCAGAGTTGTTGCAAAACAAAATATCAGAAGCAACACAAAAAAAGAACGAGCATGGGTCGGTCGAAGACACTTGGAAGAGGTTTGGAACCTTCCAACCTTGGAGTTGGTTAATGCAATGGAACAATGGAACAGATGGAACCTCGAAGCCTGGACTGGACCCACCAAACTATCTCCCACCGGGCATTAGCGTCAACCATGTTCATGGCTGGTCTGTGCGTTCTGAGTGGCATGCGGGTCAAGCTTTCACTCGACTTTGCGCATTTCACAATCCCCATCTTTTTTTTTACGAGCCTAGGTCAGCAGCTCATTTTTAGTCAATTCTCATGCTACCCAAAATGTCCCCTCTCACAAACACGAGGAACTGTGCGTTCGTAATGCCAAAAGCGGATTCTTAGACTTATTCCAACGTCAGTCCATCAAGTGATCAGTTTCGTTCATCATCGGCCATAAGCTGTGCTTGGGGTCGCAGAATAAATACACCGGGCCGACAGAAAGGCTGTTTTGGAATCACCAGACTGCACAATCTTTCAACCGATCCATCTGTTCTCTTCCCCTAACATCAGAGCTGTTAGTGCCCGGTGAAAGTGGGCGACTGTGCAACATTCATAGGCTTCAATTGCCTGCCATACAATTTTTGATCCGGGCGAGAACGCCCAGTTGAATAAGCCTAGTAGTTTAAATGATTAAAGAAATTGAAGAAATTGAAGAAATTG
>MU867092.1:130312-333076 GCA_033725935.1 Cladorrhinum sp. PSN259 | reverse complement strand
ACAAGAAAAAGAAGAAAAAGAAGAAAAAGAAGAAAAAGAAGAAAAAGAAGAAAAAGAAGAAAAAGAAGAAAAAGAAGAAAAAGAAGAAAAAGAAGAAAAAGAAGAAGAAACAAAAAGGTCCTTTAACCTGGAGGAATTCGACCTCAAGAATCATCAGGGTTACCCATGTTCCCAACTAGTAATCGAACTCGAGAGGATCAATGACAGATCGACCAGTTCCGGCAGACATTTAGTAATGTTTGGACTGCGGTTGACCGCTGTGTTAGTTGGTCCTGCTCAACTTCTCTCCTTTATAGGTGTTTGAATGTTCGTTTGTTTGGCTAACAAGGGACACTCGGAGCGAGCACCTTGATGGCCACGGTACCTTAAAAAGTTCTTTCCACATCTGGCTGGTCGTGGGGGTCCTTCTTTTCCCAACAAGCCCTGCAGATAATGTGCTAAGATGATCATTTATCGGCAAAAACTTCTAACAAAATCTTTATTAGTCGCTCTTTTCTCTATCTCTCTCCTATACGGCCTCAACAGGCTCAGACTTCTTGAAAATAAATGAAACCCTCATAGCGCGCCAAACCTTTGTCCAATGAGCGACCTCAGGCTTCTTCTTGAGACTGGCATACAAACCTTCACCCCTCGGGAGTCCTTAGTAGCCCTTCAACCAACTCGTCAATGTCGATATTTACAACCGATCTGGTTCTGTTTGTACTCGTCAGTCGGCCATGAAAAGCGGGCGCCTGCCTCCCTCCGATGTGTCAAAGTTTGTTGACCTAGATCTCACACTCATTTCCAAATACATCATACTCTCCCCTTTTCCAAGTTCCCCTTCCGGGATACATCCGCTTCATTTCCGCAACTCCTGAATCAAGAGGTAAAGCACTTCGGGAGTCATCGACACGGCGGCGCCACTACTCGGCAAATATAGTTCAGCTTCGGATCAGGCCAAACCTATTCAAATGCGCCGGCCGTAGTATGTAAACCCCGTAACCGGGTCTCTCAAAAGCGCGTATCATCTTGTACGGAGTTACGTTACTATCAGATTTTGCGGATTTCCAGTCTCAGGTAACAACGGATCTCCCGCTAGTTAAATGCATCTTGGTTAATCTGATGACTTCTCCGTCCGACGGACTCACGGAGGGGGCCGCAATGTGTGGGATGCCATGTTGGGCCCCTCGTCTTTCTACGTAAACTGTGTAACAAAGCCACAAGTGTTGGTTCCGCTCGTTTGATATCTCAAAGTTGGTTAAGGGGATGTCAACAGAAAACCCCTGAAAGCTTGGCATAAATCCTTCCAGCTGCTCCCATAGCCCAACATTCATCAAGCAAGAGAACATTCAACGATGCCGGATAAAAGTCATAGAATGAAAGAGATGAGAAAGGTCATGTCATGATCATTACTGTATTGTCTTGAATATTTCTGCTTTTTCCCTAACCACCCTATGCCTCACCTTGCCAGTCATCAATCATAATCACAACTTGATCAAAAGCTTGCCGGTCGTCTTTCTACCCTCAAGGTCCTGTTATGCAAAAGTTAGAGAGAGAACTGGATATATGGGAGAATTAAACAGAACTTACCTTGTGTGCCTGTTGAATCTGATCCAGAGGATAAGTTCCATGGACGCGCACCTTCAAAGTGCCAGAAAGCAAAAGACCAAACAGCTCATTGGCGTACGACTCAAACTCCTCCCGAGTCTCAATGTACCCGAAAAGAGTCGGGCGTGCAATCTTGATGCACTTGGGTGAAAGTAGGCTAAAAAAAAAAAAAAGAGGGAAATCATTAGCACGGGATCACCCTCCAATGAAAAAAGATACGAGATACTCACTTCAGCGGAATAGGAGGAACGGGCCCGCTCGAGTTACCAAACCAAACAATTGTTCCTTTCCTCTTGACAACATGCAAGCTTCCCGCCCAGGTATCCTTACCCACGGAATCATAGACAACATCCACTCCCTTTCCATCCGTAATCTCCAATACTTTCGACTCCCAAAATTTGCCTTCGTCGCTCCGGTAATCAATGACATGATCAGCCCCCAAACCCTTCACGAGCGCCACCTTCTCCGGTCCGCCGGCGGTACCAATAACCTTGGCACCCAAATGCTTCAGCAACTGCGTCATCAAGAAGCCCGCACCACCCGCGGCGGCATGCAAAAGCACCCAATCGCCCTTCTTGACCTCGTACGTCTCCTTGGCAAAGGACAAAACGGTCAACCCGCTCAAAAAGCTGGCAGCAGCGTCCTCGGCCGAGATACCCTCTGGCAACTTGATCGTCTTGTCGGCGGGGACGGCAGAATACTCGGCATATCCATGATTGGCCAGCCAAATGACTCTGTCGCCCACAGCGAAGTTGAACTTTTCGGTGTCGGCACCCAAAGCCACAATGGTACCCACGGCCTCACGACCCAAAACCTCGGGCTTGCCTGAAGGGTAGAGACCGGTGCGGAAGTAAGTGTCGATGTAGTTGATTCCTGCAATCTCGTTCTTGACGAGGACTTGTCCCGCGCCAGGTTGAGCGACGGGATGGTCAGTCCTGTATTCCAGGACTTCCGGACCACCCGTCTTCTCCACCACGATTGCTCTTTGGGTTGTTGGGATGGACGACATTGTGAATGACCGTATGAGGCGATGTTACAAAAATCGAAGTTGGGAACAAACAAGGGGATTGAGTATGATGTTCAATGGGAGAGAGACGCAGAAGCGCAAAGCAAAGTCAGACAGTCAAACGATGTCGTGATCTGCAGTGGTGGATGTGGGGGGTGGGGAAGCTCCAAGATGACAAATGTTTTGGCGAGCTTGACAGATGGCAGCGGCGGAGTTAAGGCGGCACTCCGTGCTGGGGCCGGCTTGGAGTTTCTCCTCTCAAGACGGGAAGCTCAGTGGGGCCGCCTCCGACCTTCGCCGATGCGACACGGGAAGGGATAAACAAAGAGCATTTCCCATGCCAACTGGGTCGCTTTTTATTTCAATCCTCTGTTGTCCAGACTGAACCCCCATTTTGGTCTCATCATTGATTTGATCCCTTTTTTTCAAAGCAACCTACTCATTAGCAACCATGAGCTCCTGCTGTCTGCACGGCTTCAAGTGGGATGCGGAGCCCCTGGGCCGTGAGGACAAGATCAACAACCAGAACTGCTATGTCACTGGTAGTAACCCAGATGTCGCCATCATTGTCATCCATGATCTGTACGGCTGGACCTTTGGCAACACACGCGTGCTTGCCGATCAGTACGCTGCCGAGGTTGGAGCCACGGTTTATATCCCAGATTTGTGAGTTACTTATAATTACAAACCAAAACATAACCTAACAAACCAAACCACAGCTTCGGTGGCGCCGTCCTCTCCCCTGCCCTCATCAACAATCCTGCCGAATGGCCCAAGAGTGAGCTGCCAAAAATCATGGCAGCCAGCTCCAAGGACGTCAGAGGCCCCGAGATGGTGTCATTGGCCAAGTTCCTGAGGACTCAACATAAGCGCATAGGTGCCATCGGCTTCTGTTATGGTGGTTGGGCCGTGTTTCAACTCGGTGCCAAGGGAGACGAACAGTTGGTCGATTGCATCTCGGCTGCTCACCCTACCTTCCTAACCAAGGAGGAGATGCTCAATGTCGGGGTGCCCGTCCAGATCATCGCACCAGAAATCGATCCCCAGTTCACCGAGGAGTTGAAGACGTTTGCCGTGACCGAGATTCCCAAGCTGGGCGTGCCGTTTGACTACCAGTTCTTCCCCGGTTTGACGCATGGGTTTTCTATTAGAGGAAATAGAGAGAACGAGACCGAGGCAAATGGATTGGAGAGGGCCAAACGGGCCGCAGTCTCGTGGTTCAAGGAGTGGTTGTGATTTCAGGTGTGCGGAAAAGGGGCGAGATAGCCGCTAATGCTTGGTTTGTCCTCACACCGCCGGATGTCAGCCGTTGATAACCGTGGCGGACCAGGGTGCGGAGATGCTCCGGATCTCAACCCATGTCTAAGCGATAAGGTGAACGAGTACATGTATCGTCATGATAAGTTCCGAGAACAAAGATAACGATGACCTGTTAATGATATTGATTACTATCAGCTTGAGTCACTTGAAGTAGTGCATTGGACTTGCCTTGAATTTTATTGTTACCATCAACAACATTTTGAACCTCTCCACCATGATCCAACAAGATCTGCCTTCCTCTATGCAGAACACTACCACCCGCCAGGTGCGAGATGGGCCACCCTCTAAGCGATCGTATGTGAGCATCATCACATATTAGCAAGGGCTCTCACTAACCTCATACTCAGCTCTGGCCCCGGCCTCGATGCCGACGCCCTCCGTACCCGCTTCGTCCAGCAACTATCAGACATGTACCGCGCCGAGGTGCCTTTATACGGAGACCTTGTCGACATTGTCCGCACCGTTGATGCCGCCGTACTCGCCTCCAAATCTCAGACCACCGGCTCTCTCCCCACACGTCATCAACTTGAAAGACATGGAGCCATTCGCCTCGGTACCGCCCAGGAGATGCGTCTGATTTCTCGCCTATTCCGAATCATGGGAATGCACCCCGTCGGTTACTACAACTTGCAAATCGTCGGCTTCCCCTTGCATGGAACCGCCTTCCGCCCTACCTCTGAGCAATCCCTCAGCGCAAATCCCTTCAGAGTCTTCACCACAGTCTTGCGACCATCACTGATTACCTCTCCTTCTGTTCGAGACTTGGCTGAGTCCATCTTATCCAGGAGACAGCTATTCTCGCCTCGCTTGATCGAGCTGATGGGTGTTGCTGAAACGACTGGCGTATTGACGGGAGGGGATGTGACCGAGTTCATCAGCGAGGCCCTCAAGATCTTCAAATGGCATTCCCGATCCACCGTGTCTCTGTCCACATATCTCGGCCTGCTCAAAGAGCATCCCATGGTCGCCGATATCGTCTGTTTCCCATCAGCACATATTAACCACTTGACACCTCGCACGCTCGACATTGATGCCGTTCAAGAGGAGATGATTCGCCGCGGGCTACCAGCAAAGGAGTGTATCGAAGGACCACCAGCTGGGAGAAACTGCGAGATTCTGCTCAGACAGACAAGTTTCAAGGCGCTGGAGGAGAGGGTCACCTTTGCCAGTGATGCCGGGGAAGCTGTGGATGGCACGCATACGGCGCGTTTCGGCGAGGTTGAGCAGAGAGGCGCAGCCGTTACCAAGAAGGGCAGGGCGTTGTACGATCGGCTGTTGGCTTCAGCGATGCGGATGAAGGAAGCAGGGCGCGATATGACCGAGGCAGTAAAAGAGACGTTTGTGGAGTACCCAGATGACTGGGAAACACTCAGAAAAGAGGGGTTGGTAAACTTTAGGTATAATGTTGCCAAATCCGGTGCAGTGCCGAGTTTTGAGTCGGGCACAGCCCATATTGAGGACTTGATCCGTGCTGGGGTGGTCGAGTGCGAGCCGATAACCTATGAGGATTTCTTGCCTCTGTCGGCTGCGGGCATTTTCACTTCGAACTTGGGCGGTAATGACAGGAATCTCCAGGAAACCGACGGCGAGGTCGACAGCCGTGCCGAACTGGAAGCTTTGTTAGATCAGAAAATCCCGTCCGAAACGGACATGTACGACGAGCTACAGAGGGCCAGTGTAAAAGAGTGTGAGAAGGTCTTGGGGCTGAAGAAGATTTTGTTGTTCCCATAGGGCGTGTCAGCCACTAAAAGTACCCCAGACCATAGAGGCCAAGAAGCGGGGGAATGAGCGGCAACAGGGGACATGCAATAGTTTTTTGTTGGAGTTGGATAAAACTCGAAAGGAAATGGTGAGTTGGTAAAGAATTGAATTTACATCATGTTCCTGTCGTCCCTTCTGTTATTTCCATCAAGACTTTTCCAGGTTATCCGCGCACATACGCTGGAATTAGTTGGCCTTCTCCAAACTCTGTTTTCCGAGCCTGTCCATATCAACACTCATCAGCGTATCCTTCTCAAATCCATTAATCACCTGTCCCAAAAGCCCGGCAACCATCACCTTCACGTCGATCTTCCCAAACCCAAGGAGCATATTCCCAATTCCAATTGCAGCATGCGTGACCGCACTGTGCTTTTCCGAAAGAATCATGCCCGGCTTCGCGATGCACGCCTCCACCTTTTCCGGATGCTTTTGCGCGTATCCCAGAATCCGATTCTCTACGTCGCCCTTTTTTCACACATTAACATCTCCAACCAAAAATGAAACTATCTTCAATATCAACTTACCCTGAGAACCAAGTAGTCTCCCATAATCAGCGGTTTCTTGGCCGGGTCCCTCTCTGCACCGCTCCCGCTAAAATACACGAACCGGAACGGCTTGCTTCCTTCTGCCCTTGCAAGATTCGACATGGTCTCGATGCCGTACGCGGCATAGTCTCTGCAAATCTTTGCCGCTTGGTCGGCGGGGAGGGCACGATACTTGCTCGGGGTCAATCCAATTGTCCAGATGCAGGCGTCTGCTCCTGCAAGCTGCTTCTTGACATCATCCGAGTAGTTTTCAAAGTCCTCACATATTACAGACTTGAGCTTGGATGCATCGGCTCCGGGGTTCAGGTTGGGTGGGATGGGAGTTTCGCGGCGGCCGAGAGCCAAAACCGTCGAGAAGGCGGGGTTGGAGAGGGCTTGACGAACGAGTTCAGCGCCCACGAATCCCGTCGAACCAGCAATGATGAGTTTGACTGACATGATTATGCTGACTCAGGCGATGTAGGTTGTGGTATTTTGTGACTGATGTAGGGGTCTTACTAATGATGCAGGAAGAAGCAGTGTAGCCCAAGGGCTGGCTGGCTTTTAAGAGGTGTCGTTGGGTGTCGTATGAGAACATTGCATCATGCACTGCATGGGTCTGGTCTTGAGCGGCTTGTTCCGAAGGTACAGGACAAGGTGTGTGTGGTTGCATCCGTCGTGCTCGCACTTTGTACTGTCGATCAGTAGCAGTTTCGGCAGTTTTTGGAGAGCGTCTTGTCACAATCCTTCATCAAGGAGCAGCTCTTTGATTCAATCCGTGATTGACAATATTAACTGTCAGCTGCGTTCTACTCGATACCAGATTCGGTTATCGACGTCTTCTGTGTCACTCGACTATACAGAAACGACATTGGAATTTGACATCTGCCGATTGGACATGGTATGTTTTCGCCCTGCCCTGCAGGGGATCAGACCTGACAGGCAGCACGCCTTTATTGCCTTGGCAAAAGCCGCAGCTTAACCCCATGTGGTAAGGAAAGGTGACGACAAGGGACCGTGTAACCATAAATGCCATGATGGAGGACCACCCAGGCGAGGGTTGGCTGCCACTAGACATTGATCAAGCAAAGCGTAAGACGGAAGGCTCCAGAACTCAATCCTCACAGGGCGCCAAGGGAGCAAATTTTGGGACCTTTCGTAATCCTTTTGCTGGTTCCAACAATACCAAGGGTAATGCTCCGAAGGAGGTCATGGCACTGCCGCGATGTTACCCCGACCTAACATCGTAACAAACAGCCTCAAGTATTTTAAGACACCCGTCATGCCCACGATCTAACAACCTCATTATTGCACCTTCTTCACCCACCGTCTTCAAGATGCATCTTATGCACTCCCTTGTAGCCCTAGGGCTCCTCACGCCCTCCACCGTCGCAGGTCCTCCCCGTCCACCACGTTTTACCGCCACCGAAATATTCTCCTTCCCCCCTTCAAACCCCCTCTTCATCGAAAACCTCCAAGTCCTCCCAGACAACCGCATCCTTCTCACGCACTTCAATGGTGCAGGCCCAGACGCCCCGCTCTGGGTCTTCAACCAAACAAGCGGTACAGCATCCATCATCGTCACCCTTCCCAACGCCACCGCGCAAACGGGAATCGCAGCCCTGGGTAACAACAAATACGTCGTCACGACCGGCATCGTCGGCGCCAACTTTGAGTTCATCAATGGCACCGCCGCGGCGCACATCATCTCCCTCCTTCCCGGCGCCAGCAGCGCAACAGTGCTTGACACAATCCCCGTTCCAAACACTATCAACTTGAACGGTCTGGTCGCTTTACCATCCAGCACCGGTGGGGAAAGACACGTCATCCTCAGTGCCGATTCCCGCGGCTTTCGAGTTCTCAAAATCAACACTCTAACACGCACAAGCGGATTAGCATTTACTGACCCCCTCCTTGGTGGAAATCCAAACATTACCGAGTCGATTGGCATTACGGGAGTAAATGGACTTAACCTGAGAGACGGCGGGCGGGACGGATATTTATACTTTACAAACTCTGCCCAAGGGCATTACGGGAGAGTAAAAGTGAATGCTGCGGGGGACAAAGTTGGTCCCGTGGAGATTTTGTCTGAACTTGCTACGCCGCCTTCGCAGGTGAATTTCTTTGATGATTTGGCTGTCACCAAGTTTGGAGAGGGGTTCGTCACTTGGCAGATGGATAAGTTGGTTAGAGTCGACAGACATGGCGGGCAGACGATTGTGATGGGGCCCGGGGTTGGGAACGTGACGTTGAGGTACCCTAGTACTATCAGGGTGGGCAACAGTCCTAGGGAGCTGTATCTGGGTACGGGTGGGATTGATTTGTCGGGGAATATGCTTGGTGGGCAGCTCATAAAGATTACTATCTAAGCTAGGATACAAAATATCATTTCCTCGTGTATGTTATTTTATGCCTTTACGTCGTCCATGCCTTGGTTTATTCAACACAACTTAGACATCCACCATTCTTATCCCTCCGTCTCCGATTTGGAACTTGTAAATAACCATAATCTAATCCATCTATTTCTTTTAATCAATCTCTTCATAGTCCTCAGACTCTTTGCACCTCCCAATCTTGCAGCCCTCACAGAGCTGTCTTTGATGAGGAGGTTTATCCCACAGAGGGCGACGACGCATGGGCTTCTTTGGCTTGATTCCAGCCCACCTTTTGAGTCGATAAACCACCCTGTCGACATACGACTTCTCATGCAGCTTCAACATTCCCAGCTCATTGCACTTCTCGCAGCGCTGGCCGAACACGGAAGCGTTGTACTTGTTCTTTTTGAAACGAACGATCTCGATCGACACTTTCTTACTGCCCCTTTTTATACAGAACAAACTGTACGTTAGCAGAGAACGTGCGGTTCTGAAACTTATTGGAGCGCGTTTCTAAAGGGATTCCGGGCGTTTGGACCCGACAGAAACTTGACTCAGACTGGACACACGGGACGTACATACCACTCGCGTTTACACTTGTTGCTGCTGCACCGGAAATTGCCCATCACGTGGGTATAGTAAACTTCTTGGTGGTTATCAAAGTTGGCCGAGCCGTCGAAGCTGGGTACAGGAGAGACGACGGCACCATCCGGGTCCTGTTCGAGAGCGTCCTTGACTTTTTGGTGCAAGTTGGGGAACATGTATGACGATGCGGATTTGACCTCGGGCTCGGGCTCGGGCTCAGGCTCAGGCTCAGCCTCCGAGCCCTTGACAACGACTTTAGTTCCTCGGTCGCTGCTTGGACTGCTGCCGCTCTTACCCACAAGGGATGTATACGCTCTGGTGTGGGTGCTAGGGAAGGGGACACGGATGATTGCTGACTTGAGAGGTCGGCCAGTAGTAGTTTGTTGCAGAAACAATGTGGCGGATGTCACCGACAGTAGCGGCAGCCGCCGAGAAAAGACATGTCGAAAGGACGCCATCGTAGTTGTCTACTGTCTCTGGTTGATACCCTAATGGAGGTTTTGTGACAGGAGGAGACTTGGTGTTTTTTGGGGAGATATATAGAGAGATATCTGGAGGACATCCATGGGCATCACGGGCCACGCAACTCCCAGTCCAGGATGATCAGGGCGGGACTCGTACAACGGATTTCGGATAGATGCAGTTTGCACGAGGATCGTCGGTGACAAGTTGACCAATAAGATTGAAATTCAAACAAACAGAAGGGATCTGACGATGTGCGGATCCCCAGGCGATACGATGCGATGTAGATTTCCACCCGATTGAACTGCGAGGACATATTGCACGTAGGGTAGGTACCCATAGAAGTTTGGCAATCGTTTGATTTGTTAGGGATAGATCATAGCTCATTGGGCACTGGCAACTGTGCATTGGAAGCCAGATGTCATGATTTGCCCACATCTGTCAAGTTGCACAAGGATCTTGGCAACTGACGTCGCGGGTGGGAGATTCGCAAACAGAGGTTGGATGGTCCAGGTTGAAGTTGTCTCATGTTTAGTTGGAAAAGACTGGTACAACAGGCTAGGTACATGTATCTCTACATCCGTCATAAAACTATGTACATACAAATACCAATTCATATTCATAGGTACAGATGCCTTTAACCATTGAGTATTACATTACACTCTTCCCTTGGAGGCCCTTCTTATGGCCCTCCACAGGGGATTAAATCTCGGACCCCCCTTGCCCGTAAACTTGCACATGGCCGAGTGATCCCCGCCCAGCATCATGACCTCCTCGTGCGGCAAACCCATGACGGCCGAGAGCCTATCCACAATCAAACTCCCCAAGACCCTGTGAGCATGTTCCTCGTAAAAGCTCACAATGGCATACTCCTTTCCGAGTGATTGAAAATCTTGGGAAATCTTCAGCAGATCATCAGAGTTTGTCCTCAACGCCTCGACGAATACGGGGTCGGGTCGATCCGCCACGGTGGATGTGACTGCGAGACCCTATTCCTAACGAAAACATCTATATTCAGAGTCAACCTCACCCAATCGACAAAACGGGCAAAATCAAGAGCGCTAATACCAAGCCACTACTTCAGAATATTCCACACACCAAGCCTCGGCACCACTTCAACAGTCCATCTCATTTGAAATTATATTACCTGCCAGAAAACATAAAGGTAGAAAGCCTATCCACCCAACACAAGCCAGCCCTTGATTACCTGGGTACCAATCTATAGGATCCCGCTTCTGAGATAGACGACTTGTGGAGGATTGCGCCCAGCCCGCAGCCTAACAGAGTCTCGAGCTTTGTTAAAAGAAAGGCGCTTGAATGAAGATGGTGAGATGATAACAGCTGCCACGGATCTGGTAAAAGGGGCTCAAGGGGCGGCAGCTGAATATCTTGTCGTCCTCTAAGCTAAACTCTCATTTCCTCGTCGGCGGGCGGAGTTGTAGTGCCTATCCTGGTCAGTCTTGTTCAAGGTAATGTGTAAGATAACATGCTCAAAAAAAAAAAGAGCGGAACTTACCCCTTGGCCTCCAATATCTTTGAACAACCCAGCCAACGGGAGACAACATAACAGCTGCTAGCAAAGCAGCCAGTCCGATGATTTCGGAAATCGACCACGGTTGAGCTTCTTCCATATTCTCCCTGATATTATCTAACAAGCTGGAAGGATGATGGGCCATTGAGCCGGAGCGATGTCGACCAGATTCGCAATTCCATTCTTGCTGCCTTTGAATCTCGCCTACTTATATATGTTCCATTCTTACTGCCCGGTCGGTCAACTTGTGTCCGTCTGGCGCCCACCAAGCCCTGGAAGCCGGCATCATCCGCTTTGGGAACCGGCAACCAGTACCCACCCACAATACCCCCTCTTTTGGAGTTCTTCTTGCGTTGGGCTGGCCAGCTCCCTTGACAATTGGGCTTAACCGTTTTCGACTTTTTCGCACCGGCAGCGCACCTTATTGGCTAGCTGGGAATAACACGCGAAACCATTTTGAGAGCCGGCAAGCAGCATGGCATGGGAAGCCTCGATGCTGTGTGACTTGACAGACACTGAGAAAGAGAGATTTGAAGACCGGCAGCCGATCTCATTGGACACTGGGAGTTGGCGTTGACGATGACGCGAAGCCCCTTTTCGAGAATCTGCATCCAAGTTTCAGGACAACAGGCGAGGTTAAAAAAGCACTCGGAGCCCTCCCGCCACCCATTGAAGCCTGAGATGCACCACTCGAACATCAACCCCATACACTCATCCTTCTTATTTCGTTGAAAAAACCACCATGACCACATCCATGGTCCCGCTGATATGCCACCCGTGATTGCTCCGGTCAACTCAATGGCTACTTTCCCGCTCGGCAACGAGGAGAACGGTATCGATACTCTCGCCTACACAATGCCTTACCTGCCCGCAGATACCACTACACTTCCCGTGACATCTTTCAGCAACCCTTACTATGTTCAATTTGGCCTCAGCAATACCGACAATAGCATGCTTGCTGGCATCGCTCCTTACCCTCCGGCTGGCTCAATCCCAACCACAGCGTCCGGCATTAACGCCAACGACATCATTGCTCCCACCAGCATGATACTGTATCACCCTTTCCACCAGTTCGAGAACACCTCATGGCCTACACGACACCGAACCGCCTTATTCGAGAATTTGGACTCGAGTCATGTGGCCGCCGTGACGCCTGCCGCGACATTCCCCCATTTGGATCCGCTTCCCTCTTCCTCTGCCCATCTAACCGCTCTCTTATTACCAGGAGGGTTGCTGCATCCATCTGCCGCCAACAACCACCGCTCAATCTCCCAAGCGCGCCCCAAGGCTCAAGTCAACATGAGCTCATCAGCCAAAGCCGAGATTTGAGCACCTCCAAGAGGACGGCCGACGATCAGTCTCCACGACGATCGGACAAGCGTGCTTGCACCATCCGGCCCAAGTTGACACCGGCAAACCCTGGGCCGGCAGCCAACATCCCCGAGGCGAACTATTCCGGCAGTCGTCGGCCAAGGGCAGTCAAGCATAGACGCGGTGGCATCCCCGCAAATATGATGTATACTTTCCAGAAAGAGGGCCCTGCGACTTTGGATGCTTCGGTTCCCTACACTCGGTCAAAAAAGGTTTGTCTGAAATGTCAAACTCTACGAGAGAAGGTCAGGAATCAATTCCAGCTGCAAGCACATAGCTTGACTATTAACCAGCCCAGCAGTGCTCCGGCACGTTCCCGTGCCAGAATTGCGAGGTGTCAAAGGTTCGCTGCGCAGACAGGGTTACGGTATATAATCAGCTCCCTTGTTTTGACGCCGATCCCAATCATCTCAACATCTTCTGCAGTAGTACGTACCCATACACCAAGATCGTAGATTTTCTCTACATGCAAATTTAGTAGCGTCACTAACTAATACGAATAGTTTTGGCGGATTTTCACTCACTCATAGACCCAAACATCTCTCTGCCTGCCATTGCCTCTCATAGCAACCGTTTCCTTGAGGCTTCTTTGGCACTTTGCTCTACAGCGCTCGAGTGCTTGAGTTCCAACGTCGACGCTGGGAGGCTCTCTGCTCTCTTCTCATTTTTTTACACTCACTGAGCTTCCTGTCAGTGAAGTGTTCGTCGGGACACTTCAGGGTCTTCCTCCTTTGCCGTGGAAGCCGAAAAGGGTTCTGCCGGCTCCCAAGTTGCGGGCTCCTGAGTTGGTCGACATTTTCAAGACCTTTGCCGTTTTACTTTCCATCACACAGAGACGGGCCCTTGCGAAGCTCGCGGCTTCAACTCGGCACGAGGTGGATATTTCGTCAGCCGCACTTTCGACTATATTCTTTACAAGGACCAAAGATTTGCTTGAGAAGTTCAGGCGAGGAAAGGCCTGTGATGGGGAGCGCGAAGATCTCCACGGTCAACTAATAGTGCTGCTGTTCCTTTCCAAGATGTGGAGTACATACGTCCTCCGGGCGGCTGAAGAGACCATCGTCCAGCCCCTTTTCAAGGAACATACTATCGAGCCGGCCACAACAGCGGAGCGGCCGGTAACGATTTCTTCGACGATGCTTTCAGAGTATCCTCCACTCAACGAAGCCGTGAGCACCTTGAGAGAGTATGCTCACAGTTGGTCACGACGCAGAGAGCTCCTCGTCATATGGACTCGGCACTGGCTTGACAAACTCTACGACAATATGGACAAGAAATTTCTGAGTAAAACACAACAACTCCTGGAGCTCTGTACGCTCATATCCTCCAAGGGTGGTGTCCCTGGGTGAATACACCCGAGTGGTGCCGGCCTATCACCCGCCTTTTTACCTAGTAGGGTACTCTCTCTGCATTTCCATGAAGCGCGCCTCAATCCCCTCGGCAGCCAAAATTCCCAAGGCGTCGAGCTTGTGGCCAAAATACTCATACGACCAGCACGCGAGCCTGTACAGTTCCTGGTACCACTGCTCCCTCGCGGCCGGGCTCTGCCAAGTCAGAACCCCCGTGAAGACCTGATGATGAGTGCTCGAGCTCTCCTCGCCGACTTCTCCGGCGTCAGGCTGCCAGCCCCCTAAATTCCTGTAGACTGTACACGCGATGGGAGGCCCCACCACAGCCGGAGGATTTGCCATTCTGTTTTTTGCCAACAGGGCGAAATAGGAGTTAAATCAGTATAAGCCCTCAGGTGCTTCGGCGGGGAGGAGAAGGTGGTTTGAAGCGCCGAGAGAAAAAAAAAAAAAAAAAGACGAACTTGGTAAAACAGCCCCAGGAATATTCAAAGAGTTCGCGTTCGATCACGCCTGGTGCCACGCGGAAGCAGATAAGTTCCATGTATAGATCTTGCCAAAACAAAACGGGATGAGGCGTCGAACCCGTACGTCGCCGGGGAATGAGGAAGGTTTGGGCGTGTTTCAGCGGTCCGATCAGGTGGACCGAGGAAGCGGAAAAGTCGTCCAGGATTCGCTGATAGTCTTGCGAGGCGGCCCTCCACGCAGGTGCGTCCTCCCACACTAGAAAATACATACAGGTCAGCAGACGCAGTATGCAGCACTTCACGCAGATCCCTTTTCTGACCTGTCAGAACCGCAATTTTCTTGTTATGCTCGACGTCGCGAGCCCACGAGGCTGCCACGAAGCCCGGTATTGCGCTCATCTGGTCCTTGAGCTGGTTGTGTATGCGGGAGCCTTGGCTCTTGGGGGCGCGGGCTTTGAGTTGCATCCAGACGACGTCGACGCAGTGATAGTCGCCTTGGGGGTTGACGCGTTCCAGGTATCTGTGGAAATGGCGGATCACGGGGTGCTCATTGCCCTCGTGCAGCTCTCCCTGCTGGTCCGTCGGGAAGTTCATCACACGTCGCGGCGGTGGGAATTGGCGCCTATATCCCCGTTCCTCGATTACTATGCTGCGGCTTTCGGCCTGGTTGGCCTGTGTTGTGAGGTTGGCGAGGTCGCCGCTGCATTTTCGCGGGAAACCCGCGTTGAGAATTGATGCTAAGCTGTTGTGCTGCGCGGCGGGCTGTGACGTCTCGCCATGATGCTCTGCCGGCTGTGGGGTGTTATTGATGAGCTGGACCGCTTTTCTCGAGACGGTTGCGGGCTCCTTGGCCTGAGAAGCTGAGAGTGATGTTTGTAGCCTGTCACATATCTCCTCGACGGGACAGCTGTCGTAATGTGCTCTATCCCAGGCAATAAATGCTGTGAAAGCGGCTTGCGTCGCCGCGGCGGCAGCCTCGGCCGAAGTTGGATCGCAGAAGGTCGACGCGTTGTTCTCGAGCCATACAGCATAAGAATGCTGGAGGCCAACGTGCTTGTTCGTCACCGAGCCAACGAGCCTCTTCCAGATCTCTTCAACAGCAGCCCGATGTTCTGGAGGTGACGCATCTTCGGCGGCCATGACGACCGAGACCACATCAATGACGGTGGCTCCGTCTGACCCAAGCCTGGGGGCGCCCGATGGGCTCAGTTTCGCGCAGCGGTTCGACACGTCCGAATTGATCAGCGCAATGATGGGGTTAAAGCCCACGGAATGCTGGAACTTGCGCCACGCGGCCGTGCTGTCCCAGTGGACCAGGCAAAAGATAGACGTTGGCCCCGAGGGGTTGTCATCGTTCTCTATCCTCGGCCCCCATTCGATGGCGCAGTAGCCGGGAACAGAGCTGATATAACTCAATGCGGACTCCCAGAGCCTCCGCGGCGGCCCGGACTCGTTGTGGATGATGTCGATGCCGGGCTTCAGCGTAAACTCAAGGACGCTGAGGATGGGGGTTTTTGGCTCTCCATCATCCTCTCCTGGGCGAATTCGGCTCCAGAGCACGCCGTCGACAGCGGGACCGAAGCGCGGAGTCGCATTGCGCCGTGCCTCTAACTGGCGCTGATGGGCCTGCAATTGAAGTTGACGAGCCCATTCGCGGCCCTGCCGTATTTGGTCGCCGCTAACGTGGACAGTGGGGAACTGCATGGCGTGTGGCGAACAATCGTATGGGGACTCGGATATGGTGATGGCGTTGGGTGTGTTGGTGATGAAGATTTACTCAAGTAACATTAGGGCCTCTGCCACCAGACGGGGACACTTGTGGGGTCTCCCCTCATGCCTCTTGCCTCGCGCACAGTGTGGCCGGCAACATTCGACGTCGATACCGTGATGTCAGATTTGAAGGATTGTGACCGTCGGTGACGCTAAAACAAACCTACCCAAAATAGGATACAATGCAGGTTCCCACCCTGGGTTGCATTGCATAGCTATGCAGGCTGCACGTGGTGGCGAGAGTGCTGAGATTATTATCTGCTTTTGAGAGATGGCTTCAAGTTGTTGGTCACTTAAAATACCTAGGTACCTGATCTTGGCAGGGACTGCTTGATTGTTTGTCTTGCCCACCCTACCTCCCACCCGAGTTCTGTAGGAAATCAGGTAGGTAGGTACCTTATTGTACAAGCCACCTTGGGTATCTTTAGTTCAGAAGATACATGGCCCGCTTTCACAGATGTATCTTCATGTATCGTCGGTTCCGGATGGATGCTCACAGGGGGTTTGATCACCTATTGATATAGTCCCCCCTTTTTCCGCTGAAGGAGGCCGACGACGGCATCGAGAGGCTGCTCCTACCAGTTTTAAGGCAGGCCACAACCCTTTTTTTCCTCCTTCTCATCTCAACCCAAGGCCTCTCAACCTGAGGGAAGGCTTCACTCAGATACTCTCTTATACGTCATGCGGAAGCACTCCATTCTCAATGTTGCCTTCTACGGCTTGGTCATTGTTCTCTCGTGCCTGCCGCGAGCATGGTCAGTGCCACACAACAGGTTGAACACGACCCGACTGGCCAAGCGCGCCATCAACGTGGACCCGATGACCTGTGTTGGAACTTGGGGAACGTCTGTCAACACGGCGCTGCGCGAAGCACTGGACATAGTAGGACCCAGCCTGTTATTCTTCGAAGGCATTCACTCGGCTTCTGACAATAACCCGGATGCAGGTTAACTACGCCATTCCCCGTTTACAGGCCCTATTGAACAACATGAACTCGGTTCCGGTGCCGAGCATCATTGGCATGAACAACGCCGATAGGACCGTGTTTCAAACCTATGAGCCTTCTTCGGCCAGACGTACTTTGGCACCGACACCCTGGCCAACAGAAACAAAAACGCTGCTGCAATCACCCGACTGGAGAAAGTCATTGCTACTGCGGAGAAAATCCAGGGCGCCCTCGCGAATCCGGGCAGTGTGAACCTCGAAATGTAATCACCAGAGTTATTTGCACACCCACCCCCCTTCCCCTCAATTTAATAGCTGACCTGATTGATTACTACGCTAGCTATTGCGGCGACAATTTCATGGAGGACTTGGACCCAGCGGGTTTGGAACACGGTGTGTTGCTTCTTTGTTGCTTCCGCCACGCCCATTCAGGAATTAGGTTCTGGAGTATTAATGTGAGCAAAACAGGAAACGGTGTCAAACATTTTGACATGCGCAAATGGCACAGCCATGGGACCGGCGCGTGGGTGGTTGGAAAAACCTGCGTCGAGAGCCCGGCTACGAGCGTGTACACCTATAACACCTTAGCAGAATCCGTGATTGTGCTCTCTGCCTGGGCCATATCATCAAGTGGACCGCTAGATACAGCGCTGGGGATACCGTCACCAACTGGCACGATAGCCTGCCGGTTCTCACCAACAGCCTCCAGATGGACTACCGCTGGGGCTACCTGCCGGCTACGCTCATTCACGAGCTCACCCATGCGGTCACCGTCATGAAATCGCCGGGTGATATTCTCGGTATGGCTTTGTCCCCTGGAGTGTTTGAGTTTGCTACATGTACTAATCAGCCCGTCGGCAACATCAATAGGCGATCAGTGCTTGAGGAACAACCTACCGGCCTACCAATGGCAATGCATCCGTCAGTTCGCTCAGGAGAACGTCGACTTTGCCGCCAACAATGCTGGTGAGTTTACCTACCTGGCTGAGACATCTAAGGTAGGTACCTGGTGATTCCCGCACTTTGCTAATTCAAACCAAGATACCTTCTCGCTCTTCGTAACAGCCATCTACTTCAATAATAATGACTGGTCGACTAGAGTTGGGCAGAATCTAGGATTTATTCCTTTGGTGCCGACATAATGGGCCTGGTTTACTTGGTAGTATCATACTACATACCTATGCACTTGTACTGTACTTGGATAGGTTGCCACGAAAATACCTCAACTGGAAACTTCCTCATAGTAGGTAATATCATTTAATTTCCAAGTTAATAGTCTTTCTCTCGCCTTTTTGATCCTCTCGGTGATTTGCTCATGACTCGGTGGCTAGGTTCCGAGCAAAAGAAGGGGAGATTCAAGTTTGCTCTCAAACATGCTGATTCAGTGCTGTCAACAATTATTGCGACTTTGACAGCACTATGGATCCATTTCATCCACGCTCAGACCAACGCGTGCAACTATATCAAAAGCCCACGACGGCAAACCTTCTCTTTCTCTTTTCCTTTTCTTCTCCAAGTTCAGTGTACTCGTAGAGTGGCCTAGCTAGTCACAATACACTACCTTGAGACCGTTACAAAGGCAGCGGTCTTGTATTTTCGTTATATCCAACTACTTACCGACCTAATCAATTGCCTTTATCTCCCAAGGGAAAGTAACAGCCTTTTAAATGGGTTACTCGTGGAGATAGAGGATTGTTTATCTTACGTCACGATCGACGATCCACTCTCGCAAGCATGAAGTGGGAATGCATACCTAGGAACAAACCTAATCTTGGCGAGGTAATCATTTTCCAAGCAGACCAGTACTCCACTATATGTCCGCCGGGACGAGTTGTGTGAGGTTATAGGTGTGGTGACGAATAAAGGGGCAGGCAGCCCTCCCGCCCACAGTACGAGTTTAGCTCTTTATAAACTTATTTGCCTGAAGGATACATCACATACGACCATAGACAGCAGAAAACTCGGCATCCCGTCCGCTCTGCCCTAGATAAGCTGCTGACTGTGTGTCTTATAACTCGGGTGTGAAGCTTCACTGTAATGCAAACTGGGCTTGCAATTTTGAGAAGTCTCGAAGCTTGTGGAGGTCAAGAAAAACGGCCGCTCAAACGGGCTTACGTTCCAGTTTCGTACAGTTTTGTAACGGTTAACTACCGTTTCTGTTAGCTGAGCACAGGGCGTGCCTATATACGCGGAGTCTGCAAGATGAAACCAACATTTCACACATCTTCCTGCATCTTACCGGGTCTGAACTCGGCCCTTTCGGGAAAATAGCCGGAGTTGGGGTCGAAGTTATGGTTGATGGCTTAGGTGTGCACTCCCGCACAGAAGGTAGGTAAAGAAAAGCTCAGTTTCGTTCTGCGTTTCCTCACAATTTTGGTTCACGGAGTAAAGGTTGAAGGCGTCAAGGAATCGGCTCCCCAAGCATTCTGGAGCTCTTGGTGCTGAGGGTTTTGGAGCGACATTTCCGGTTATTTGGCTGGAAAAAATATCAGGCTGTCATGCTCTGTCCACGACTCCGCGGCAGGAGGAACTTCTGGTGGCCAGGCTTGCAAGCAAGAATAATGAGATGGATTGCAGGGCTTACAGCCAGGAGCGAAATCGGCGTCCGCTCCGCACTCTTTTGAAGAGTTTGAGCATAGACCAGCTGTACTTTAGTTACATTGAGATACAGTGATGCGCCAAAATTGGCTAACATTCGCCCTATTTAAGACAGCTGACAATGCGTCAGCAGGTAACATCAAGTAGCGTTAGGTAACTAGAGCGTTCTGGCGCTTACGTGAGCTGTCACACAGTGCTATAGCGCAAACAAGTAATCTGTACAAAGACCTTATCCAAGGTACGCAGCTTATTCCAACAGGTAGGCTTGGCATTTCTCCTTTCGTTGTCCCCATCTCGCCTTCCACAATGACATTTTCTAAACCTTCGCGACCACGCTCTGGAGCTGGTGCACACTACAGTGCTGTCCAGTAGTGGAACACTGCCAATCGCGATGCCTTCTTGTGTGTCGTCCAGGCACACCACACAGCCATGCCTAAAGTGCGGGATAATGCGGGGTAATGCGGGGTGGTGATTCAGGCATCGAAACTCCTTGGGGACAACAGCAGCAGCGATCAACAAACTTCAACACCGCAAATTTGATCCACCAGGATCCCTGCTAAATTCGACGACTTCTGGCGGTAGGTTACTGTTTAATCCGTTTCGCCGCCTATCTAATTATATTTTCCCGCAGCTACGATGCGTCAACGATTCTTGTCCTTTGTGAAGCCGTCTAATCGAGACAGTTCGAGAGGTCGAAGAGGCTCCACCCAGCAAGAGCAGAACGTTCCCCACACGCCTTCACCTGATTCTACGTCTGCCCGGCCGGCCCATGCCGTCATTCCGTCCTCCCCGGCGATATGGGCCCCTCCTCCTGCATCCTCCTCTTCGCCGCTCCGGAGCGAGGGAGCTAAACTTGGACTCCATATCATATTTGACAGCGGCCACACGTCTAGCCATGTTGCTGAAGTGGAGTATGTTTTCCGATCTGCTACTTCTGCGAATTTTATTGATATGTTTTTTTCTTTACTAGCTTCGTTGCAGTTCATGGGCTCAACTTCAAAGGCAGCCGAGATCACGCATGGGAAACATGGACTAAAAATGGGAAGCTCTGGCTCAAGGACTTTCTTCCAGCTGCCTTGGAAGGAAGACCCGTACGAGTGATGCTATTTGGCTACAATTCCAGTCCTGCATTACAATCGGCGGGTATTAAGCTTGACGACCACGCGCGGAGTTTGTTACAGTGGCTCAATCTGAGAAGGAAGGTAATATTCACTAGCACAATTACACAGTAGTCTCATCTCACACGGAACAGGATGTGCCGCAACGCCCACTTGTATTCATCGCCCACAGCTTGGGTGGCCTGGTGGTAAAACAGGTTAGGATAACGGCCCTAGCAGAATTCTTTCATCGCTAACTGCAAAAGGCGCTTATTGAGGCCACATTAGACCTATCATACAGATCAATCGTTGAAGCAAGTCGTCTCCTCGTCTTCTTCGCCACGCCTCACCAGGGCGGAAACTACGCGAGCATTGGACATATTGTGGCCAACATTGTTAAGTCTGGCCAATTGAAACTAAAAAACGACCTACTCGACGCCCTGAAGCAACATTCGGATAATGCAATCAAAAGATTCGAGCTATCTCGCCACCTACCCGACAGCAGCCTTATTGTTAGTTTCTTCGAAGGAATGTCTTATGGGCCAATGGGCATCGTATGTCAATCTGAAAATTGGTAGACTAATTGGCTGACATGTAGACAGATTGTCGAGAAGAAATCGGCAGTGTTAAACCTGCCCGGCTCGCGTGAGAAACAAGTCCCTGTCAACGCCGACCACAGCTCAATTTGCAAGTTCGATTCACCTGACGATCCGGAGTGTCAGCTGGTTCTGGGAACAATTGCAGAGGAGCTACGTCGTGCCCTAGAGCCACGTCGTGTCATAGAGCCACGTCGTGTCATAGAGCCACGTCGTGTCATAGAGCCAGAACGTACGTGCTAGAAAGGAACTGTCGTAGATCTACTCTAGCCATCGCTGACTTATATACCTACCAACGAAGCGTTCTCAAAGGAGGATCAGCAATGCCTAAAGCAGCTGCGCGTTACCGATCCACGCGTCGATAAGCTACGTATTGAACGCACCAAAGGCGGTCTTTTGCAGGACTCATATCGCTGGGTCCTCAGTAACCCTGTCTTTCAGCAATGGCAAAAACGCCATGACCATGATCCAGAGAGCCGGCTCCTCTGGGTGAAGGGTGACCCCGGCAAGGGCAAGACAATGCTGCTATGCGGTGTTGTTGACGAGTTGAGCAAATCCGCCAACTCTGTTTTGTCTTTCTTCTTCTGCCAGGCCGCCGATTCTCGTATCAATAATGCTACTGCCGTACTCCGCAGCCTGATTTACCTGCTCGTCGACCAACAACCATCTCTTCTCCCCCATGTACAGAGTGAGTACGACCGCGCTGGAGAAACCTTCTGCAAAGATCCAAATACCTGGGACACCTTATCAAAAATCTTGACTAGCATTCTAAGAGACCCAGGCCTGAAAATGGCTTATATTGTCATTGACGCCCTTGATGAATGCGTGGTCGACCGGGTGCAACTCCTCGAGTTGATTCTCGAGAAGTCATCTATTTCCTCCCGTGCCAAATGGGTCGTCTCTAGCCGCAACTGGCCACAAATTGAGGGACTGTTAGGAACAGTAACGCAAAAGTCAATACTAAGCCTCGAGCTGAACGTGGAATCCGTCACCGCCGCCGTCGAAGCGTTCATTCGGCATAATGTTCTGTACCTTTCACAACTGAAATGTTACGACACCGAGATAAAGAATGCCGTACACCATTATCTCTCTTCCAACGCAGATGGGACCTTCCTCTGGGTAGCCTTGGTCTGCCAGGCACTCGCCGATCCGAACGTTCAAGAATGGCAAACGCTGGACAAGCTATACGCATTCCCGTCAGGGTTAGACCCTTTATATGAGCGAATGATAAAGTATATTAACGACTCGGACGATGCGGACCTTTGTAAGCGAATTCTTGCCACCGTTACCGTTGTCCGCCGACCCATTAGCCTGCGTGAGCTTATTACACTTGCCGAAGTGCCAAAGAACATTTTAAAGAAACCGGAGTACCTGGAAAAACTTATAAAGCTTTGTGGCTCGTTTTTGAATCTCCGAGAACAGGTTGTTGACTTCGTCCACCAATCGGCCAAAGACTTTCTACAAGGAAACACCGCGCACCAAGCTTCTCAAGAGGCTTTCAACTGGGTCTTCCCTCAAGGGCCGGAAGATGTACACCACATCATCTTCTCAAGGTCGCTCAATGCGATGTCCGCGATATTACGACGCAATATGTACGGCTTAAAGGCACCGGGATTCCCAATCGACAAGGTTCAAACGCCAACTTCGGACCCACTGGCTACAGTACGGTACTCATGCGTTTTCTGGGTTGATCATCTCCGCGACTCGATTTCCGATAAAGACATGCTGCAATGCAATACACTGGATGCGGTACAGACCTTCCTTGAGAAGAAGTATCTTTACTGGCTCGAAGCTCTCAGCCTACTCCGAGCTATGTCGGAGGGTATCATTGCCATAAGACAGCTTGCGGCCTTACTTGTAAGTATAAATTACTACCGCCAGAGAACCATGCTAACAGAGATGCAGGGGCGTACTAATCAAAGACCGCTAACAACCTTTGTTCGAGATGCACATCGGTTCGCTCTCTCCTACGGATGGATAGTAGAGCAGGCCCCTCTTCAAGCGTACACGTCAGCTCTTGTATTTGCACCAACTGGTAGTTTGGTAAAGAGAAATTTCAGGGCAGATGAACCTGACTGGATTAGTACTAAGCCAGTTGTAGAAGCGGATTGGAATGCATGCCTACAGACGTTAGAAGGCCATCGCAACTCGGTTCAGTCAGTCACCTTCTCACCGGATGGCCAGCGGCTCGCGTCGGGCTCGAACGATTACACGGTCAAGATCTGGGATCCCGCGTCGGGGAAGTGTTTACAGACGTTAGAAGGCCATAGCAACCCGGTTTGGTCAGTCGCCTTCTCACCGGATGGCCAGCGGCTCGCGTCGGGCTCGTACGATTATACGGTTAAGATCTGGGATCCCGCGTCGGGGAAGTGTTTACAGACGTTAGAAGGCCATAGCTACTGGGTTCTGTCAGTTACCTTCTCACCGGATGGCCAGCGGCTCGCGTCGGGCTCGTACGATAATACGGTCAAGATTTGGGATCCTGCGTCGGGGAAGTATTTACAGACGTTAAAAGGCCATAGTAACTCGGTTCTGTCAGTCGCCTTCTCACCGGATAGCCAGCGGCTCGCGTCAGGCTCGTACGATTACACGGTCAAGATCTGGGATCCCGCATCGGGGAAGTATTTACAGACGTTAGAAGGCCATAGCAACCCGGTTCGGTCAGTCGCCTTCTCACCGGATAGCCAGCGGCTCGCGTCGGGCTCGAACGATTACACGGTTAAGATCTGGGATCTCGCGTCGGGGAAGTGTTTACAGACGTTAAAAGGCCATAGTAACTCGGTTCTGTCAGTCGCCTTCTCACCGGATGGCCAGCGGCTCGCGTCGGGCTCGAACGATAATACGGTTAAGATCTGGGATCCCGCGTCGGGGAAGTATTTACAGACGTTAGAAGGCCATAGCCGCTCGGTTCGGTCAGTCGCCTTCTCACCGGATAGCTAGCGGCTCGCGTCGGGCTCGAACGATTATACGGTCAAGATCTGGGATCCCGCGTCGGGGAAGTATTTACAGACGCTAGAAGGCCATAGCCGCTCGGTTCAGTCAGTCGCCTTCTCACCGGATGGCCAGCGGCTCGCGTCGGGCTCGTACGATTACACGGTCAAGATCTGGGATCCCGCGTTAGGGAAGTGTTTACAGACGTTAGAAGGCCATAGTAACCCGGTTCTGTCAGTCGCCTTCTCACCGGATGGCCAGCGGCTCGCGTCGGGCTCGTATAATAACACGGTTAAGATTTGGGATCCCGCGTCGGGGAAGTGTTTACAGACGTTAGAAGGCCATAGCGGCTCGGTTTGGTCAGTCGCCTTCTCACCGGATGGCCAGCGGCTCGCGTCGGGCTCGAACGATAATACGGTTAAGATCTGGGATCCCGCGTCGGGGAAGTGTTTACAGACATTAGAAGGCCATAGCAACCCGGTTCAGTCAGTCGCCTTCTCACCGGATGGCCAGCGGCTCGCGTCGGGCTCGTACGATTACACGGTTAAGATCTGGGATCCCGCGTTGGGGAAGTATTTACAGACGTTAGAAGGCCATAGCCACTGGGTTCAGTTAGTCGCCTTCTCACCGGATAGCCAGCGGCTCGCGTCGGGCTCGAACGATTACACGGTCAAGATCTGGGATCCCGCGTCGGGGAAGTGTTTACAGACGTTAGCAGGCCATCGCAACTCGGTTCAGTCAATCGCCTTCTCACTGGATGTAACGGAAAGCGAATTTCAGCCGGAGAATCCAATGAAGTATGGGTATAGCTTGGGGCAGGACGAGTCGTGGATTATTTGCAATAGCAAGAATGCACTGTGGTTACCATCAGAATACCGCCCGACCTGTTCCACCATCCAAGGGCGGATGATATCTATCGGCTGTTCATCGGGACGAGTTTTCACTATTGGCTTCTCACGAGATGTTTAGAACATTTCAAGTCTCCTTCACTTCATCCTCTTTATTTCTTTTTCTAGCTTGACACCACAAAGGGTCCGGGAGGATGGGTTGCTTTATAGATACTATGGAAATTCTAGCATTTCCATCGATGTTCAGATGACGCGCATACTTTGCTTCGAGAAGGCAAGATGACCCGTTTCCGTTCTGTTCCTGAAGCCACATGTAATGGGACGGGGGCGAATTTCTTAGTGGCGATCAGGTGGTTAGCATGTGAGTAGTGCCAAAAAGCACAAGTACTACGTGTGAATAAAACGAATCCACACTGTCCTACCGCCATCTGAGGATTGCGCAACTACCAGTGATAAGAAGCGCAGATCATCGTCGCGCCAGAATAGCAGCCGATCTAGCAGTATCGGGCACAGCCGCACAGCAAATTGGGCACTCGACGAGACCCCTTCACAAGAGATCTATGAGTAGCCATCCCCGGTCAGCAGAGCAGCTTTTTCGACACCGACGACTACACTGAAATGCACAGGGAGGCGAATATGGCAACGCTCTCCAACATGGCCTGACGAGACATCATTGGAATAAGGGAACGTTCAAGCGGCCATTCTCCTGTCACGGGTGTTTTCCTTGAGGCTCCAATGGATTAGATAGGCTGACTAAGCGGAGACATGAGTGGACATTGGTGGTGGTTGGACATGGTTGGACAGATGGCGGTTGCACTCTTCGCACCAACAACTGCATGACCTCCTTTTATATCCACCAATCACAACGTTGCACACATACATATGGGTAGATAAACCTTCTTATCCGTACCTGATCCGTGCGCTCACCTGACAAGGGTTTCTTTTTTTGCTCGTAACCGCCGTAGCCAAGAGATGCTTGGCTCCTAGCGTACCGTACTGTCGGCAACCAATCGAATTCACGCCAGCTCCATCCGCCGCAGTCTCCACTTGACTTCGCTGGAAAGGAACCCTGATCCAAGCGCGGTTCTGCTCGCATACTCTGAAATTTTTCCTTGTGCAAGTGAGGAACCAACGTAAAGAGGATGGAGCGGGTCCGAGAACTTGTCAAAGAATTTCAAAAAGGTATAGCGCACACACGGTCCTCAGACGTTCCTGAATCCCCCGCCGTTCCGGCACCTTCGTCGGAGCGCTCGGCAAATTGTTCACCGCTCCGGAAGCAAATGCAACACTCCAGGACGCTCCACAAACATCGTCGCGCCATCTGCGGTCTACGAACCGCTTCGGCGCAGCGTCCGCATTTCCGATCGTCAGCGCCGTCCCGGAATCACGATTGCGCCGTCTCGCTGTGCTGGAAGCTCACGCCAAGGACCGCCACAGATCCACCACTGAGGCCTCCCGTGTTACAAAGGGAAGAGTAAAAACCGGTGACACTTGGCCAGATCTGGGCTCTCTCAGCGCTCTCGTCTTTATCTTTCTCTCCCTCCTCTTACCATGGCCCGGGAAGACGGAGTCCCAGTTCTACACAGACATTACTAAGTGGTTCAAAATACGATCATGATATTTTGTTTCTAGAAGCCATAAACTCAGAAAATGGCGGGTTACATACTTTGCAACTGGACTTCTTCTGGTATCTTTAAGCAACGGGGCGGACCTTTTGTCAATGTGAAGATTGTGTGTTGATAGGCTAGACTTGTTCGTTGTCTCTAGTAAAATCTGCCAATACTCTTGGCCTCTAGTGAGGCGCTTGTGAATCAACAGGGACACGGTTGCGCATTCGCCTTCCCTCACGGTTCCCAGTGCAAAGTGCCTGCTGGTGTTCCTTGGATCAGGCTTCAACCCGCAAGCAGCGAGAGCAGCTTCCATTGGTGCACACATGTATCTCCTCCCCAACTGCTGCTGCCGTCGGTGTGAATTCTAAGGCATTGATCTCCTTCGTTCCATTTGGCCGGGGCCCGAGATATGGCACTATGAAAAATATCTTGCGGCAGATATGGCTATATCGAGTAAGTAAAATACTTTAGTTTTGTAGTAATTAATGGGTTTAAAGCTTACGCTTTCTGAGTGCTCTTGCGCTTGAACTTGCGAGAACAGTGGTCGCATTTATACCTATTCTTTGTATGTACGGACAGATGGTGGCACCTGAGGTCGTGCTTAGAAACATACTTGTTGTTGCAGCCTTCCTCAGGGCAAGGAAAAGGACGAAGCTCGTAATTCTCCATGTGCGTCGCCATGTGATATTTGCAGATGTCTTTGCGAGTGAATCTTTTTTCGCAGTCTTGGAATTCGCATGCAAAGGGGCGAGGTTTCTCAGACTTGACCGGATGATCGTCGGGCTTATACTCTATAAGAAGCCTGGGGTCAATGAGGTTGTAGTCGGCCTGGCTCATCGAGTCGAGAGACAGGAGAGAGTTCTCTAAGTCCATGGTGGAATCGTGGCGCAGGACTGGTTACTATGTCGATGAGAGTTTATACTAATGACGACCAAGTGGGAGCAGGCTAAGCAATGGTCAACAGACTCTCAAAATGGATAGAATACAGTGAGCCAGGTTTGTTGCCTCGAGGTTTATAACGAGGCTCTAGCAACCACCTGCCGACCGCGAGGACACATTCTAGATGAGCCACCCGCCCGGCAAAGCCATTGCTAGCCCTTGACACGTCTCCTACGTGTGGACGTGTACGTGTTGACGTACCGATAACGGCACAGACGTGCTCGCGAAGTACGCCCTGTGTATACGGCCCGTCATTTTCGGTTGCTGATATTTTAAAGGCCGTCAGGCGATAAAAACATGTGGCATTACCCTTGTTTTCTCTACCTCATTGGCTTTGCACCTGCCGACCAGCAGGATTGGGCGAGGACACATTCCGGATGAGACACCCACCTGGCAAAGCCGTAATCCATTGGTATACCTTGATTGGTTCCTTGACGCGTCTCGATGTAGTCGGGCATTCTGCAAAGAAACGGTAATAGCAGTATTGACAGTGTTCGGTAGAGCGAAGATGGGCTGTTATTGCTGCCCTTCTCGATTGGCCTGAACATTGCAGAATAATAATGCCTCGGCCACATTCACGGTCAAAGGTAGCCAATTTGTGCACCTTGTCTCTTCATCTCTTTTGTTTATAAAAAATCTGGACGCTGTATTTTCAAAAATACTACTATCTCTCTCTATCACGTCCTACCCTGATCCGAATCCATAGAGCAATGATGCCCATGCCCATGCCTGTGTTCCTGGCTCTCTTCTTCCTGCGTAACGGGTCAATCACCATCTACCCGCTGCGCTCTGGGACTAGAAACTCACCATCTTTGAGCTGTCTGTCTTTCCTGCAGTGCTTCCGACCTTGGATTTATGGAGTTCACTTTGTTTCTCAGTTTGTGGCCTTTGTTTGGGCTTTTGTTTTCCTATGGCTGGGAGACGTACCTGAACTTGCGTGTGGTTCCGAGGGGAACGGCAGGCAGCAACACTCTGCTTTGCGGGGAGGAAACGAAGCGGGTGAAACGGGATGTCATCTTTGGCTTTGTTTTGACGATGCAAAAGTCATAATATTTTAATGGTTTGAAAATTGAAATTGAAAGACGAGGGGAACCGGCCTTTCAAGTATCAGCAACGGAAAGTGGCGCATCTGTGCTGCCATCGGTAGGACACTCAGCGCGTATTGTTTATCTAGAACGCGTTCCTGCCGTGATGGTTGCATCAGGCGATGAAATCATATGGCATTACCCCGCTCCTGTTTTCTCAGTGAGTCGGCGTTAGCTTTCGGAACAGACAAGGGGAGACGACCTTTATTAGCAACGGAAAGTGACACAGGGCATACTTCCCGAGCACGTCTGTGCTGTCATCGGTACGTAGTGTTTATCCAGAACGCGTTCACACATAGGAACCGTATCAGGGGCTAGCAACCAATGGATACGGCTTTGCTTGTGTCCTCGTCTAATCAGTCGGCAGGTGGCCATACCCCCCTCTGCTGTTTTCTAGAGCCTCGTTGTATCTCGAGACTCTGATATAAGTTACCTGCTCCCACCCGGTCGCCGTCAGTATAAGCTCTATCGATATATCAGTCCTGCGCCATGACTCCACCCATGCACCCAGAGAACTCTCTTCCGTCTCTCAACTCGATATTGATCAACATCTTCTCTACAGAGGACGACTCTTTCAACAGCTACCACTCTCACAACAACGCCTATTCCACCCACACATCGACTCCTCCCCCGACTAGCTCCGTTCCATCTTCAGCAACCTGGCATAAGCCCGATCACCACCCGATTGAGCCGTTATATACAGGGCCGCCGGGACCCCAAGTATCTAACTTCCCTTTAAACAAGAGACATCAATCTAGGATCAACCAGCCCAACATCCTCTCTATAGAGGACGACTCTTTCAACAGCTACCACTCTCACAACAACGCCTATTCCACCCACACATCGACTCCTCCCCCGACTAGCTCCGTTCCATCTTCAACAACCTGGTATAAGCCCGATCACCACCCGATTGAGCCGTTATATACAGGGACGCCGGGACCCCAAGTATCTAACTTCTCCTCAGACAAGATACATCAATCCAGGATCAAACAGTCAACATTGAGGCAATGCGAAGTCGAGGGCTGCGGGACAACAGTTCGCGACTTATGGGCCCATATGAGGTCGCACAACGAGAAGCGCGAATGCGAAGTCAAGGGCTGCGGGAAAATAGTTCGCAACTTAACGGCCCATATGAAGATGCACGACGAGAAGCGCGAAAATCCTGTTCCTTGCCCCATAGACGACTGCAACAAGAGGTTCAGTCGCAAAAGGGATATGAAAAGACACTACCGAACCGTACATTTGAAGGAGCGTAACAACCGGACAAGAACACGGAGGCAATGCGAAGCCTGCGGGAAGAGCTTCTTCAACTTGAAGGCCCATATGAAGAGGCACGACGAGGTGTGCGAATATGGTCCAGCAAACAGGGGGCACGACCATCAGGAGGAACTTCAGGAACGAGATGGGGAGGAGGAATTAGACGCAGATTGACATGTCTGTCCAACTACCTTGGCTGGACATGCTCTGTACGAATGATGTGTACCTCAATATTATGTATGCAGTATATATTGCCATTCCTCACCCGATGTTCTCTTTATCCATCAAATCCTTCCCCATTGAATATACATTTCTTGAATTTTTTGGGCAAAGGTTTTAAGTGTTTGCTTTAGGGCACTTTGAGTTTTCGAAAATCACTTTCCCGTCATAGTCTGCCCAGCACCCGATTGTAAATTGGGGTACTTTTGCGTGGCGTTTGCTACCATGACTAAAGAAGATAGGTGGGAAGAAGATGGATGGAAAGACTGCATTTAAAGTGGAAGATGGATTGCGAACGTTACCTAGTATGATTTTTGATTAAGTGCGCCCAGGGCAAATGCCCTAGCAGCTGGCCTTACATCTAGTAACAGTTGAAGTTATCGCGAGATCTTGGTTATGGGCGTTATCGTGGCGCCTGCGACCGAATCGTGCCTTATCAATCGAGCCATAGTATAATTGTATAATATTGATGCCCAACAGTACCAGCTCATGCTGTCGCATATACTTGTATGGCGTCTTCAGTCTCACCTATTTGGTCAGGCCTGACTTCGGTCGCCACTCAACAACCATAAATCCAAGCCCAGAACAAGCCTCCAGCAAAGAAACATGTCTTGACAGAGAAGAAGATTTCCTGATTATCCACAGTTTGCTGACTGAATTCTCTTTCCATAATTGAATCTATGTGCTAGTGCATATCCCGGAATTTGGCGTGAATGAATGGTTGGAGATGTGCGGAGTGATCAATTGAACCGAATGGGGCGAATTGTTGGGCAACCATCACAAACTCAGCGTCAACAGCGGAAGCTATCGGGTTCCAGTGCAAGGTACGTATACTGACCAGGAGGGGTGATCAATACTCCTGGTCAAACCAACCATTTTTATTTCTTGAACGGATATCCATACACAGAATATCAAGACACATCGAAATCGGCTACCCCCGGTCTCGGCGGAATCGACTGTGCCCGTCCCTCGAAATAGTGCCGTCCAAGCAGAACCATCCCCTCCGTACCTGCCCTTGCCACTTCGTCTGGGATGGCCAGATGGACTCGATGTGCATCCACCACAACCGCAGCTCCACTTTTTCCCGTATATTGCACAGTGCGGATCGGCCCCTGCATCCCCACAAATCCACAGTGCCACATTTCTCAGAGGCAGTGTGACGTGGCAGAATCTGGTAATTCCGATTTGGGCCCACCGTAACTTCCTCTGGAGATAACGTCCTGTTCTCGAAGCTTGTTCTCCTCTGATTACTCGCACCCTCTTTATTTCTGCAACCCAATGGTTGGAAAATGGACGGCATGGAAGATCTCGACCCTAACCGCCGTTGTATTTGTGGCAAGGTGTACCAAACACTTCAGTCACTTGAACGACATATGCGGCAGAAGTGCCTCGTGGCGTTCAGTGAGGATTGTAAAGCCATCCTCCGTATTCTTTCGTGCCTAGAGCCCCGACCAGTGCCTGCAGATCTCTTTTACCGCGCGCTCTCGCCATTCAAAGTTTGGAACGAGAACGGAAACGAATCCCTTGGCCGCCTCGCAAAGCTCCTCCCTATATTTAGCGATTCTCAGCGGCTAGACCATGCCATCCGAATTATATGCGCCATACCAGCAGTTGAGGCAACCGATAGTGCAGTTTCTCCCGATACGGAATCTTACCCCTGGTGGGCCGATTGCGATCTTATCCTTGATGCACAGTGTCGAGCCTTCATACACAATGAGCTCCACCGCCTTCCGGGCCAGCTTTTGTCCTGGCAGCTGGAAACTATAAGGGTTATATTACAGGCCTTTCCACACCGGGATCTTGATAATAAGTATGTCCTTTAAGTAAACGAAAGTAGCTTGCATTATTTACTAATTATATAGATTTATCGAAAAAGGAAGAGCCTTCTCCCCGTTCGTGCTTCCGGCATTACAAAAACTAGAAGAAGGATCCTTCCAATCGTTTCCCCAGCACCCCTCCCTACACTTGGATGAGATCGAAAGGGGTATCGACGTCTGTATAGCTGTTACTCTATTTGGGAACTTCCCGGCTAAAGAAGCCGCACTTAGCATGGCACAGTCTTTACTTCGCTGGATACCATCTTCCCCCCGTGTCCCCCTTGGCCAAACCATCCAGGTCCAGGTCCGTCAAATGGCACTCTGTTTAATACACGGCCAGCCGGTCCCCACATCCTTCCCTCTAGGTGATAGACAGAAAGGGAAAAGGAATGCGCTCCTTGCAGAGTTTCTGCTAATCCAAGCGCAACGTTGCGCTGAACAAGGGTATATATCTCACTCGTGGCAGTTCCTTGACCAATGGATGCCTGCATATGCAGCGCAGCCTTCGGTCCTTGAAACCATCATAAGTTTCCGTATCGACTTAATGAAAGGGAAGGTATGCCGTTATCAAGGGGCTTTTGAAAAGTCACGCATATACCTCGAACCGCTTGCCAGTCAATATCCTGCACCCCAAGCTCAATTTCTTTCCAAACTGCATCTTATCTCAGTATATGGAGAGCTTTCTCTTTGGGATAAAGGGAAGGATTTGCTTTCTCGTTGGGATATGGGGAAGGACTTGCTGTCTCGTCTGGAAGGGAGGGATTCGCCAACAAACATCGCTGCTACAGCGGACCCGCAGAAGCGACTGCTGCAGCTTACTTGGGCCGAGTTTCATTTGGCCCGAGGGCTTGACGGTTCGGATAACGATCTCCTTACTGCAAAAGAACTTTTTGTTGGTCTTATTAAGGGTTATGAAGAAATTATTCCGTCTCGACAAGCAACGAAGCGTAATTTCGCTCGCGTTTGCCTTGGGTTGGCGATAATCAGTCATGTACAACGACGCGGCAAACCTGATTTTGCACTGTTCCGGGCTCTTAATGATTGGAGGCTTGCATATGATGCTTGCATTAAAAGCTCAACTGTGGACAACGGGCCAGGATTTCCTGCATTAGTCTGTTTGTTATCTATTACCGAGCTGAAGGCGTCATTGAATGATACTACCTGGAAGGCGGACTTGCGCTGTGCTCGTGAGTTATGGGCTGGGCTGAGACAGCGTGAACTCGATCAGCGATTCTTCTTCTCGAATATCGGCACACGGTGGGCAAACCTCGTTTGTGATTGGCTTGGAGCGGTCGAGGAGCCTCTGGTTCTTCCACGATGGTGTGCGACATGAATATGCACGAAGGGTTAATTACTGCGCTACTTCACAAATGACAGAAGAAAACAACCACATGAGGAGGAATATTTTGAAGCAAAGAAGTCTGTTGTATCTTTGGAAGTATCAAGATCCACGGCATAGGCCCTTTCTATTTTTATTTATTTTTTTACAATTGCTCACATACCCAAACTCACGCTGATAATATGCTCGCGCTGGTTGAAGTCCCCGTATTTGATGAACGGCATTTAATACGTCGGACGGGCGTCTTCGGACCAGGGGAAAAAATGGAAATTTTTGCTTTGGGGGGGGGGGGGGGGGGGGGGCAAGTACGCATGTCACCGTGCAATCAGCACAGTAAAGGTCAACTTAACCCCGCATCTTCGGGATTTTAGCGACAGCAATGACTCACACATCCTTAGCGCTGCCGCTTTTCAGCTAGACCTTTCCCGGATAGCGGATGCTGCACGCGTAATTTGTCGTTAGGGCACCACACGGGTGACAGGTTTTCCTATTCGCTTAACAGACAAAATAAATAAACTAGGACGTTGTCAAGGCGGCACTAGAAAACCTGCCACTCTCTCGCAACCTAGTCTAGTGTACAATATGTTGGGGTGGAATTATTGCGCAGGGGGTAGTTACAATGCTTTTTACGGATAGCGCGCTGCAAGGAATTCCATTATCGGATTGACCTCGCTACACGACAATACGGAAATTTTTGCTGGGGGGGGGGGGGCAAGTACGCATGTCACCGTGCAATCAGCACAGTAAAGGTCAACTTAACCCCGCATCTTCGGGATTTTAGCGACAGCAGTGACACACTGCCGCTTTTCAGCTAGACCTTTCCCGGATAGCGGATGCTGCACGCATAATTTGTCGTTAGGGCACCACACGGGTGACAGGTTTTCCTATTCGCTTGACAGACAAAATAAATAAATTAGGACGCAACCTACACTAGTTGGGGTGGAACCAATGCGCGGGGGTGGTTGTAATGATTTTTATGGGTAGCGCGCTGCAAGGAATTCCGTTATCGGATTGACCTTGCTACATGACAATATATTCGGGATTGTGTCTCATTGTGGGGCACCTACAAGCACTCTGCTACGTACCTCTCCTTCGAGGAGTCTCTTGGCGCTTCGTGAATTCGATTGGTTCCCACAGTACGGTACGCTAGGAGCCAACAAGCATGTGTGCAACGTTGTGATTGGTGGCTGAAGGAGGTCATGCAGTTGAGGCCCCTGGCTACCCACCCCAAGCCGGCATGTCCAACCACCCATTCCATGTCCAACACCCCATGTCCAACCCCATGTCCCCATATCCAACGTTTTGTCTTTCGCCGCTTACCCAGCCTATTTTGAAATCCTTTAGGGCCTTTAAAAAAAAAAAAAAAAAAAAAAAAATGACGACATAGTCCTTCCAATCAATCTGTTGACTGGCTTGGCACTGCGCAAGACTTTTGAAAGGGACATCCGTAGAGCGTAGATGAATGGGTGGGTGGGCATGGGGCGGTTGGACGTGGTTGGACAGACAGCCATCCTCTACAGCCATGGTTACATACTCTGCGCAATCCATGTCATGACGTCCAACCACGGATAGGAGTTGCTTAGGCGAGAGACACTTCGGCAACAATCGAAAGGAGCTGCCTTTAAAGTATCAACAACGGAAAGTGGCGGGCCGTATAAACAGGGCGTACCTTCCGGGCACGTCTGTGCTGTCAACTGGACGACACAAGCTCTCATCAACCAGTTCTGCACCGCGATTCCACCCATCATGGACCCAAAGAACTCTCCCCTGCCTCTCGACTCGATGAGCCAGGCCGACCGGAACATCCTCATTGACCCCATCCTTTTCATGAAGTACGACTTTTCCAACAGCTCCTCTAAAAGCCACGACGTCTACTCTCACAGCTACACCCACTCTGCCTCGACTCCTCCCCCGGCTGGCTCCGTTCCCCAATCACCAGTCGTTGCTCCGATACAGACTGCTTGGGAGTATAACGGCCATGACATAGAGACTTCTCAGTACTCTTCTTCTCCATCGGTCTACACCTTTTACCCGAAAAACATCGGCACGTATACTACATCTTCAGCAACCTGACACGAGCCCAACGATCACCCGGTCAAGTCTGAGCAACCTCCCCCCTTTGTATGCGAACTGCAAGGGTGCAAAGAAACATTCACTAGAAAAGACACCCATATGGCGTGCGACTACTGTGGTCACAAGTTCAATCGCCCATACCGTAAGAGAAGGTAAGCTTTGAAAGCACTAACTAATTACTCTAAAATAAAGTATTTACTAACTCGATATAGACATATGGTTCGCTGCCCCCAGAGATTTGTCACCAAACCTGGAATGCGACTTATTATGCCCAAGCCAAATGGAACGAGAGAGGTCAATGCCTCTACACCGATGGCACCAGCAGGTGGGGAGGAGATATATGTGTGATAAGAGGCAATGGACTTCAAGTTGGCGGTTGGATGTAGATATCTGATAATTGCACTCAATCGTCGTTTAACTTGCGGTTGTTCCTTGCTTGAGATTTCGTCGATGCAGTTGATGGGCAACCGTATCCCTGTTAATTCACAAGCGGGAGGCCAGATCGATACCAAGAGTCTTCACACAAAGTATTGACAAAAGGTCCGCCCCGTTGCTGAGACTCCACATCTCTTTTGAAGTTTATATCAGAAGTCCAGTGGGAATATGTAACCCAGCATTTATCCAGCCCAACCTTCCAAGGTATACCAGCTTGCATTCCCAGCTCCCATCATGATAATTGTTCGGGGTTTTTTATTATTTTTATTTTTAATTTTTTTCCGGTTATGCCCGATAACGCTCTCACGTATTCCACAATTGCTATTGCTCGTCCATTCCATGAGGCCCATATCAGTGCTGCCCATCCTGACCTCTTGCGTGGTATCAGCGCCTGGCGACTTTGGCCTTCACATCGTATCAACCGGCCCTCCTAGATCGGAACGCAGACGGGCCCGGCTCTTTGTCGGCAGTCGTAGTGGTCCAAACTTGGTAGACCAATCAGGTGTGGGCCAAATGCTGCCATAGTGGGTCCATCGCCAAGAGAGATGATCCCCCGTGGTGCCGACATGCGCCACAAGAGTGGCGCAGAAAGGCAGTAACATTCGTGACGTTACCCCTCTTCTGTTTTCTTTACCTCAGTCGCATATTTACGAGATGGGTTCGAATAGAGTCTCGTAAGTCTACCTGTTACGCCGGTGGTGGGAGGCCTGCTAATAAATATGCGAAGTTCATCTCTGCTCGCGAAATACCTTCAGAGCCGGGTTAAGAATCAAGTTATAATTCGTCCCTGGCAAACGAGGCCCTTAGGTTCTACGGCTACCAATCTTCCCCATTGTCCTCCTGTTCAACTGCCAAACTCGATATCTCCTTTCAAGGCAGTCTTGGCCAGATCACGCCTTGCTGCTCAAGTTACAAACCGGCGAGCTTCCTATTCCTCTACGAAGCTCGGCCGAGATGGGATATGGCTCCCGCCTATAATAATTAAGGACCAGCAGCCGACGTCCCCCCTTGCAATACCGACATACGATATTTCTCCTGTATCCATTGGAATTAATAGTTGGGATGGCTACGTGCAAATAGTCGCGCCTAGCACACGTTTGCCCTGCAGCAGATCGGTAATGCTAAGAAGCAAATTCGACTATATAGGGGAGGATAGGATGCAGTTGTGCGGTTACCTATCCGGACCACGCATACGCGTAGATTTAGTGATGCTTTCAATATGGGGGATTCGGAAGGAAAAGAAGGAAAAGACGAAGCTGAAGGCAACAGTAACCTTACGGAATGACCTCTCTGGCACGTTTACAGCGCATTTCACTCGCTACGATGGAAAATCGGCAGAGGCATCTGTTGACTTTTACGCAGAAGAGATACTTAGTAAAGGTGACGGTAAAGATGAAATATCGTTACAGTCTGGAAATTTTATGGTTGTCGACGGATGCTATAAAATCTGGACGCTGTAGTTAGAAATATTACTATCTCTCCTTACGTCCCATCTAGTGACTACTGTTCCCTTTGCTGGGGCTTCTCGGTTAAGCTTCGAGAGGACCAGTCTTCTTCCTCCGCCAACCTCGATGACTTGATCTTAGTCAGTCCGAGGTGCAAAGAAAGAATGAGCATTACTGACTGCACCCTGTCGGGATAACGTATAACGCCCAACGCGTTCCTCAACATCACTATATGTCGTTCAAGTGGCTGGCTGAGCCACTGCTATGAGAGGACATTCTTTTCAACACTTGTGTGGCAGGGAGACCTTCTACACGTCCAAGCACAGAGCAAAACTAATACTCTGGAGAACTTGCAGTGGTGGAAGAGCGCTGGGTAGGCCACCACCGCTCAGATCTGTTTATATTGAGCCATCGACAGGAGTCTGCTGAACAGTATTAAGGTGTACCAATATAACCCAAATGTGAACATGATTCTGTGGCGAGGCACGCTGGATGGGAAACAGATGATGGATTCGGCAGTTGCGGGAAGAAGAAATCCCACATCACACGTGGGGATTGCCCCACCTGCAGCAGGTGGGTCAAACAACAAATCCACAACCCAAATTTCCATGGGCATAAACCGCAGCGAATCTCAGCGGGTAACTTGCTCAGGCACTCCCGGCATACAGGGTGGCCTATAAGAGAGTTAGTTTACGAATAATAGAATTGAGACTGCCAAAGAGCTTACCACATCTGGGAAAAAGACAAGACTCCTGAGAGTAACAGATTATACAATTGAGGGGACAGCCGTGTTTTTTCGAGTGGAATGAGGACACACAGCACTTTGAGGGGGAACACCCTATTGAAACCGATGAGAAGTTCACCGTTAGCAAATCGAGAATGACGGAGACATATCAGATTAACATCTTCTTTTATGCACTGACTCACAATATCCTTGTCACAAGTTATTACTCTTTTTGCAATGCAAGTGATCTAATGGAGGCACTGATGTGAGAGAGTGGATTGAGATATAGCTAAGCAAAACATGAAGCAGCTTCCCACAGCTGCGTAATGCGTCCGGTCAAGCAGAAACTACAGCATCCGGCAACTCGCCCTCTCAAGACTGTCAACCGTGGGGGTGTCGTACTCCGGAGCATCAGGCAGCTCCCCCATCTCAAGAGTGTCAGCCGTGGTGGTGTCCGGAGCATCAGGCAGCTCCCGCATCTCAAGAGTGTCAACCGTGGGGGTGTCATACTCCGGAGCGACACTGAAATCGTGCGTCTCAGAACTATACTGCAGATATTTTCCACCCATCGCGGCGAGCCTGCAACCCAACCACAGAACCCGGTTGTGCCTATTCTCTGCCCTATCAGACGTCTCAAAGTATTTCTCGTCGTCATCCATCCAGACATTGTCAAACCAATTGCTGGGATAAACCTTATCACACCACCGCAGCCCCCTCATAGCAAAGTCCTCGGGCAAGGGCTGTCCGCATTGAGGGATGCTTTCCCCCTCAATATAGGTAAAATCTGTACAGGAAGTCGCCAAATTATTGAGCATATCGGCCGTACGTTTCCAGGCAAATTGGGGAGCAATATAGGAAATAGCCCCGGGATAAAATGTAAGATGGTAGACAAAGACGAGCGTTGTATTGAGGTAGGGAAGAACGTTGGGATCGCTGAGCCGGTGAACAACAATATCGTAGGTTTGAACGAAGAGAGCTATGGCATCTTGAAGTTGTTTTTTGGTGGATTCACCCGGATCTTGCGGATCCTCGGAACAGAGTTGTTGAAAGATTGGATTGGTAACATCGCCATAACCGACTACAGCACAGCAATTTGAGAGTGCGGTGAAATATCTATAAAGAGATTAGCGCTTGACAAATAAATGTGGACGAGAATTTTTACCCAATCTCAAGCCATCTCCTCTCCATCCTAGCGATATAGCTATCCAGCGCCAGCAAAAAGTCGTCCCTAGACGACTTCAGATTCTCTTGTTGCTTACCACTAAACATTATTCCATGTGTTTTTGTGAAGACAAGTTTAATAGGAAGTACTGCTTGTTGCTTATTGAAGATAGGATCGAAGAGAGTCATGATATTATTGCGAGTAGAGGCGAAGGGGATAGCGACACAGAGTGACTTGGTGTAGTAATAAAGCTGCTGTAGTGCGTTGGGGTGGGCGATGACAGCCAAATGATGATATAAACGGCCAGCAGTGAAAGCTTTGTGAGAAGCCTTGGAATACCAATAATAACCAACGTTAACCCAGTGTTCTGCGTCCGAGATATTAACCTCTTGGATAGCCATAAGCCTCCGGTACCGTGCAAGGTGTCCTAGACATTCAGCCCATATATCTTCAAAAGCTGGAACAGTTACATAAAGCACGGTCATCATAGAATAGGCGAGATAAATAAACATAAGCATATGCTCTGCACTGGCTGGGAGGCGGTGCCTCAATAATCCGAGAAAGGAGTGAATACCGTGTCTCCATATACGGGCTGGCACCGCATTTTCGGATGCGGATCTTCTAAGCGCTGGGCTTGCCGAATGATGCTGTGAGGCAAGAAGAAAATCGTGGTGTTCTTGAAGGAGAGTACGATGTAATGCAACCAATGCCTGCCACTGATCATGATTAAGCTCCTTGATTGGGTCATTCTGCTGGCTCTGTGCGTTGTCGATCTCGATACATTTCTTTTCGACCATAACAAGTCCAGCATAGATGCCCTTGACCTCGGCAGTAAGCTGTTCTGGCGAGATTGGACGGGTGTATGGCTGCTTGATGAGCTCCTCTGTATTGGGAGTGGGGACGTGGATCGGAGGCTGTGACCGAGATGAAGCGCTGCGGGAGTAGGAGCCTTCGATTTTGCAGCCTAGCAAAAGGGCCTCAGCGATACCCAGCGGGGCTTGTCGAAAACCCATCGGACAAATAATACCTATCGGAGCTTGTCGAGTGGTCGCCTCGAAGTTAGTATTGGCGATAGAATCCGAGTCGACGGTAACAGAATCCGAATCGGCGATGACAGAATCCGGATAGACGATGACAGGATCGGAATCGACGGTAAGATAATCCCAATCGACGGTAACAGAATCCGAATCGGCGGTGGCTGAGAGAGTTTGGCCGTGCGAGTTCTTGGCTTGGTGCTCCATGGTGATGTGTAATGTTGGATTTTGTGTTTGATGGTAGAATGTAGTGACTGTTCCTGGCTACTTAAACCAGCTGATTAGGGAGAGAATGCGCTCTTAACAAGAGAAAAAGGTAAACCTGGAACTGTGGTCATTGTGATATGAAAAACGATTGAGAAACAACAGTGGTTCGCGGCCTGGCTTCAAGGGTTGCAGGGGCGCTGGCCAGACCAGACATGCTGCATATGGTACATATCTTCCAAACAGAAGGGCTGACAGGACAATGCCAAGGACCCTCCGCGGCCTACCAGGGCCATCCCTTATGGCGCCGAACGGACGGCAAGGCGACAACCAAGCAACGGCAATCTCGGGTTACAGAAAGATGATGTGGTGCTGAGCTCATGTTGGCCGGGAGCAAGGAGGCGGGAGCTTTGGGGGGGGGGGGGAAGTGGTTGGAGCCACCCCTCCTAAGAGCAGCTTGTCGCCCTCTCCAAGTCAGTTAGGCCCCGGTTTCCTGTGACCGGAAGGTTGCCTTGCCCTCCATATGCAGGTATCCATTGGTTGAGGGACTGCCACGACCGAGATATGTGCCATTGTTCAGCGCAACGCTGTGCTTGTTCGGTTCAAGGGAGAGTTGATATTTGGCTCGACCGAAAGACTAGGTGAAGAGGGCGGGGTGAACGCAAAGTTGTCGGCTCCCAAGGGTCGGTTGGAGGATGGCGGTTGGACCAGGATAATCTCACATATTGGGGCTAATTCAAAGAAACATTGTTTGTCAGAGACCATAACTGAGGCTGTCACCAAGACACATGTATTTCCCACGCGCATCTGGTCCCAACCGGCAGGTTTACCATTGCGCCTTTCCCCTTTCCTAGGGGCGAATAATGGCGCTTGATCAAACGATGAAATTATGCGGTGTGGCCCGCAGGCCCATACCAACCACCAGGTATAGAATTGATTATTTCTCAGTCAGCACAGCTTTCTGTGTTCAAAAAAAAAAAAGAACTTCTGTACTTCCTCAGCCAGCCCAGAGAAAGAATGCTGCACCCGACATCAACACCTACGAGCGCCGGAGGAGCGGCAATTCAGCGCCAATTGTCACCCCCTTTCCCCCATCTATCAGCTACTCTTCGTTTACCTGAAGTTCGACTAGAGCTTACAAATCTCCGAAACCCTCAGAGATTCACGGAACCTCAGCGCCAATTATTACCCCCTTTTTCCAATCTATCAGCAGTTCAACCAGAACTTACAACGCCCCAACCGTATCTCCATCACCCTCAGAGATTCACAAGCGACGGAGGAGCGGCACCTCAGCGCCAATTGCCACCTCAGACATTGGCACAGTTTCCTGTCGCTTCCCTCTGCTCTAAGCAACATAGGGCCCGTAACGCTGCGGCAACCAGAAGGTTTCGGGACCGGAAGAAGAGGACGGAGAACGAGCTGTTGAGGGAGGAGATTAAGCAGCTGAAGAGTCGAATTAAAATGCTCGAGGAACGCTGCCAGTGTGGGCAGTTAGAGGGGATCTAAAGAATGAGTTCAGGATAGCTCTTGTGCCTTGTAACGTTTTACTTTATGATGAAAGGAGCAACGTCGTCTCTATCCTCTCCGTCCTCCAGGCCCGTGCTGATTTAGTGAGTCGATACGAGTAAACGCAAATTTGATCAAGTAAATCTTCCTTTTAACCTTCCCAGTCGTAAACTCCACGATTTTCAGCGCCCGACATTGTCACTTCTCCATACTCGGTTACCCCCGTCTCTGAGCAGCCGAGTTCTAACACCCATTTTGCTTGTTTAACATGAATATATCACTTTAGAACTCATTTTGAGAAGACTGTATGTTTATTATTTTGTTCAAAAGTCCCAGAGTCCATCATCACAAACGCTTAAGTTATTCGTTATGGCCCAGAAATCTTTTAAAGCAACTTCGGCGGCATCTTCTCTCGCGTAAAACGTCTCGGCCATGGTGGTGAACCGACATGCATTTACCTGCCCGATCATGACTGCACGTTTGGGGCGCTTGTTGTCGCCTGTGGTTGTCCCGAGGGAGCGCTTTTCATCCGTATTGGAGTCTTGAGTCTAGTCCCCTCTTCTTGCCGTGTTGTTGTGCTGGGTTTTGCGACTAATTCCCGGGCTTTCCTTTCTAGATGTTCTTGTATTTGGGCCCTGGTAAATCCCATCCTGCACAGAGTACGACATAAATCGTCGAACACAAGCTGACAAACGCGATCCAAACCACTGTCCAAAAGTTCCCCATTCTCTATGATCAAGTGCAATAAAATAGAGGATGCATAGATCATGTCCACGGACCTTGACGGGGATGGGGATGGCGCAATCTCGGGCGTGTCTTGTCGAGGCAGGACGCAGCGAAAGAAGGATACGAGGATGAGGATTGATACCGTGACGAGAATGATAAATATAATGACTAACGTAAGCGAGAGCTGGTTGCTACCGGTTGGCGTGTGGAAGTTGATGGCTCTGGTTTGGAAGCTGTTGTCCTCTGCCATGTTTATTTGCCGGAAGGAAAAGATTTGGCGTGACTTGATTTGATTGATTGGCTTGAAGGCTAATTGTGCAAACAGTTGTTGCTCAGTCGAGTGAGGATGGCTAGTGATGGGTAAGATGCAGACTGTTTAAGCAAGTGTAAAGAGTAAAGAGGATTAGGACACGGGCAGGAATCTTCACCCTAGTAATTGGGCGCACCATATTTTAGGACCAAAATATCTATTACCGGACCAAATCTCAGCATTTGATGTCACTGGTGGACGTAGATTAACTGCTGGTTCCTCCTACCCCTCGAAATTCCCCACTCATAAGATAGTAACCAATATTCTTCCTCAACCTCTTCCAACCATGTGTCTATGTCGGCCTTGTTGTATCCCATATTGAGTATAATATTGTATATCCCGCAGACACATTGCTGCCAAAACTGTTTTTCCTGATCATCTCCGTCGTCTATACGCTCTCTCCTCTCCGCTATGAACTCCATCAAGACAAAGGACATGTTCCGCGCTTCCGGAATATTTTGCCGCTCGTCGAATGCAATAATTTGCCGCCCGTCGGATGCTTCACGGGACAACGGCTCATGCACCTTGCCCTGCTTCTGGCTAGCGTCGCTATCAGCTCTGCCGTTTTTGTGTGGCGCCGTCTGCTGCCCGAAGTAAGCAGAGAAGAAACAGTAGAAGAAGTACACGAGAAATGGCAGCGACACCGCAATCAACATAAGCCAGGGAGCCTGAGAGTTGCTAGCGGTTGACATGCTGAAGGCCATGGCTTCGGTTCGGAAGGTGTTGTACTCGGCCTCGTTCATTTTGTCGGCTTGAATCGAGTTTGTTGTGGTGGCTGATAGATTGGGTTGAATTGCTGTTTCTGTAAAGTAAAAATGTGCAAATATCTTTTGCTGAACCAAGTGAAGAAGGCGTTTAGAGAATTAAGGCAGAGTAATTCATTTTATCCTTTGGATTGTGGTGTCGAATTTACATTAGATCGTGATCCTGAGGTGTGTCCTCTGGGATGACAACACGCCGCGCTCAACCTGAAAGGGCACTCGACATATTGATGCCCAACAGTACCAGCTCATGCTGTCGCACATACTTGTACGGCGTCTTAAACAGTCTCACCTATTTGGTCAGGCCTGACTTCGGTCGCCACTCAACAACCATAAATCCAAGCCCAGAACAAGCCTCCAGCAAAAGATGTCTTGACAGAGAAGAAGATTTCGTCACAATTGAATCTATGTGCCAGTGCATATCCCGGAATGTGGCGTGAATGAATGGTTGCTGGAGATATGCGGAGTGATCAATTGAACCGAATGGGGCGAATTGTTGGGCAACCATCACAAACTCAGCGTCAACAACGGAAGCTATCGGGTTTCCAGTGCAAGGTACGTATACTGACCAGGAGGGGTGATCAATACTCCTGGTCAAACAAACCATTCTCTTGATCCTTTTTCTCCTCTCTGGAAATGCAGTTGTCCACTCAAAATCTTCCTCAGGGCCCTCCCTCCTAATCTACCTACATCGTCACATTCACAGCCCCCAAGACCTATGTTTCTTAATGGAGATTTGATCACAATTGATATATGAAGGGGTGGCATAAGGAGGTGATAATGCATCCTTGAAATAAAGCTTGGGCTTCATTTTCTTGGCCTGCAGTTGAATGCTATGTAATGGATGATTCACGATTGGCCGTCAAGCCCTGAATCCATGAATCCTGGCGATCATAACGCTTGTTTGCTGGTTCTGCGCCAAAACCTGCTTCTTGAGCTCCTCATTCTGAAGCTTTACCCGCTTCAGCTCCTTATGAATATCCATATCCTCGGGTCGGTCGTCACGCTTGCGCTTTTGGCCAATACCACTGCCAAGAGTGAGAGCTGCAACCATGTTGTCGCTGGCAGCATCGTCGGTTTCGCCCTCGGTTCCATTCGGGACTCCTCCAGGGCTCTGTATGTGCACTCTCTTCATATGCTTATTAAGATTATCCTGCCGTGAGAAGCCTCTCCCCGAGTGCCGCTTGCAGTTAGGGTGCGGGCAATAGAAAGAGTTTTTGGGTCCGCTATGCTTTCCGTGGACTTCGCGCTCGTGACGAAGCAAGCTACCCGAGTACGTGAAGCCAGGAAGTTTCTCACACCCTTCCGCCTTACACTTGTATGGGCGATCGTGCTTGTCCATATGTTTGCTGTAAAGTTTTGTCAGTAACGGAATTTACCGCTTTAGGATCGGATGGAAACCTACTTCCACTCGCATTTACGATCAAACTCCCTCACCTCCTTTACGCAACTCGGCCATGTACAAATATACTTGCCGTCCGCATTTTTAGTCTCTTCACGAAGCGGCTTTGGAATCGCTTTCGTCCTCTGAGGAGTCGTCAAAATAGGTAAAGTCTCCTTGACTGCTGGTAAACTATCCGGAATGGGCGCAAGCTCGATTATGGGCGGCTCAGGTGCACTCTCAACAAACTCCTTGGTATCGACAAACGGTGATGGAGCAGCAGCAAAAATAAGAGAGTTCTCTGGGTCCGTGGGTGGAGTCATGGCGCAGGACTGATTACCAGATAAGAGCTTGTACTGATGGCGACCGGGTGGGAGCAGGCGGTAAATTATATCAGAGTCTCGAGATACAACGAGGCTCTAGAAAACAGCAGAGGGGGGTATGGACACCTGCCGACCAGCAGCAGGATTGGGCGAGGACACATTCCGGATGAGACACCCGCCTGGCAAAGCCGTATCCATTGGTTGCTAGCCCTTGACACGTCTCCTATGTGTGAACGCGTTCTGGATAAACACTACGTACCGATGGCTGGACATGAGGGTGGACATTGTTGAATTATTGTTCTGCAATTGGCCGTTGGCAATCCAGGCGATGAAAACATGCGGTACTACCCCGCTCCTGTTTTCTCAGTGAGTCGTCGTTGGCTTTCGGAACAGACAAGGGGAGACGACCTGTAAAGTATCAGCAGACTGAGGATGATTGCAGGGTCCCCGTTCTAGGGGAAGCCCGCCTCCCGACCCTTGGGCTCCTCCTCTTTCTTTCAATACAATCTGCCTACCTCAGCTTGTCTCCCTCTACTTGGTTATCGTTCTCAACTTTTCGATATAACGCTCCTGCAGCGCTCTCTTGTTCCACCCTGGCCACAGCCACCTTTTAGCAGTCTCATTCCTTCTTGCCTTTTTTTTTTTCAAGCGATAGCCATGGTCTCTCCAACAAGAACCAACCATTTGGACCTGAGCCGGTGCATGATACTGCTCGGTTCATTTCGCAGAATTGGCGGCGACGAAACAAAGTATGCCAAATGGTTGGCGCATCACAACCCAGAGTTTCTTTTCAACAATGAGGACGCTACGAACGCGTGGATGGGCTGTAACACGAGCGAGGCGCTACAGTGCCCATTCTTCGCGCTGCCGTTGGAAAAGACAAGGATGCCCAAGAATAACAACGCCTACATTCTTGGTTCGCTAGACCCAGAACAAACTGAGCAGGCGGGCAAGAGCCACCTAGGAGGGCGGGCTAAGGACAGCTGCCCGTGCGACTTCGCGCTGGATGAGGACAACCAGACGGGCATCAGCCGGAAGGCGCTCAGCATCGACCTTTACCCGCAGCAAAGCACCAAAAAGCAGACGGTAGTACGCGTAGGCGTGCTAGCTCATAATGTGAGGTATGCGCTTCAAGGCAGTACGATGAAGGAAGCCTACATAGGCAAGCACTTCGGAGTGCCGCAGGACAGCAGTGTTCTCATCAACATCGCTTCGCTCGAGTTCCGCATCTGGGTACCCACGCTTACGCCCAGCCAACACACACGCCGCGGCGAGCTAGCTCACGCCTTCGACCTTGAGGCCCACCGTAACCCACCGCTCCACCTTCCGAGCATTCATGTCGGTGTCAACACAAGCCCCAACCACATTCGCACCGGCACGTCCAAGGCAAACCGGATATACTTCTGGACAGGGAAGGCGTCCCCTGTGAGCACCAAGTCGAGACCATTTTTTACTATCTGGAGCCCCCCGAACCACAAGCGGTCCGCCTGGCAGCCGGTGGTACAACCTAACAGCCCTGACGCCGTGGTAGAGATCGAAGTAAGCAGCATGAAAAGGTATTGCGACTCATCTCGATTGCTACCCAAGCATGTAAGTTTATTCCAACACTTTTTTTGGGGGGTTTTTTTTTTCTAACTCGTTTTCCTTTTAGCCCAATATATACCACTTCCACGAAATGGCTATCTATACAGTCAAGGACGAGAATCCCGATAACCTGCCGTGGGCCGTCGGAGAGTATATTCACGAAACGACGCAGACGCTCGCCGCCCAGTTCGACCTACAGGCTGCTGGGAAGACGCCGCTAGCCGCTACGCAGCGCCTGTCCATCTTCCATCAGATATGCAATGCGATATCGCACGCACATTTGCACAACGTTGCATACGGCAGCCTTAACGCGAGTTGGGTTCTCCTCACCCCACCAAAGGTGGGTGAGGAAGCTGTCGTCCAAGCATATACCGTCAAGATATTTGGCTTCAACAACAACAACCCCCCGTATTCCGGCACGGACTCATACATGAAACGCGACAATATTGCGCTCGGCCGCCTTGGGGTACTCTTGCTGGCCGACTGGGAGGTGGACCTGTACAACAAGCAGCCCAACAAATCAGAGGACTGGGTCTTGGCTAGTCAGAGCGCCGACAAGTGTATCCAGGCGTTGCTAGAAGCTTTAGTCTGCGGCCGCTTCACCTCTCAGAACGCTAAACACTTTGTATCGGGCCTCCTGATTGATGAGTCCGCCGCGAGTAACTTGGCCAGGGGCATAGAGGAGCAGTGGTCCGCTAAGCGCAAGAAGACCATATCGCCCCCAGTCCCAACAAAGCCGGCTAAGCGTATGTGTAAGCACAAATCTGTGCGGTTCGAAGGAAGCGAGGAATCTCGAGCGCCATCAAGATCGGTTGCAGAAACTCCGCAACAAGCCCGACAAATTTCCGACGGCAGCGGCCCGCGCCGACCCACCCAGCGCGCCTCTCTCGGCGACGATCGAGGAGCGCAAGCCCTAGCTACTGATGCGTCGGAAGAACAGGAGACGAAGAGTTCCAGTGCCGCGTTGCTTGACCAAGAGCAAGTAGCTAAGGAAGAACAGGCGCGGCACGTCGTTGTCTATGAGCACGTCGAAGAGAATAAGATAAGTATAGCCTCGGAACCGAGCTTGACACCGCACGCCGACGAATGGACCAAACGCATGGCAAGGGAGCAAAAGCATTAGCAGCGCAATGACAGCAAGAAAGCTCCGCCAACACAGGAGTGATATTAAATGAGAAAAATGGATGTATTTAGAATCGTCCAGACTACAGAGTTCGCGTACGTGTTGTTCTTTTACATTCGTGAGCCTCTCCACACCACATAATCATGACTGTTCAAATAATATGAATCCATAACCGTTGCTTGGATGGTGGATGCGATCTCAAGCACTCCGGGAGAGAAAATGGGCTGAGTATTCTGTGCTCGATATTATAAGAGGTGGTCGTCCCCAGCCTAAGCTCAAAACCACGCATCAAAGGGCAACCGTGAAACAGGGCTGGACTGAGAGAGACTACTAATTTTGAGGGCGATTGGGGGTTGAATAGACAAGTTCATAAACAAAGCTTGGTAGAAGGGCCCCTTGGCGAGGAGATGGTGGGTAGAGGTATGCGGCGCCGGAGTTGATGAGGTCGTGGCGGATTTCCCGCACAAATGTCGGGCAAAATGGTAATAACTGGGACGTGACCTAGTGCGGTAGAGGATGTGTGGGAAGGAGGGATTGGGAGTGGTGCGACAGTCGCTATCGATGTGGAAGATCTGCGAGTGTGATTTTTGTTATGGAGGAGGTGGGTATTCAGGGGCTGACTCAGGGGCAGGGCCCACTGCAACGTTTAGTTGCCCATAGCAACCCACGGAAAGCAACAACCTTGCTCAGATCAAAACCACATAATAAAACATGGCTAACGCCTGCGAATGGGAACAATTTGCGATTGTCAACACTGCTCATATTTGTATTGAAGCAATTCAATTGCCAACATTGCACATTCATGACGCAATTGAGTTTACGCACGAGATTACGCAATTGCCAGGAGTTTTGCAGGCAAGTATGGGATTTGTCTTCCACCTCATCTTTTGTACAGCTAATAATCTTTGTTAGGGGGAGTTGAACCTCGGGGGGTTTTTTTTGGGGAGGATGGGCCATGGCTGAGGACAATGGCGGGGGTGGCTGAGTTAGAGGATGACTCATCGTATAATGGGAGTGCCTCCGAAAATCCGCATCGGTTCCTCAGACCTGGTTCCAGGTTGTTCTTGCATCCACAATAGAGTAGCCCGTGCGTGGGTGGAGCGGTGCCTTGGCGCAACCGGGAGCCTGTGGCGCGCTTGCCAACAAAACTGAGACTGCTCCCACCCTTTAATAGCCAACGATTTGTTTGCATTGACAACTGACATTCTGTCGTCTTCACGTCAACGCCTTGCACATCGCGAGCTATCCTTCATCCAGCATTATTACTTGATTCCACTACAGCCGTTTACACACAAGCGGTAATCACGTTTGACGCAACTAAAGCAGAACATCAAGCTAATCAAAATTAAAGCCACACCAAAACAAAACCACCCTTCCAGGGCGAGCGAGCCATCGAGGCCACCCCAGGCGAGATAAGGAAAGAAGAACGCGAGAGCTAGCGGCACAAGAAACCACGACACGTTAACCCACGTCGGAAATCAAGGCCGAGAAGAACAAGCTCCAAACCAAAGCCATGACCTTCAACACCCCAACCTGTGGCAGCCCCTCGCACGACTTCGAGTCACAGCCCGCCTCGAGCCCCCACAACGGAGAAAATGCCACATATTTCGACGTGATATTCCCCGGGATCAACCAGCGACTAATAGACCTAGAGCAGAGCAGGAGGCAAGGTACGCCCGAGATTGAGCCATTCGGGCCAGAGACTAGTCCCGTATCTGCCAGCGAGCAGTGCGCGGAGCTGTGGCCTTACCTGGCCCAGGAAGAGATATTAGACGAGATGCGGCATAATATTCCGTGCGCGTGGTACCAGCTCTTGAGGGTCTTTGCCTTATTGCAATTAGTGGTATCTACGACGGAGATGGGGGGGTTTTGGCGTGACGGTTGGAATCTTTTTAGCGACGGAGGTAACCACGAAGAACAGTCTTATACCTATTGGCGAAATATGGCCGACGGGCTAGACCGGATTTTGGATAGGATGCGAGTTCCTAAGGCCGATATGCGAAAACATGTGCAAGATATTCAGCTAGAAGGGTTTTGGGAGGTAGAACTACGCCACTTGAGGCTCCTTGCAGCTGAGGAGGAACAGAAGCATCACCATTTCATGACCCAATTAGCGCAGCAAGGCGGATTGGAAAACTCTGCCGCTCCTCACGAGACGCCTCAACAGAGGGCTGCAGGAACTCCTCGGACATTGCAAGCCCGGCAGCCACGCAAAAGTAAGGCAACCAAAACAGCACCGCCAAGAACACAGAAAAAGGGAACTACATGGGCGAACGCGACATCAAAAGCAGCCCGAGATACCTCAGAAGAGATCATTGATTTGGGTTCAATCGTGGGCGACAACTTCCAATCGACAGCAGCTACGGGGTCGAAAATAACATACGGCTTAAATGCCGAAGCCATTATCAACAAAAGCAAACGTTCTTTACGAGACCGAGGGAAAAAGCAGACAGACCAGACGCTGGCCGGCACAAATAACCGTTCCTTGCGAGACCGAGGGAAAAAACAGATAGAGCAGACGCTGGTCGGCACCCGAGTTATCGACGGCAGGGTCGGCACCAGAAAGCAACAACGACGCGCGCAATGGTCTGGAAAGATCCATGGTTCCAACTCCGCAGTCCTTTAAGATGCAAACGCCGAAAGGGTACGACTTTGCTGACTTGATTTTGGCCTAAAGAGAGCATGCCTCACGCTAATCCAGACTGCACTAATCCAAAGCCATTAGCCTCAAGAAACCAGCTGAGGAGGCTCGTTTTTGCGCTGGAGGATGCGGGGGCCATTCTTCCTATGATAGTTCTTGGCCTGTATATGGTACTCTTGGGTTTGTTCGGAAGATTGGCGATGCTAGGAAGGACGGGAAAGGAAGGAAATGGGGGCTCGTTATCAGGGAGAGGACCGCTAGGGTTTTTTATGGTTTTTTTTAGGGGGCGTTTTGAACTGAGCAGGCAACCTTAAGGTCATGATATATCTTTGTGACAGCTTCTTTTAAAAATGAAAATACATGAGATATAAAGGCAAGATCCCGTTGGCCACTACAATCACGTCAAGTTCCCCTCGAGCTGTGGCATGCAGATTGCTCATCCCTTTGTTCTGATCGGTAATTCGAGGTGTTTGTATTGCTTCGTGGCGGCATTCTTGCGGCTGGCTTTTACCTGCCCTTGACGAACAATCTTGTGTTTTCGTGTTATGGATATGGCAAGCTCTTCGATGGTTGGGAAAAACAGTCTTGCAGGGTCTCCAAAGTCAAAACCGTCTAGATTCCACCAGGATAGGCTGTCAGGGTCTCCAAATTCGAGGAGCCCGTGAGGGTCGGTCCAGTTGGGGTCATTGCGACTGAGAGCAGCCCGCCAGTCAAGCGGTGTTTTGGTGTGATCAGAGCTTGACGAGGGTTGCTCACATGGGATGGTTATGCTGTAGGAAGAATAGGAGGGCCTGGGGAAGGTAGGGTCAAGGAAGGATGCAAAAGGTGATGAAAGGTTCATGCATTCTGCACTCTGGAGGGAAGGTATCCCAAAAAGTACCAACAGCACACAACCAATAACCGGCCAACTAGATTTAACTGCAGACCCAAGGTGACATATGCCCACCAGAACAATCTATACTTAGCTAACTCTTAATCTGTGGTTCTATAAATACACTGCGAACGTGGCGGTTCCGTGTATTCGAGCTCCTTGACCGTGCCACTTTTTTGCAGTGCGGCTCCCTTGAACGGGCTTCGCTAGTATACTGCGGAGACCGTCGGATAGGGTGGCAATCTGATGTCATTTTGTTATCTGATTTATAAAATACCTGTCTTACCTTCAGTCGCTGCCATTCCCCTAATTTCATCGAACGCGCACCCAATTCTCCCATCCTCACCGCACAACATGTCACCCTGCCAAGTCACTGGTCAACCGACTACATTCACCCTTTTCCCTTGGCTACCAGTCGAGCTTCGCCTATCAATATGGGAGCTGGCGCTTTTCTTTGACAGTTTTCCCCGCAATATTCGACTCCAGTACAATGATGGTATTCTTACCAAGGTTTCTATACCCTGGCAACCATCTTGGATCATGGCGTGCATGGAGAGCTACAGCGTCTATAGGAAAGAGTGCGACAGACTCGTGTTCCACCAACCGCTTTGGAGAATTATTAATACCGGAACTGAAATCATCGCGGTTCAGCAGCGAGGAAGAAGATACCAATTCCCCGTAAACTTCGACCGCGACTTTTTCCTCATCGCGAACCCCCGCTATAATCATCAGTCACCACTGGCATCACCGCATTGGCTATATCCGCAGAGGCTGCCTGGGTTTGATTGGGTGCTCTGGAGAGCCGAGGAATTCTGTAGTCGACTAAGGCACGTCGTTTTGCCTGCAGGATCAGCAATGAATATCTCAAAGCTCTTTCATCCCACTAACTCTCCACTTGTTGAACTTCAGGAGCTGTGGGTAGTATTGGGCGAAGTTGAGCGTGAATTTGTCCCTGAGTCCAAGTCAAGGTTTCAGAGCCATTGCCCTCTTCATCATCACGATGCATTTCCTTCCGAGTACTGCCGGATCAACGATGGCGCGTCATTTTGGGGGCGGAATCTGAAGATCTGTCTAGCGTGCGATTGGGAAACTGATAATTGGGGAAATATCGATATATATGCATTCAAGTGTCAGTACCATAACTTCAGGATTACTTACGATGCAGCTCTTTCCCCCTACCCTCGGCTACGGGATATTGCTCGCGCTATGACCCCAGTGATTCGATGGGTCAGGAAAACGAGACATTTGGAGCCAGCACGAAGCTTTGATACTACCGCTATCCCTTGTTTAAATGATAGTCCGACAGGCACATGCTCTCATTAGGAGAGAACTAAGGTAGCAAAGATATTTGATAAGTTCCTTTCACATAGATCGGACGCCTAAAGGCAAGACGTATGTCCTTGACACACAAACTGCAGGCAGGTATTTCAGTTACCGGTAGACAGATTGTGAGGTTCCCTTATTCATTCCGTCATACTCTTTTTCGTTTCTTCGGGAGATCCATGTGCCAGTGAAAACTAAGCTGTCAACGTTTGTCGCGTGCAAAGACAGAGCGGTTGGGTTTGCCATAAATAGCGAGGCCCACTTTTACTTGACCAATTAAAGTCGATACCGACAGGACGGTTCACACGCACCCCGCATCTTTAAACGGATCCCTGCTCAGCGTCTCCTTTTTTTGGAAGTTTTAAATTTAGATAACACTGACGCAAAAGTCAACCATCAACTCTGTAATGATCTATTTTAGTCTTTGTTGTTCAATAAATGCATACATTCTTCCGATTTGAGGCCCGCTCTACCTGTGTAACTATGTTATCAAACTTAAACATCTAAGAAACAACAGAAACGCTCTCCCTGCCAAGTACCGTATGATATCTGCCAAGAAGGTCCCTGATCTACCAAATTTCGACCAAGAGAAGATGGCGATGCGTTTTTCATGTCCATCTGGGGGAAACTTCTACATCTGCCAACACAACACAACCGAGTTCCTCGGCTGTTGCACAACTGACCCTTGCGCGGACGGCCATGGAATCTGTCCGCTGGAAAACTTGCGACCGGCTTCTTTTCCACCCAATCTGTTCAACGATATCTTACCACAGACCTGTGCCGATAAAGGACCGAACATTTGGTACATTTGTAACTCCACCCTGCCGCCATTCATCGGGTGCTGCAGGAACAATCCTTGTCATAGGTTTTGTGCGCAGTCGGACCTTGTCCCGGCAATTCTAAGCAGCAACTCGACAGCACGCTCAGTCTTTCTGCCGACTGCGCCATCGCCCAGCCCGCCTTTCAATGGTTCCATGCCTACGCCTTCAAATTTACCGCCATCCGAACCTTCCATCCTAGCCTGTTCAAAAGCGCCCAAGCTTCCAGTTCCGGTAATCATTGGCATATCCGTGGGAGTGGGTGTATTCATAGCTATATGCGCCATTTTATTTTATATTTGGCGGCGTTATACCGGCCGAAACGTCCCCTCCGCCCACGAAAAAGGTGAAGGGGGAATCCAAAAGACCGCAAAGGAAGCCAATCCAGTCCTATCACACGCATCGATTAAGAAGGATATCCGCACATATATCCCGGAGACTTCCCATGTCTATGAACTCCCAGACAATTCCTAGACAGGGCCGGCTGAATTGCATGGAAACCCAGGACTCATAAAGGATCCCGATAAGTTGCATATATTTAATTAATGAAAGTTGACTCCAGTTTTGGGAATTTTTTTTAAAAAATTTAATACTAGCACAGTTAATCCTCTCGCTCCTAATTTGTACCTCAAAATAAAAAATGATAATCTCAAACCTTCTAATGATCCTAGATCTATTTGACACCTTCCTCGCCTGCTTTCTATCTACAGCTACCACTCCATCAAAGCGAAGGTATGATTAAAATTTCTTCCTTTACTTTAAAATGCCCTACCCTACTTATATGAGACCAGGAGTTCATCCATATGTGATACAGACAAAACAACTTTACTTCTCAGATTTTTATTTACGAATCAAACGTTGTAGAGCCACTGTGTTCCTCCTGTAGTTGTAAGCGGGTCATACTCTCTTGAAGACTCCGCGGAATCTGCTGCCGATCTAAAAAAGCGCTCATGAAATTGCTCATGACGAAGGTAGAGGTCACCTCAAGCTGAGAACATCCGTTTTGAAGGTGCGGGAGGAACGATACCTGCCGGAGGGAATAAAATGTCTCTAGGGTGGGCTTGCCACTTCTCCATTGTGTAGGACGTTCAAGTTGTGATAGCAGAGACTTTTGGTGATGCGAGAGTCTTCGGGGGGTTTGCCGAAGGTATGCTATTACCTTGGGAGTGTGGAATCCAAGTTGATAAGCAAGATAATAGAGCTTATCTATGTATATAAGGCTTATTCCAGGCTGTAAGTACTCGCCAGGTGTGTTCTGAAGAGGCTTTTCATTCGACAGAAGCGGAAAGTGTCTCAGGGTGAAGAGGAGGAGCTGTTGAAAAGCCAGTTCTACATTAGTTGAACCGATTATATCAAATTCACATTCTGAAACTTCTACGACTGGGGTGTATTTCCACATTCGCGATAAACTAGCGATCAGTGATTCGTGTGCAGTATTATGTGCAATATACTGCTGTATAATCCGTATCCCAATAGCAAAGTATCTCATATCTTCGTGAAAAGTCCAGATGCTAGGTATGATAGCGTCAAGAGCGAGGACGTTTGCTTTAATCTCATCTCTGAGAGAGGCATTACTATTTGTCGGAAGTATCTTGTTTGTATCGAAGATAATGTTGATCCATTGTCTGTCTTCGCGATTTGATGGAACTTTCAGATGTAACATCCGAATTACTTTATCATCCACGAGAGTTGTAAGGCAGAGATTATTACCTATAATAGCAGTCCAGATATTATATATATGCCGGAGATAATGCTCAATCTGCTCTGGGCAATGGACGGCGAGATATTTGTGCATACTCCCGAGCTGGAGTCCGCCTCGCATTCCAGGAAAGCGCAGGATATTATATAACGCTTCAAGAATACCTTTATATCTTAACTGTTTGCTTGGAGTTTGCTGCAGGAGCATATCTAGTACCTTTCTCTTACTGGGTGTTAGCTTCCTTTTCCAATCCCTTGCCTTACCTGGCTGGTTTTGCTGATAATGAAAGAGAATGTTCCATAGTATGTCGCCATCTGAGTCAGCCTGTGGCAGATATTTGACGAAGGGTAAGGAGGAGTATTTTGCATATGCCCCTAAGACTTTATGATTAGTGCAGGCGAACTTCTGGGGGCATAGAGCAATGAAGTACTCTGGGGTATATAATAAAGTCCAACTGTTACCCACGAAGAATCTCTGAGTATGGTTGGTTTCGCACGAAGGAGCAGTATACACCCTTTAAGGGGCACTTGAGGGTATGTCTCGGACTGAACTGTCATACGAAGGTCCTGCCTTGACATTGACATTGAGCGGACTATCTCCAGGGTTGAATGAAGTCCTTGGTGATTTATTGCTCCGTATGCGAGATCTTGATTCCCGCTGAAAGGCTTCAGTCGTAGTGATTTTGTAAGATCATTGATCTGGGTTGTCGACAGCAGGATGAAAGCCTCGGGGGGCGCCTGAATTATGAACTGCATTATTACGTTTGTTTATTGGGTTTTGTTCAAAGGGTCAATTTTATTATAAGATTGAAAGTTAAGAGAGGCTCTGCTATATATTAATTTACTTGACCCATGATTTAATCCAGAATCCCGGATTCTATTTGGTATTAACTGCCCCGCCAAAGGTCAAGTGTTAGAAAAAGTCAACACACAAAAGTTTCTCCACCTCTTCTCTTGGAACGCAAAATTTCACGGATTGGGCTTTGATATCCTTATTATTCTCCCCCTCCTCTTCGTGGGGTATATTTGGTATAATATTTAACGGCTTTTCCGGGATAGGCGGCTGTGCATTCTGCGAGAACTGATCCTCTGCCTGTACGCCAAAATCATTTGGCGAAGAGGAAAACTGTGCAGCTCGGCGAGGTTTCTGTCTGTGTTTTTTTCTTAGTTCGTCGGGAAGGATGCTTCTTTTGCTAATATCATCAGACTTTATTCGATATCTGATGTCCAGGTTGAGGCCGAGCTCTTTGAAGAACTGCTCATCTGGCTCGGAGCTGAACAACTCGCCTCTGTATGTGCCAATGACTGCGACTCTGGCATTTGGGGCTAGGAGATTAAGATCCCGTACTTTTCGCATAATGGATGAGGCTCTGTCTTCAAAGAGCCTCTTCTCCCGTTGGCTGGGTGATCTTTTGAACTTGAGCGACATAATGTTAATTGTGCCATGGTGATTTTCACCCCAGTTACATTATTCCAGAGTTGTTATATAGCCAGACCTACTAGCTAATGGTTATCTATATTTGGGAGCTGTATTTCTGAAGCTTTGAAACAAGAGTCACCTACGGCGGGTCTTCGCCTATGTGCGGCCACGGTCACCGAATCTGTTGACCTGGCCGCGCTTTCCCTTCGGCTGGCAGTGTTGCTTGGAAAAACCGCGTTCCGGTCTTTTGGATTTTTTCCGTGTTCCCGGATCTCAAAAGAATCGAATCGGCTCTAGACGAAAAAGTTAAAATACAGCCGCTTGCACTCAACCCAAAGCAACTATTCATTCCACTCCATATTGGACTATGACGAAGATAGAACAGATCACCGTTAAGGACTATATTGTTATTATTATTGGATCGACCAATATCATGATCAGCATCCTAAGTATATGTTTCCTATTCATGTTTTCTCATGCCGTCAAACAGCAACTCTCTCTCATTTCCCAAAAGACTCAGGTTGATGATCCAAGAGCAATTTTAACGCCCTTCTTGAGATCAGACCATGGATCTCTTAGTGTACCTGAGCACGCATATCTACCTTATCAACCTGCCCATCCCTCGCGAAGACGAATGGAGACAGGACCAGTAAACCAAAGAGATGAGCTGTATATATTCTAACCAGCGATAATAAGAGGATGGTTTGAAGTAGGATGTACCGGGAATCAGGCCTGGGCGTGGCCCGGTAACCAGGCGGAAACATGGCCGGGAGCTAGGCGGAAACATGGCCGGGAGCTAGGCGGAAACATGGCCGGGAACCAGGCGGAAACATTGGTGGGGATTGCCCCACCTGCTGCAGTGCTGCAACAGGTGGATCCACAACAAAAAAAGCTTTAATTTCTGATCATTTCACCCGTTCCCGGCCATGTTCCGCCTGATTCCTGGCCATGTTTCCGCCTGGTTCCCGGCCATGCTGCAGCCAGCCACATGTAGATTGACAATCTTGTATTCCCTGCCATCGATCAGTTGCCGTCTGAAACGCAGCAGTTCAATTTTAGTTTTTTTGCCTTACCTACTCTTTTCTTTTTTTTTCTTTGGTTTAGAATGAATTACTCTCCAGCATCCCAAAAATAATTAGCTGCACCCAAAATAAGCATTGCCATCTTCTTGCCCGACATAGAATTTGAAACAGAGGCTTTATCTAGTACCTATCATCTAATATTAGACCATGAAGTTCATGAACGCATATTATTTACCAGTCCTTGCACAGTAGTTATCGTCGCCCATCCGCATCAAGCAATAGACTATACACTCAACGAAGTATACCAATTTCGGATTCATAAATTGATTTGCTTGTGCAAAACTACATAGCTATTTCCAAACTTCCAACATTACTACGTGCCACCGCACTTGAACTAAGCTTCTCTTGATCAATCCCTTTCCATTATTTCCTCAACTTAAGCTCACTACAGAAAGATGCCCTCATTTAACCCCTTTATGTTGGACAGTGGGAAGAATGCCTGCATATTATTTCAGATTCGGTAGGTCAATACAACTAACTTATCTTTCTATAACTCGTACTACAAAAACTAACGCACGCGGGTTTCTCTTTTTCTCTTTTCTCCATAAGGCTAGAAAATAACTTTATTATCTTTCGCGGTAACTATCACGAGTCTTCTGCCCAGGTCCTTAAAGGAACCGTAGTCCTTTGTCTTGCCGCTCCACTCCAAGTTAAAGATATTTACTTAAAGCTGACGGGCCTATTATATTATGGGTATAGTATTCACTTGAGATATTGAAGTTATAGGCCGCTAATTATATTCATTAGTTGGACTGATAAAAGAAACACAGCAATAGGTGTCTTGAACTTTAAGGTTAATAAGACGATTCCGTTCTACGAGTACGAACGGCCGTTGAATAGGCCATTATATTGTTCAAAAAGTCAGGTTCTCCCTACAGGCAATTACGAATGGCCTTTCGAAATTACGCTCCCCGGAGATACGATAGAGAGCATCGAAGGATTACAAGAAGCGAGTATCATATGGACGTTAAAGGCTACTATAGCTAGAGGAACGCTAGCATCTGACCTCTTTTCTTATAAACGATTACGTATAATCCGAACCCTCGAATCATCAGCCCTTGAATATTTACAAGCTACAAGCATTGAAAACATCGCGCCCAATAGACTCGAATACTCAATTATACTTCCACAAAGCGCAATAGTTTTCGGTAGTAGTATCTTTGTGAAAGCAAGATTTACCCCGTTACTTAAAGGCCTCGAAATCGGTAATATTTCTATTACACTTATCGAATTACACGAGATCATTATACACCTTCCCGACGGACGCAGCACAAGAGAACATAAAACTGAGAAACAAATCAATACATGGAGAATTTATATTAATAGATCCGAGCACTGGCAAAATATGATCGAGGATACCGGGCAAGAAGGTTGGGTTATTAATACGATATTGAAGCTACCAATGAACCTTAATAAATGCATTCAAGATGTAAATGCGCAGGGGATTAAAGTCTGGCATAGACTAAAGTTAGTAGTGCCGTTTACGAACCCCAACGGGCATACCTGGGAGCTTCGCGCAACCCTCCCCGTAACTATCTTCATCTCGCCAAATATACCTTTAGATGAAGACGGAAACATCCAACTACCTGCTGGCATGACTTCAGAGCAGGTAGGGGCAATCGCGCCCCCTAGTTACGGAGAGCATATTTTAGATCATGACCTCAATCCCACAAGCCTGGAAACCCATCACCGCCACTCGGCCCCTCCATCCATTCCCCTAATCGGGTCGCCCGAAGAACCACAGAGCCTACCGGAGCACGTCGACTACCTCGAGTACCCGGATTTGAATAAAGTACCAAGTTACCCGACAGCCTACAACACGCCAGTAACTAGGCCCCTGGCATGGGAACTTCCGGATTACCAAACAGCCTTGTCAGCACCCCCACCACTGGTTATTACCGAGTCGGCTGACAACCTCTGACCTCTCCCCGTCTCCGCGCACCCCTATTCCCCAGATTATAGCTATCATTATTGCGTAGCTTTTCTTATTGTTGGGTCTTACTTGTCATGTCTTTCGAATCAGATGACGAGGCTTATAGTTATGACGATGGGGGTGTTCTTGTCGATAGACAAATAGAAATAGCACTCACGTCAGTTTTGACCATGGCAAGATCATCAAGACCGTTGACTTCAAACTTCCCTGGGGCTTCCATAATCTTGCCCGACAGGAATTGCTAGATTGACAGGGACACCCACTGTTTTGAGATCTGGAGAGAGACCGGAAAGCTGTTGCGTGAACGTGGGTAGATCTGCAGATGTTAAAGATCCGTCAGGTTTTGTTCTGGTGGTGAGGAATAAAAAGTCGGCGCGGCTCGGTACTAATTGAAACCAGAAATTGCGGACGGAAATTGCGGGTAGAATGACATTGATCTGTAAAAACAACATTCCTAGCTTCAATTACAATGGAAGAAATACCCCCCAAAAAATCGTTAGACTAAGGCGATGATAATAGTGATGAGAGAAGAAAGTGGTTAGACGAGACGGTCTAGGGAAATATATACTAATAGTTTATTACTATCCTTGCTAACATGAGCACTTTCTGTATTTTCTTTTCCACCCGTTCCTCCAATTTTTCACCAAGATCCTCCAAGAGTTGTTCCCGCACTTCTTCCAAGAGTTGTTCCCGCACTTCCTCCGCGAGTTGATCCTGCACTGTCTCCGCGATTTGTTCCTGTACTGTCTCTGGAAGTTGTTCCTGCACTTTTTCTACCAATAATTCCGTTATATTCCCGATCAGACGACCTGAACTAGCCTGGGCACAGAGCTTTTCAGTCTTCTTCCTCCGCCAACCTAATCTCAGTGAACTCCGAGGTGCAAGTAACTCTTGATGCAAGAGAATACCAGAGGCATCGCCGGCTGCACCCGACCCTGTCAGGATAACCGGTACATGTCCTCGGCACTATCGCTTCGGGCTTTGGCAGACGATAGGAAAGAATGAGCATCACTGACTGCACCCGACCCTGTCGGGATAACCAGCACATGCTCGTTCCAGTCTAGCGCCATGAATAACGCCCGATGCGTTCCTCAATATCCCCTATATCAAGCGTTTCTAGCTGAAGTTAAGAAACCGAGCACGAATATCACTGACTGCACCCAACCCTGTCAGGATAACCAGCACACATTCGTCCCTATTTCTTGACCCTTTGCAAGATAGCTGATACATTTCCCAAAGTCGTCTCCTTATAGGGCACTAGGGAAACCAACAAATAGAAAGACGTCACTGGCTGCACCCGACCCTGTCAGGATAACCAGCACACGCCCTTCCTACCTGTTGATGAAATGGCTTCATCGTCGCGGCTCTACAAGCTCTCTGGCGTCTGAAGAATAACGAAGGGTTTCAAGTTCGCTACCGCAGCGCGGTGCCCTGCTCATGACAGTCGGCTCTCGCGGCGTGTCGCTTTATTATATAGGATGGACGCGCTATTCGTGGGGCAGTTCTCTGCAGCATAGGTCGACCACGGTCATCCAACTGGCACAGCTGTGCTAACCCTGATCGCCGCGTTATCCGTGGTCCCCGTAACAATTTCTCCAGAAGTTGGTCGTTTCTTAAAGAGGTAGACGACCCTGGTGCGTGTTTCCGGCGCTGTACCCTATCTGCGTTGCGTATATCGATCTTGGGCGAGTGAGCCGGCCTCTCCGGCGTACTATTTGCGTCGTTCTGAGTCTCGCGTAAAATGTCATAGCTGGTTGGACTCGGTATGGGGGCTAAAGCAGGCTCGGTATCTGTTTCTGTTTGTATCCTCGGCCGTTTGAGGTCATGCATTGGCCTAAAACCATCAACTGTCAGCAGACTAAATATCTTTAAATCAGATACGATCGGTAAGCATACCGCTCTTCGTCGGTTATATCGTTATCGCGCCGACGTTTTGACCTCATCCGTGTAGGATCCGGCTGAACATCCACTAAAGGCTCTGTTTTATGCCGTTTAATATCGTTAGTTCTGCAAAAAGGGTTAGCCGCAGCTTTAAAAACCATAGGTAGGAGATGGGTGCGTGTACATATCCTCCTCGTCTTCTCTATGGCGCTTGTTCCGTAGCGGTTGTGTAGCGGTCGGCTCCGAGGGGGGCTCAGAGCTAAAGTTATCGTTATCGTTGTCGCAGTCGGGCATAAGATGATCAGACTCCGCGCCGGAATCAGATTCACAATCAGTCAAAGACCGGGCGTCGGGGTATTCGAGGTTAAGCGGCGAGTACGAGTGGTTATACTGTAGCTGTCGCGGCTGCGGCCGCGATGGTGGCTGCCCGCCGTACGCCAGTCGGTTACGCGTTAGCCAGAGGTCATCGTCGGGCAGCTTCCATACGGCGGCGTCGGCCTCGATGGAGCGGAGGATGGCGGCGTCATCCTGGTCCTCCGGAGTCGAGAGCCTTGCGGTCCGCTGAACCATTTGCTCCCGCGCCTTCAAGGCCCAGTCACTGGCGTACTGAGCGTTTGCGCGCTGACTATAGGCGTGCAAGGACTCGTCGGGGCGTCGACTAGCATATTGCGGGAATCGAGCAGACATGGCGTTTACGTATCGTAAAATCGATGTAGCGATGTGGGTGATGATTGTTAACCTGGTGTTGTATTTTGAAGATGGGATCAGGTGGGGCCGCTTTGGTTGACGGCACGTGACCTAATCAGCACACATGTACAATATGCGGGGAAGCACACCGAAAGTCCGTCCGATACCATTATACACCTACACTTGCGCGAGCGCGCCTCGATGCGTATATACCCGTTCAACCTTAGGCTTCACTCTCGACCGGCACCATGTCGTTTCCGGCCTCTCCCGCGTCGACCGTTTCTGCCGATGAAGCACGGGGACGCTTCGCTACTTTGTCCCCGGATAGCACTGACGCCGAAGCCGCCCTGCAAGAGGTTGTGGAGGCGCTGGGCGACGAGCTCTCCGTGACTCCCCTCGGCGCCTTCATCGAGCCCGCGCCCCGTCCGGCGTCTAAGAAATACAGCCGCTCCCGTACCTATGACGATAACGGAAACCTTAACGGTAACGACAGCGACGACGAATCCGGCCCTAACGATACGGACCAGAGCAAGACGTATCGCTTCGTGCTCTCCTTTGATCACCCTCCCGGGGGGCCGCGGGCCGGCTGGGTCTTAGGCAAAGGCAACCACTGTGGGCCCGGCGTCCAACTCCCCGTATGCCCCCCTCGAACCAAGAATAAGACTGGCGACGTCTCTGCGCAATCGGGCGGCGCCATTGCCCTCATCTATATGCACCCGGAGACGGGCGCCTTCATCATCCAAGCGCTCAGTCAGAAGTACCCCGTTACCTACCGGTCAGGCGACGGCAATACGGACATCGTTTTGAAGGCGGGTGCTCGTAGCGTCCTGCATATGACGAGGAATCACCTGCGCTTCCGCCTCGGCCGCAAGATCTTCGACTATATGCTCGAGTTTGCCATCACCAACAAGAAACGTTTCATAACAGCCCGCAACCGCTTCGCACGCGACGTCATCCGCCCAGGCGAAAGCATCGAGCCCTACAAGCAACTAGACCATCTGCCCAAGCAATCTCATCACAGAATACGTCGTGTCGTCGTCCACCGCACCTTGTCGGCCGGCACCTTCGGTGTGGTAAGAGCGGGCGTGGAAACAGAGACGGGCAACCCCGTGGCGATTAAGACTATACACTGCAAATCCAGCCAGGTACATACCGTTCAGAACGAATTAAAGATTGCTAATTCATTCCCTAAGGTAAGTCCTCATATTCATAATAAACGCGCTTTCCATGTCGCTCACCTTAACTCGCAGGACACAGTTGGCATCATCCCTATACTAGATACCTGGTGTGAACACGGCACACGGCCCTGCTTCAAGGGCCCGCTCGAGGACGTTCACTTCTCTATGCCCCTCGCGCGATGCGACTTCGATAATGCGCCATGGGAATCCATCGACCACCACAAGCGGATGATGCTTTTCCGACAGACACTCCAGGGCCTACAAGCCATCCACTCTAGTGGCGTTATGCACCGAGATATTTCAATTCGGAACCTGTTAATTAACGACCTCGAGACGCCCCGGGCTGGCATATGCGATTTTGGTAAGGCGAAGCGTGCCGCCGAGGGCGTGGAACTACGCATTGGTCCCCTCCACACTATAGCACCGGAAGTTGGCTCTGGCCCCTATTCCTCGGCCATCGACATTTGGAGCCTCGCGTACGCATGGCTCTGGACGTATCAAAGGAGGAAGGATACCACAGTCCAGACGAATACGGAACGCCACACGTTGCTAATTGACACAGTGGACAACCTATACCAGGGATGCGACATCACGGCTGATTTTGCCAGTCTGCTACTACTGATGCTCTCGTATGAGCCTAACCAAAGGCCCACGGCCGAAAAGGCATTACAGCATCCCGCCTGGAATGAGCTCGAGTACGCATCGTCTGACGTGCCCACCGAGTGTGACAGCCTACGGCTAAAGCCACAAAGTTTCGGGCCTGGCCCTTCCAAAAAACCACGCCTACAGACTCCAGACGATGCTTCCATCCCAAACACTTTATCGCCACGTACGCCTTGATACATATGCAATTTTTTGGTCCTTGCAGGGCCCTATGGGGATTGGTTTTTCAGATTGGAATTATGGTTGGAGTGAGGAATGGGAGGTTGGATTGCAACTGGACTACGATTTGAGTCAATGCTTGTCAACCAATTACGACGAACTGGAAAAGTATCTTCTATACACGACTGCTACGATACGCTTTAGTTTATTAATGGCTTCACCTCTATGTCGTGGGAGCAAGAGCACGGAAGAGGTGGAAGGAATGGAAGCAAACAATGACTATATTCTCTACTGTCTAACATTCGTGTATAGAACGAGGATCCTGCCTCTCTCTTCAACTTTTCATGATACGTATCAGAGCTCCGTTCTCTGTAACTTTGTACCACTCTGGGCGGCGCTGGTTGACCCTTCGGCACCGGTGTCCATCTCGGAGTGTTGGCGCTTCCGTCCACGAGCCTGCTCGAAAGACTCATCAATGTCACAGTCAGGTTTCTCTTGACTTTCAGGCAGTTGCGCCCCGTGAGTTATATCGCCGAATAGTTCTTGTAGGTCTGAATCCGTGATTGAGATGCTGTCCTCAGGCTCGGCCATATCCGATTCGTCGTCTGAGTCTCCAATTACCCCGAGCTTGGCCCTCTCTGAGACCAGCTCAAAGCAGATATTGAAGGACTTCATGAAATCGGGCGACGTGGAGACGGTATTTTTGTCGAAGCGGACTTTGTTCTCTATGACTCTGTCCCAAATGCGCACTAGTGACAAAAGCCGCGAGCGAACGGACAGGTAATACTTTTCATGGTAGTTCAGCCTTTCAAAGTATTCTTGATGCGCCTCAGGGTCGCTGCTGTTGGCAAACATGAGGGCGATGTCTGCTTCGGACTGAGAAAGCACTCCAAATTCGAACAGATCCTCGTCTCGCGCGACAGACAGGCAAAAGTTGGAGAATTCCTCGAGTTCGTGCATATCAGGCGTCGAGTTGGGTGAGATCATAGCTGGCGCGGTATGCTCGGACATGTTGAGTGAGGACGGGCTAAAGATTAAATAAGCTGTGAAGTATGAAAGACTTAAAGAAAGAATCTGAGGTGTTGTCTGGTGGTGGTCTGGTGGTGGTCTGGGGAAATAGAGACAGGCTAACGTTTGAACCAGATATATATATGTGTTCTATGCCGGATTGTTGGATCTGTGATCCTGAAACCCGGATCTCGACCCTAACAAAGAATACTGAAATAGAATGGGATCCGCCCCAGCGCAGTTTATGTCTACCTTTCTAATAATAGGAGGCTGCCAAATAGAAATTGGCTGTAAAACTTCGGATTTGGGCATAGTTTCGAACGAGGAGGTTTCTTATTTATTTCAAGATAGAAGTAGGTCACATCATGTAAACAACAAGGAAACCGGGGTACAGAGAAGTAGCCAGTGATTATTCACGTGCAGAAGAATAGGTACTGAGTTCAATTACAGTCTAGGGCCTGCCTAGAGACGCTACAAATCATAAGGAAGCTAATAGATCTGAAGAAATTCGCGAAAATCTTTTGGCGATAGTTCTTTTGACGGACCCTTCCATACCCTTCCATCCCAGCGCAGATGGTACACTTTATTGAGCTCTTGTACACAAATCATGAAGTTAGGAGGTATCCGGTTTTTGACCCTGGCGTACCGGACTCGCCGGCCATTGTATCTGAGAGCTCGCCCCTTATAATCCCAGGTGAATGAGACACCCAAGTAATGCCCCGTACCGACACGTAGCTGGCCGGCGCCAATAATAACAGGCCTTGGAATGCATACGGACAGGACTTTTCTGAAAGGGGCAACCGTCCTGAATATCCGTCTCTCGCTGATTGGTGCGAGAGTATAAGGACTATGGGGGTGGGTGTTGAGAAATCGAGAGTAGGATGACGAAGTTTGGTGGAGATTTGGCGATCTCTTAACAAGAGTGGTGGTTTGGCTTGGAAGTGGTTGGTTCTTGGTGGTGGCTGCAAGATACGGTGAATCCATTTCAAGGTTTGAGGAAGAAGTGGATGTACTGCAAGGTGTATGAGTGTGGTCCTCTATTTCGATAGTGAGGTGCTCAGCATCACACGACTGGAAGTTCGTGTACTTCTGGAGGTTGTCGACTTGGGCCATCTTCAGAGGAAGGAATAAAATATGATACAGGTGGACTAAGAGCGCCGCAATAGGGCTGTGCATGAGTAGACTTTATAAATACCTATGGTCCTCCAAGATAAGATATTAAGCGCTTCTCCTTGTAAGAAACCAAGGATGGGGTGGAAGGGTGTGGAAATATAGAGGGGTGTAATCGGGGCAGTTGGGGAGGGGGTGTTGGGAATCTTGGGATAAAAGTAATCCCAAGGATAAAATTAGATTGTCTTCAAAAAAAAAAAAAAAAGGGGGGGGGGGAATAACAATTGCTTGAAATGAGAAGGGATAAAGCCAGCGGGCTTTTACTAAGCTACTTCTGCTCCCGTGCATATGGACTTCGGAACTGAATCTTACAATCATGACGAATAATCACGAGCAAAACAAAATGCTGCAATTGGCAAAGATGAAAGCCAAACAACGCCTAACACAAAGTTGGAAACGCCGTAAAACCCTCCTACTGAAAGCGCATAAACTACACCAAGATTGCGGGTATAATGTCTATCTCCTTCTAGAGAAGCATCATCGTTATTATCTCTATTCCTCGTCTAAGGAATCATCTTGGCCGCCGGAGAAAGCAAAACTTGTAAGCCTAGTACCCCAACCACCAACCATTCAACTCTAATATTCGTTGACATCTAGGATAAGAACTATCCTCTCCCTTCGATATATTCGCCGGAGTCAATGGCAGCAGGAGGGGAGGCCAGGGTAGCTGCCACCACTGAGGATATATTTAGCGGTGGAGAGATCGAGTCTGAAGAGTTTTGATGAAATGATATTTCCACGTTTTTGCAAGTTTTTGTCTGATAGATCGTTCTCTTGTTCAGAATACAATTTGTTTTATGGTGTGTTTTCCTTAATATAGTATATTCTATGTGCTACCCATTATCTAAATATTATCAACCATTTTCAGTTCATCTCTTGAAGCTGTGAGTAAATTAGTATCTGCTGAGCACGACGAAGAATAATTACTGACAATCGGCAGTGCAAGAAAGTGGTTTAATTTTCTGGAAATCGTGGTTGCCTCCTGTACTTTTGCCTGTAAGGCCAAAACCTCGCCTTGCATACGTACGCGTGCAAGATTCTCTTGAAGATACAGATGACAGAAATATTCTGCTCGATGTTTCCAGTAGTCTGCCAAACTTAAGAAGGATTCAGGGGGCAATAATTGGATTTGAGTAGGGTCCATGTCGCACGATGGAGGCAAGGTCTGTTATTGATCAAACTACGTGTAGGTAAGGTAAGATAGCTAGGTGACTGTAGGGCTGGGAAAGCAATTGAAAGTTAAATACATTTCATGTAAACAAGAAAGCGATTCCGTACCCGCCGGAATCTAAATTAAACCAGCGGATCTAAACTTAGATAGTAACGGTGATTGTCGTGGTAACTACCGAAAGTGTGACACTCGATAACAAGTAGCTCATTGATAAGGAAGAAGAACGTACGCCGGCGCTGAAGTCGGTGGGTAGAGGGAGGGCAATGCCACCAGTTGCTGATATCGTTATGTTTGACTGTGTTGAAGAGACACTGCTGGGCTGGCCGATTGTCGCTTTGGGCGTTTCTGAAGGAATGGTTGGAGATGTTTCCACAGAAGAGGATGACAAGGCCCTTGGGCTGGGAAATGTTACGATATCCGTGACCTGGGTCGCGGGAGCAATCGATTCACCTGTACCTGCAGTTAAACTTGAAGTGCCCACCTCCAAGGCTACTGATGGTGCTGATGCTTTGTTGCTGGCGGCTACAGATGTTTGCTGACCATTTTGCTGTGAAGGGGCTGTGGGTATGGTTCTAGTATCTGACGCGGCTTGATCGCTGCGGGTCTTGTCAGTAAGAGCCACGGAAGGCGTATCTCTATCCTGTGTGCTCTCACTGCTGGTTGCTATTCTTGATACAGTTTGCCGCCGGAAGGACGAGGATGTGTCGGTCGGTGTGAGTGGGGACTGCTCCTTGGAACTCGCCGCCTGGGGAATAGTTGTTGGAAGTTGGAAGTTGGCGCCGGAGGTTGTGAATTCTTTTGATCCAGTTTGATTAGCAGTTGCGCTCTGGCGTGTAAACGCGGAGGAGAAGATCCGGTCTCTATCCTCCGTGGCTAATGTGCCACTCGCAACCGATTCTGAAGAAACAGTTTCACGTTGATCATTGCCAACAGCCGCCGAACTCTGGCTTGAAGTGACCAGTATCTGCCCGGACGTTATAGTCGCCGAAGCTCCATCACTTGCAGTGAGTGCCGTGTGAGAGACTTGGGGCGTGACCGTCGTTCTGTCTCGGCCGGCGGTTACTGAAGTGACGAGAGTTGTTAAACCAGGAGTGGAAGTGACCCACGCATGACCTGCAGCTTGAGTCGATTGTTTGTCCATCGTTGATGTACAGCTAACATATCCAGTTCTCACTCGAAAGTCATTGTTTATTGAAGTGTCTTCGAGCCCACCCAGAATTGACACTGCCGCACATAGAGTACCTGCCTCCAGACAGTTCCTATACCGCTATTAGCACTGCTTCTGCAGAATTTTTTTGAGAGGTTGCTGAACCAAGCCTACCATAAGATTATTGCGTCCCCGCTGGGTGAATTGTGAGGTATCAGAAATGAGTTCTGCTGCATGTGAGAGCAGGGTGATGGTGGGTCGAAAGAGTAGGTGATTGGTTGGAATTCGTCATTAGCAAATCGGACAACAGCCCAACAAGGACGAGCAAAAGGATTGTCGTAGCTAGTCTCATTCAAATAGGATCATTTAGCATAGTTCACAGTATCAAGTCAAAACACTTACACTATGGAGATGTTAGATACCCCCGCAATTAATTGGGTTGGGGGGTTTGTGATGCAGATCTCTGCAACCGCATGGAAAACTGCTACCACAGTGATCAACACTAGTGGGAGAATCAACTTCATGGTTGTTACTGGCGGTTAGCTATTCGCTTGGTAAGCGGCAGAGTGGTATTGGCAAACGGTTAATAAGTCTCGGGATATTCTGGTGTGTATATCTTGCATTGCTTGAATTGGTGGACATGAATATTATATATACGTGACAGGTTCTCTTCTGCTTGCTTCACAGAACTGGATCCCGGATTCAGTTTAATGTGCGTCCTCACCAAAGGCCGTATTTAAAGGGCCAAAGCCGATATCTCGGATCGTACAATTTGTTACCAAAAAAAAGCTTTTCGTACACCCCTTTCAAGCCAAACAGGATGGATCCGCAGGAGCTCCCTTTTGATGAGAGCTGGGCTTCCCTGCTTTCTGACAGTGGTACTACACACGCGTCTCTTTGGCCCGAACTCGATCACAGGTTCGATATCAGACCTCATGATATCAAACATCACGACGATGACCTCCGACAGTAAGGCCGCCCTTTTACTGGAATGTCCAATATTAACAATTTATTAGTTTGATGATTATGATGTGTTCCCGAGTCGATAGAATCGAGCATACTCTGGAGAGAGTTAGTAACGAGATCCGGGATAACCACCAGACACTGTACCAAACACACGGAGGGATGATGGCCCTGTCCTCTACCTTGGAAGCACTCAATGAGGCGGTTGGAAAAATTAGAACAGGCATGGCTGAGTTCACCAGGGCGGTGCTACGGATGATTCATGGACAGCCTGCGGATGCTTTTCAGGCAGTGGGCGGGGAGAATTTTGCGGCAGAAGGGGGTGGGAATATCTAACCAGCTCAGTAATGTCCTATATTTATCCTGACAATTTTTATTTCATCCTCCTCAAAATGTTGGGATTTCCTGTATCCCGGAAAAATATTCAGGATGGGCATGATTCAATGATTCAATGTGCACATAACAGCTTTTACCTGTCTGTCTCTCTCTGTCTGAGAAGAAAACCAGACATCATGCCGCCCGCAGATACCACTCGGCGCCGGGTTCGCTTTTTCTCAAAATTTAATCACAACTTTCCCCATCCTAAATTGCTTTTGGAGACACGTCCAGACTCTGGCCCCATATTTTGGGATTCATCCCCAACGGTAACGATGAATAACTCCCACAAGACTGCCTCCCCCTCTCGGCAATGGAAGTTCAAAGAGCTACCGAAGGTACCACAAGCCCCAAAGCCACTTGAGCAACGTCGGTATATTAACACACCAGCGAAAGCCTCACCGCAGCGCGACCTTAGCTGGTCAGAAGAGCAGATCAACATTTTACAAAAGGAAAACAGAGAGCTTCGCCAGTATATCCTTGATCAGGAAAAAAATATCGTACAACATCAAACAAAGATTGCTAGCCTTCAGCACCAGAACAGGGAGTATCTCCGGCAAATTGACAGACAGCACCAGATGATTTTGCAGTTCTCACAGACTATCTATGTGGCATTCCAGGACTATGAGGAGCTCCGAGCTGGTGGATGGGATCATAAACTAGCAAAGGAAAACACAGATATCGACGAGATTATTCATATATATAACCAAATTTGAGGTTGTGGTTTTCGTTTTGTTGGCTTTTCGATTGAAGACTGCGAGCGAGCCATTCGAACAATCACCAGAGGCACAGGGTACATATCCCGTTCTGACCCCGCATCTTTTGTCTGAGTGGATACCGAGCGGCCCTGTTTGCAGAAGCCCGCTTTTGCCTTGAATCATGTGATCGTTCCTGTCTCCACTTTCAAACCTCACCGCTGCAGGGGTTTGTTTCTGCTTCGTTCAAGCGCTTCATTCAAGCGCTTCACAGGATAATTTAATTAGTACTGGAGACCAAGTTGTGATATTTTAAGATATTTTGCTCTTCATTGACAGCGCCTCTTGATAATGTTCCAAAAATATGTTGACATAAAAATAGCGCTCCTACTAAGGTATGTATATCTGGACTCTCACTACACTGTGTACGCTGCAGGATAGCGCCCAAACAGGCGTCACGAGGATGAGAATCCCGGGACAGTTCTCCAATATTCCTCTCTCTAAGAGATTTTTAGGGTCCGAGAATTTACGAAAATAACAGCCAGCTTGTGATTTGGCTTCTCACCCAGATGTATAAACAGATGAGTTTTGATAACACTACTGGAGATCTGTTGCTAGCCCCCATAACCTTCGCCATGACTTCAATGCAAATTACCGATTTATGTCTGAGGTATGGTCCCGTCCTCGACACCATTATGTCGCACCTCTCGGCATCTGATGCTTCTGCATTCTTGACGGCAACCGACCTGCGAAGCAAGCTTAGTGAGGAATACATTAAGAAGCACTTGGATGTTGTGAACGACATGCCCGAACACGCAGATTGGATACGGCAAGCTATCAAAGACGGTCACCGTGTTTATCTTGCCGGCGCAGGAATTGGTATGCTGTCTGCCCGGATCCAGTACCCCACAAGCTACTGGAGACGGGGTCTCGGGCAGGACACCATCGTCCTGTGGCTGATCGTTCTGGCCCATCACTCAGGCTCCTACGTTAACATGAATGGGAAGATCTCTGTCTCGCCCGAACCAACGGGTGGCCAACACTGCTTGTCTCCAGGGTGCAAAGAGCCGGCTATCCTAAATCAGGGCATCCTCCCGCCACCGGACATGTGGCCGGCCTGTTCAGAAAACCGTCTGGCGAGGGGTTGGAAGTGGGTAAGCAGCAAGTCTGTCAACCGAAACCGAATCCGGTTTCTCGGATTGATCACGCAGACCAACAGTCTCTGGGTGCCGCATATTACACTGTGCCCACTGGCCACAATGCAAAGCTGTAACCTTGAGCGGGGTCTTGGCAACCTTCATGGAACGTTGACACCACAACTCGGCCGTCGAGTTTCGTGGTGGGAGGATGAGATGGCGCTATCTTCTATGACAAATATTCCTTATATGAACTTGGACAGCAAGGAGGAAAGTTGGGCACAACCTCTTGCAGAACGGGATTTGACTCGATTAACGGGTAGTGGCCAGGAAGACAGTCGTTCCTCTCTCGTCATCGGTTTCTCATGTGGATCACTTCATTCTAATGTATTTTCTAAGTCCGCACTTCTCTTCCATCTGGATTAGCTACATAGCTTCAGGTAGTTTACTTTTAAGTACATGCGCCGATGGAATCAAGGCCTTAAACAATTTCATGAAAGGATATATTGCGGCCATTCTTTATCTCTGCAATGACCTTGTTGCGCATGCTACCGGCAAATTGAGCTTTACCACTCGCTAGATGCTTCTGATCAGCAAGCTTCTCTGAACGTTCATTTGAGAAATATGCTTACCAATGACCATGCACTCCCCCAACACTGTATGTTGCTCGATAACCTTTTCTAGAGCAATTGTAACATCGACAAGTGAGTCCCTGTTAGTGAACTTGAAGTAATCTTCCTCTTTTAACTGGAGCTCGCTTGTGATCTTGGAGATAGATCGTCTGTTCCGTTTTGATATCGGTAGATAGAACCAGAAGTTTAGGCACTTTACCTAGTTTCTATTAGTACGCAGGTGATATCAATGAAAGTGCAACTTACTTCGTCGATCATTCGGATATCAATCAAATAGTCCAGAATGAAAAGCTCTTGCCCTTCATCTAACGACCAGATAACGTTGACTGGTTGCTTTAGTCGTACTCGGTATAGGGCAAATGGTAATACGTGGAAGATATTCTCTCCTTCAACCACAATGGTTACTGATTTAAAGCGCGCCATGGATAATTCATAACCATATGGACCAGCTAGTCGCACTTTATCTTCGTTCTTAAAGGAGCTATTGCTCGACTGAATATGGACTGTGAAGTCAGATGTATACAAGTTGTCGTCTTGGTTGATATCATACCACGAGAGGGTTGGGCGGAAATTCAAGAAAAGTTTGTGGCGTACTGAAGGCACTTTCGAATAGATTATATAATATGAACCTGGGTAGAAGGCCACTGGCAGTGAGCTGCTCACACGTAACTGGGTGCCAGCCCCGACGCTTGAACACTCAATAACCTCACATTTATAGGCAGAGATATATCGCCAGACCGTTAAAATGTAATTGAGAGTAAGGACGGTCGATAATATCGCCGCGGTAATTCGAGATAAAAGGGTGCTTCGAACAGAGTAAATATGCCAGGTGACTGCGACTGTAAATGTAAGCGACAGCAGGGAGTGGATTGGCAGAAATATAGCTTTGACACCCTTGAGGTTACGTATAACACAAATGGCGGATATTCCAATTGCAATAGATGAACATATCGCCTGGGATAAGTCGATTAGCCTTGACTCTTTTTCCTTTCTTTAGGATAGAATTGGTGAACTGACCAAATATACCGGGATTGACTGAGCTATCGTGAACTTACTGATAGTGCGAAATGCACTTATACCATGAATCGCCGCCTCGATTACAACGATCCTGCCAATCCAGTGATGAAGAAGGTAATAATGCGATGTAGGAAGATATCTTGTTGTCAAAGCATTATGTGGTCCCCCGAGCAAAAGAATTGTAGAGTTAAGAATGGACAATGTAGCCGCAGTCTGCGGAAGTATTCCTCTGTATTTGAAACAAATATAGGCGTTGAATCCAAGGAGCACAACAAGCGGAAATGTCCCTAGTCTGGTGATAGCATGCTGATTCCACCAGTAGCGCTGTAAGAAGAGAGGATAACGAAGGTATGCCTTGATCCTCGCAAAGCTCAATATCCAGTAAACGCAACCCGAGATTAACTTAAAAATGAGGTAAACATAGATAATAATGAATGGAAGGGCTGGCAATGGAGCAGAAAGAGAGTTAAACCTGTCCATTTTTGGATAGTGCAGTGCAAGATATCGAGTATGATTTATTTTAAAAAATTTGACCGAAATATCTGGTAGCTCTAGAGAGCGTTTAAAGGCACTTTATACATAGTAAGATCCTTATTTTTATCACTGGTGACATCTTCCGGGATCTTGTATGAATCCCAGAAACGGGCCCGGAGTTATCCGGGATCTTGTATTCACGGTGAAACATCCCGAATCCCGGAAACAGGCCCGGAGTTATCCGGGATTGGGCCGGTCGGGACGAGCCGGCCAGGTTCCGCAAACAAAGCAGATAGGTATATATATAAATGGCCATTCTCCTTTTAATTTTACGACACTGATGAAGTTGCAGATTTCTTCAGTTACAACGCGTACCTCGCCTGGTGTGAGTAGTACATTATCTCAGTCGTCTCTATATCAATTACCACCTACAAATCAATTTTTAAGCTCTCCAATATTCTTGTTTAAGTTATACAACAATATTCTTGTTTAATTTGAGCGTTATAACCAAAAGAAGCTGTCCAATATGTCACCCCGTACATTACGTTCGCGAACTGCCGGTCAGTCTCAAAGGAAGAAGCATCAATATGACTCGGAAGCATTGGCTGAACGTGGTACCACAAAACACCGACTAGCCCGGTCGGCTCAGCGCTTTATGAGAATAAACGACGACATCAACGACAGGTTAACAGACAAGGTTTTGGAAGAAATTAACAAATGGGATACAACAATCGAGCCATTGGATAAGTCAGAAAATACAGTCCCGTTTCCCCTCGAATGGGGTAATGGTGATAAGGGGAAGGATAAGTTTGTACGCGATATCACAAAGGCGTTCCAGCCAATCAAAGAACCGCTAAAGCAGCCCGGGCATAAGGGAATAAAAAGAGTAGAGGAATCAAAAGAAAAAAAAAGTAAAAAAAAGAAGAAAACTAGAAAGGAAACCGATACAGAAGAGGAGGAACACGACGGAGAAGAAGAAGAAGCCGATAGCGAAGAAGCGAGAGAGAATAAAGAAAAGAAAAAGAACAAGAGTAAAGAAAAGAAAAAGGACAAGAGTAAAGAAAAGAAAAAGAACGACAAACAACGAAAAGACGATACAGAAGAGGAGGAATCCGACGGAGAAGCCGAAAGCGAAGAAGCGAAAGAGAATAAAGAAAAGAAGAAGAACAAGAGTAAAGAAAAGAAAAAGAACGATAAACAACGAAAAGACGATACAGAAGAGGAGGAATCCGACGGAGAAACCGAAAGCGAAGAAGAGAAGGGGAATAAAGAAAAGAAGAAGAATAAGAGTAAAGAAAAGAAAAAGAACGATAAACAACGAAAAGACGATACAGAAGAGGAGGAATCCGACAGAGAAACCGAAAGCGAAGAAGAGAATGGGAATAAAGAAAAGAAGAAGAATAAGAGTAAAGAAGAGAAAAAGAATAACAGTAAAGAAAAAAAAAAGAACGACAAACAACGAAAAGAGGATAAATCTACCATCAATAACGCGAGCTGGCTCATGAACGGCTTATCCTTTATGAGCAAAGGAAGTTCGACTGCACGTGCTGCATCTTGGGTCGACGGGCTGAACGAGGACAGCACTGATGGCAGTAATAGTGCTGATGACAGTTCCGATGACAGTGTTGATCACAGTGCTGATGACAGTTCTGATGACAGCGCTGATGACAGTGTTAATAACAGTGCTGATGACAGCGCTGATGACAGTGTTAATAACAGTGCTGATGACAGTTCTAGTAAAAAGGCGTGGAGCACCCTTGGCACTATCTTCAACGGAAGCTATATTTCCAGTACCGATGAGGAAATCTTCGCCTCATTCCAACAATACACCCCTAAAGCTTATGATTTTTTCGGGTGGGTCGCCGAGAGTGCTCCTCGACGTATACAACATGAATGGGAAGAATTTTTTTTATTAATGGACTCGAAGGGATGCACCCCGCTCGATTGCTGGTTTCGAACAGAAGCAGGGATCCGAAAATCTGAAGGTTCACCGCGGGCCCAACACCCGAGATTGCTAATGGAAATGCGGATCTTTGTTCTGACCGTGCCCGAGTCTGCGAAGCTTTGGATGGAGAGCAAATGTGGGGGCAGAGAAAACCTCTACAAGAAATATCTCAAGATGCGCAAACTTCATCCAGTTGTCGCGAAACCGACACGACAGGAAATAGATACTAAGAGGAGGATAAGTCCAGATCCTGAAGCGGATAGAGATGCATTGTCCAAAGTGCCACCGCCCTTACAACCTAATAATAGTTCAAACACCGATATAACTATAAGATGGGGCGGTAGGAAAATGAAAGGATTCATTGCAGCATCTATCGGAAAGTGGCTTGATGTAGCAGTGAGGGTGAAAGGTAGCGATACATTAGAGCGGCACTATTTAGTTCCGAAGGTAGACTATTCAGACGAAGCCGCAGCCTGGAAAGGCACTGAGAAGGGGCAGTCGATGGCTCTAACAAGTTCACCAGTGTCAACACTGAAGTGGAAAAAAAGGGACGAAATTACGCTTGTTTCCTGGACATTTTCCTACAAAGATTCCAATAGGTGGCCGATTGGTTATGCTATAGGATACGTCAATACCGATAAGAAACGGATTATGCAAGCATGGTCCAGGAGCGTGTTTGGTCAAAAGTTCAAAGGTGTTGATGAAGAGATCACTAATTGGAGAAGAGAGAGGGGACAGGGAAGACTTGATATTCCTACCGAGCAAGTCCCGGAATGAAAAGCAAAAACTCAGAAAGGTTTTAGTTAAGTATAGGAAGTAAATTAACATCAGGGAGCAAATTCAAATTGGAAACTAGTCTGGAATACTGCTGTGTGACTCGTGAAGCCGTTGCCGTTTCGGTATGTCCGTGTGCTCCATATCCAAACCTCGTTCCTTTGCCGCGCTGTTCTCAGAAACTGTCTTTCCAGTGGAGGGGTCGCAGTGGGGACAAAAATGACATTTCAGAGACCTCGATTTGTAATATCCATCATTCGTACAAGGCTACCACTTGAATTCCACCTGAAAAGTCGCCGCCCTATTCACCAAAAATATCGTGGCAACAGCTTCGACTGGCGAGCTCTCTTCTTCCAAAGCGCAGCCCTTTGAAGATCGTGGCTTCGAACTCCTGCGTTGACTTGGCGCCTTGGGCCTTGAGTTGGTGGTGATCTCTGAGCCGAATTGTTTACCCTGCGGCGCTTCCCTGGTGCTGGCTGGTCGACACCCTCATTCTTACCTTGCTCTACGTCAGTTCCCGCAATGGGAGCGCAGTCCTCTTCATCGTCGGTATCGCAATGTCGTCGACGTCGGCGAGGACTAACGTTATGCTCAAGGTTGGCCTGTACCTGGCTGGCCGACGGCTGAGCTGATGGCTCGGCATTGACCATCTTACCTTCGTTGCCGCTCCTATCGCCCGACAAACTTAGCATATCGGCCCGACTCCCCTGCACTTGGGGTAATACAACAGAGCCATCTCCATCCTGCTCTCCTCTGTTGTCCGAAACAAGAGGACGGCGGTGTTTTGGGTCGCTTGTCTGAATGGTGTTGCTGCGTTGATCACGATGCTGAGAGAGGCCGTAGCTGACTGAAGTCGGTTGTGGAGTAACCCCACGACCAGAGGTGGTGCTGTATGGGCTCTGAGGCTCAATGCGTGACTCGCCATCCGCCGGCTCGAGCTCGCGGGTGCTCTCGTCTTTCTGCAGTGTGGGTAGGCACGCCGAACTCTCTCCCACTTGCGGCGATACGGTAGGACACATTCCATTCTGCTCTCCTCTGTCGTCTGGAACTGGCTGCAGAGGCAGGCCAGCATCGGCCAGCTCCGGCTCGTCGCCTTCACTACCCTCATGGTCCGCCTTGCACTCGAGTGACTTAGCTTCCCGAGCCAGTCTATACATAACAGACAGCCTCGGGTGTCTGATACATCTGTCACCCCGAGTAACAGGTGAGAAGCACACGCACCGCGCTGAGTGCAGAGCTGGAGGCGAGGCAGGCGATGCATTGTCTAGGTCTGCCATGCTGGTCACAGAAGGCTTTGGCGCTTCGCTATTGTTGGAAGCAGCATCAACACCTTTGCTTGCTTAAGATATGTCAGTGTTTTGGATTGCTGAGAAACTCAAGATCATGGCACATACCTATACCAGTAATACGACCGGTCTTCTTACGTATCAGTTCGTCAAGAGACTCAAAAGATGTGTCAGATTGGCCATCAAGATCATCAAATTCGTCATCGCTTGAGATCAGGATAGCAGTAGCTGGCGACGTGCCGGGACGAATTGCTGCCATTTGCGCTCAGGGTGAAATAGTGACGTGTTGGAGTGGAGAGAAGATGTCAAGAGTTGTAAGAAGAACAACCGTCGAAAGAATTTGGCACTGAGATGTCGAGAAACGAGTGGAATATATCATCTTTTCTCTTTCCAAGGGGGTCGGGGGGTTGGGGGGCGAGGTAATCTATTCACGTAACGTTGCCATCATACAACTGCCGAGTTGAGAAAAGGAGAGGCGGAAAGGGAGCGGCAGCGGCATCGTATTGCCACAAATCAAGATGCTCGACTGAGGCCGCATGGTCGACAAGTTTGCTAAAAATAGCCCCGGGATGACTTGGCCGAAGCAGTGTTGGTGGCGTGTGTTCTTTTGCGACCCCTTTCCCGTGTCCGCCTGCGTGTGACGTATGTCGTCACATAGCTGCTTGGTTGCGTTGAGAAGCCGGCCGACCCGACAGGCTCTGCATGTAAAGACTGAGCAGCAGCTTCAAATGAGATCCATGATGTATAACCACGATAACGGGGACCGCAGACGGCGCCAGACAAATGCAAGGGAAGAAGCAAGAGGTATCAACCCAGCCCATGCCACATCCCAGCTGAGGAGGCTGGTAAGTCAAAGAAGGGACACTCGTACCGTGAGTGGCTAGCCGTCGGCTCCTTCATGAAGTCGTCCGTCACCCCTCGTTCTCGTCGAACATCTTGCTCTTTATCTCGGCGACCTGCTCGATCGGGCAAAGTGGTCGTCCGCCATCTTTTTGTAACTGATGATAACGGTTTCATTCATTGCCTTCGGCGGGCGACCGTGGATGGGTGGAGACTGTTGAGAATACTGGAGGAGCGGGGGTTGGAGTTGTCGTGACTGGTGCTCAAATACGCGAGCAGCGTGAGTTCACTGCATCGAGATACCCCCTGGTTTCTGTAAGAGGACAATTGACGTGGATTCGAGAGCGTGTAATGACAAAGATCAGTATACGGTCTGCCTGGGAACACAAGCAGGCTGCATACCTTACCTTGAACCCTCCCATGGTGCTCGAGAAGCTCGGAGCTGAAAGTCTGTCCTCAGCGGCAGGGGTTTGTGAAGAACCGAGAAGCAAGCAGTATTGCCAGGTAGCATGAATAAACCAACTCAAAACGTCCAATCAACCTGTCACAGCACACAGTACTAGAGAGCAAAATGGTTTGTTTAGTTTTGAGCTAAGATCTGTAGATGTACAATACATAAATCACAATAACGCAAGGAGAAAGAAGCAGCTAAACCGCATGAGAAATAGGTAGGATCGTCGCTCAAGACGACAAAATAACATCCCAAAAATCACTCGAGCAGCTGCTCGATTGGTTCGAGGAGCTTTGGATCAATATCGTTTGCCGTATTGTGAATCCGTTGGCGCTTCGGCGCAGTGGGACAGTCCGCGCCGCCAAGTCCTCGCTTTATCGGGACATCGCCCTCGGAAAGGTTTGCTCCGGTATCTGGGTCACAGCGGTGGACGACCTTCACATGGGTTTGCCACATGGAGAGGCCTTCAATCGGCTGTTGGTCACCACAACTCCAACATGGAAGAGGTTCAACAAACCGTCCTGCCTTGACGTGCTCCTTGTTGAAATGCCGGGAGAAGCTCCGCCCTGGAAAGAACATGCCACCGCATACGTAACACCTGGCATTCCTCTCTCTGGGCCGTTCATCCTGCACCTTGCTCTGCACCTGAAGAGTCTTGGAATGGTCGACGTTTGGAGTGTACTGCCGGCCGTGAAATTTCTCTGTGTGATTACTCCATTCCTCGACACTAGTGATCCTGCAGTCCTTCCCACGGCGCTGGCACTCTGGGCAGGAAAAAGGTTGGTTGAAAGCTCCCTTGTTGATGTGTACATTGCGGTGATGTCTTGTTAGATTAGGGCGTTGGGCAAACGAACGAGAACAAAGAAGACAAAAGGACTGGCTAGCATCCAAGACCCCAGCGTCCTTTTGCACCTGAGCGATGGTGAAGACCTCTGTAACTCGGCCACCCAAGAAGGCCAAAAGCATTGCGGCAAATTGTGGTCGCTGCTGTCCCGCAAGAGATTCCTCGCGTTGAAGGAAGGTCCCGATAGCACGGGCAGCTGGGTAGGAAGCTGAGAAATGTGATTGGGCCGGCGTAGGGTCTGGTGGAGAGACTGGCAGACGACCCGTAGGGTCAAGCCCACTAGCACGCATACGGTCGATAGTTTGGAAGTAAACCACCCTGGCTCTTCTGACAGCGATATCGGATAGCTTCTCAATCAAGTGTCGGATCTTGGCCTGAGCTTGATGGGCTTGTGGTGAATTGGCTGCATGTTCTTTGCGCACTTGAGCGTACTTGTCGCGGAGCTCTCGGAGATCCTCCCTTCCTTCGAAAGATTTGAGCTCTGCCGCTGTGGGGTAAATAGGCGCTCCTGGATCTCTTTCAAGGCCCGAGTTCTTGAGAGTCGCAAATAGTTCGTGACTTGCTGGTGCTGCCTTGGGGAAAACCAGCGACTGGACGTCATCGCACCTCTTTCGCGTCTGGTAGCTCATTTGGAACGTTTTGGTATCGTGGCCAAGTAACATGTTTCTTGCAGCATCGGATAGGGCACCTGCGAGCAAAGCAAGTTAGCTAGATTAGACATTGAGGACAGAGAGGGGCACGTGCCGTTGTCGTATTTAGCTCCTGCATTAATACGCAGTGAATATGGACGAAGGCTCGTCCGATTTCCCGCGACTTGCCACGTGCGGTTCCATATCTCGTTGTACTGAAAGTAATCGATATTGAGGATGCGGCGGCCAGTATTTAAGAACTCACGGTTCCACTTAAGCCAGAGGATACCCTTTTCGATTATCGGTCGGTTGAAGAGTTCTTCATATGAGGTGAACGGTGGATCAAATGCATTGTCGTGCAGCGCTTGAACTGCAAGCAACGTAACAAGGCAAATTGGGTGACAGGCGAGGGACCGCAACAATAGGGAAACACTGGAAAGGAAGGAAGGTCAGTGAATGTCAAAAATGAGCAGGGTGAAATATACATACATGTGTTTCTGATTGCTATAAACTTTGTCCGTTTTTTGCTTATTGTGGCGGACTGTGACTTCTGCGACGAGGGTATTCTGAGCAGGATTCGCTTCATCGCGACAGAAACCAAGGCGGACGCTTTCATATTTTAAATTCATAACGCTGCCTGGCCTGAAGCCGAAGCTGCTCAGAAGAACCGCAGTATGGAACGCTGATCTCGTCTGAGCGCTACAGCGGATATCTTCTGCCCTGGTCCATACCGTGTCCAAGATCAGCATAACATCGTCTTCGGTCGCCGCCTCTTTTACGAATTGTTGTTCTCGGATAAGGTCAAAGTCCTTCGAAAGTGTTCTGACAATCCACTATATGACATTAGCTCTTGAAGGGCGACCAAGAAGAAGGGCAATTACCGAATCAATATCCCCGACGGGTCCTTTGGTCCCCGTCCCAAGTTTGCCTTGAATGAGGGTGCGCCATCGCAAATCGTTAGGTTCTTGGTCTCTCAACCGGCGGATCACCCGATGGTCTGCCTCAAGAGCCAAGCATCTCCACATAGATATGACAGTTCTGACTGATTTGACACGAAACTCGGCTTTTGTCTCTTCCTCATCGTCGAGGATGGGAACATCGACGGCGGAATACTCGACGAAATCAGTAAGGTAGGTCTGGCATTTGGCAATCGCCGCTCGATCCGAGCTACAGAGATCGATCCAAATATTATTAGGCTCGGGGTACGGGTTAATGTCGCGCCAGTATCTTGAGTTCAGTCAGATGGTTATGAATCAATTATAAAGGATTTCGGGAGACGAACGTGTTCCACTGTTGCCAGATTCTGTCACGCCCCATCTGCGTCTTTCTCGAAATTGCTCGCTCAGCTCCCCCCAGCGGCTCTTGCTCATACTGTTGCAGATTTTCCTGCGCCCGTTGCTGGCGCGCAGCAAACTTTGATTTTCCCATGGCTTTGTTGGAATTGGAACGCCGATTTGTGATGTGACTTAACCGTGGGAAAAGACGGTTGGAACGGAGAGTGTAAAAGGGAGAGGTCGCGAGGAACAGCCCTTCGGGCGGATGGCGGGGATAGGCTCCATATTGAGATTAAGGGAATAAGCGCTGTTGCTAGAAATAAATACCAAGGCCATTTGACGACGGGCACGGGGTGGGCGGAGGGAGACGGGAGGCGTGAGGTTTGAGGAACGGAAGAAGGCTCGACGGGACTGTTGGTTGTAGATACTCCAGTTTCGGAGGTGCAATAACGGAGATGGTCGATGCTGAGTCATCGTTGCTTAGTCATCACTCTGAGTGATAAGCTTTTGATCGCTGAACTAGTACTCAGGTGGGTGACCACTGGGGAATCCTCGGTGTTGTATGTTTTTTATTTTTATTTTTTAAAATAACCGTACTTTTGTTGTTATTATGCCCAACCGCTGCTTTTAACTCTTTGTGCTGGAAATCTGGTGATAAACACTAACCGCTAAAGGATGTGGTGACTACTAAGCAGAGGCCTCACCAATCGCCAGTGACTCAGGGAAAAAGTGGCTGTGTGCTGAAAGTCTACCAATGTAAAGAATACTAAAGTCTGGGCTGTGCCCAACCATGGGATATTCAGCCACCACCGGGGATTTGTGCCATGATTTACACAAGTCACCTTTGATAATGCCTTGTGACTTGTGTAAGATATGCAGCCGAGCCAGGTTTTGACAGCCGGGTTGTGATAGCCGTTTGGTTTGTGACAGATGGAACTAAGGATGCGGTAGATGCCTGAAAGAAATCAGAATATCGAACATGAGAACAAGATCTCAATCGACGTTGGTGAGGAGCAGGGTCGAACTATAAAGCTACTCGAATCGCGATGCTTGCACGAGCACCCCCCAATTTCATCAGCAGCACCCCCAAGCACAATCCCACCGAGCAATTCTTGACCAGTAACCTCCCCAAAACTCGCCACCAAGATGGCGTCTACCCTCCCAATTCACCATCAATTCCCCATTAGCCTCGTACCGTGGCACATCCCAACAAATTCGGGAGCAGTGCCAGGAACAGTCGCAGTCGTCAGAGAAAAATCTGCCAACCGAAGACTTCTTGAACAGGGTAAGGAACAGCCACCATAAAAAGAATGTCATTTTTCTCAGCCCCCTAACTCTCACTGTGTTGCATTCAGCTTGACGAGAGGACGCTGGTTTCGGGTGTCTTGAGAGCGGCCGACAGGACAGAAAAGTACATCCAAACCCCGAAGCTGCGCGACGCCATCAAGCAACACGTGGACGGCCTGATTGAAAAGTACAATGACTACATCATGGGCATCTTGCAGAGGATCAACGAGCTGCAGGGCGCGCTCAGACAGCATCAAGGACTTGTTCAACGAGTGGGACTTGATCAAGGACGAACTTGGCACCCACTTTCAGACTTCGAAACTAGATGCATAGCTAATATTACGAATAGATTTGAGTATTCTCAACATCCCGATACCTGTGGTTCCAAGAGCAAGCCTGTTATAAATGATATAAAATATTAAAAATTATAAAAAACAATTTAAATTCTATCGTCTAATGCTCTATCTACTACTACTACTACTATTATGCCATGAAATCATTCAAATAGAAAAGTTGCCTCTTGCCCCCAAATTCTATATAACTAGTATTCTATAGATTATTTCCCATACACATTAAATCCCATCATCGAAAAATCTCTCTGCCCTCTCACAAACTGGGCCGCACGCCCTCCTCATTAGCGAGAACGAATCGGTACCTAGGCGCGCCCTTCTCAAAATCCAAAAGAGCTTGGTTCGCATCCTTCATCGGGATCTCGCTGATCCAAGGCTTGACGTTCTTGGCCTGGGCGAGCTCAAACATCTCCCTGATGTCGTTGGGGCTGCCGATCAAGCTTCCCGTGATCTTGACCCTCTTGAAGATCAGCGGCTTCTGCTGGAAGGTGGGGAACCCGTCGTCCGGGAGGCCGACCTGGATGAAGGTGCCGTCCATCTTGAGCAGCGACAGGTAACCCGGGACGGGCATCCTCGTGTCGGAAACGGTGCAGAGGAGGATGTCAACGGTGGAAGCGTATTTTGAAGCCCAGTCTTTCTCCTCCGAGGTGGCAATGAACTGGTCGGCGCCCATCTTGAACGCGTCCTCCCTCTTGGCGCCGGACCTGCTGATAACGACCACCCTGTCGGCGCCGAGAGCCTTGGCCCACATGACGCCAAAGTGCCCCAGCCCACCGAGACCGACGATGCCGACCGTCTTGCCGGGGCCGGCTCCGTGGAACTTGAGGGGAGCATAGGTGGTCACGCCGCCGCAGAGCATGGGCGCGGCGTCGGCGCTGGAGATGCCGTCGGGGATCTTGACGACAAAGTTTGAGGGGGCGCGGTTGTAGGTGGCGTAACCGCCATAGGACTTGCCGCCGTTGAGGTAGACGCCGTTGTAGGTGCCCACGTGCTTGTTCTGGCAGTAGTTTTCGTTTCCGCTGGAGCAGGCTTCGCACGCCTTGCCCATGCGGTTCTGGCAGCTGTCAGACTGGGCGCCGACGCCCACCCGGTCGCCGAGTTTGATGCCGTTCGTGACCTCTGAGCCGACGCGGACTACCGTGCCGACGATTTCGTGGCCTACGCAGCAGGGGTAGAGGGTGGGGCCCTATCATTTCAGAGTCAGTAGGTGAATAAAAAGGAGTGAAGAGTAAAACATACCCAGCCAGAACGAAGAGTGTGCAAGTCACTACCGCAGATGCCGCAGTGGGTGATCTTGATGTCGACGTCGGTCTCCTCCCACGGCTTGGGTTCGAATTCGCCCCAGACCATTTTTCCGTCCGCCGAGGAGGCGTCGAAGCCGAGCCAGCCCTCAAACTTGTAATCTGTTGCGGACATTTTCTTTTCTTTTTCTGAAGCTTATTCGAACTCAAGTCGTTTTGAATTTTACAAAAGGAGGACTCGGCGTTGAGGATGAAAAGGAGGTGTGTGAGATTGAGAGAGAGTATGGGAATATGTATAGATATAAAAAAAAGAAATATCAAAATCTCTCAAGAGCGGAGGAAGCTATTATATACATATTCCATCCTTTACCAGAGTCAAGAGTAGGGTATCCATAGATACCTTTGGAAACATCCATTACCACGCGTTTTTGCCAAGTTTCAAAAATCATCCACATCAAAAAAAACCTACATGTAATCCTTGTTGACAAAGATCAAGGGGATGGGGGAAAAACAAAATCTCCACTCAATGGAGTTTTGTGTCTTATCTTTTTTCTCCTGTTATAGCTTAGTAATTCCGAGATTCCGAATTTGCCCTTTCCTTGGGAACCTTGGTTGTTACGGAATATGGAGACACTGAGTCCAGTCCTCAAACCAAAAATGGCCGGGATCGGCTTGCCTGAAAATTAATCATGTATCAATATCATAGAAGAAACCGACCGCGTGGATTTCCGAGAAATGGAATTGATAAGAAATGCGTTGAACGTTCCCACTTTTGCTTGGCTTGGCCCCCCCCCCCCTTGACAATGGAGAATTTGTTTTTCCCACCACCCCATTGCAGTGATATGCACGCTGCAATCCGTGATGTCGCGATCGATAAAACGTTCTCGCAAAAGGAACTGAGTCAATTCTTCTTCTTTTTTTGCCTCTTCGGGATTCGTGGGGGGGTTGCCACTAGCTTGCAAGTTACTGTATGTATGTACATGCCCAGACCCTGCTCAGACAACGCTGGAGTAGCGTTTCATCCGACAACTCTGGAATTGGGTTTTTGTTCGGCGATAAATTTTAAGCTTATAAATCCTACAAAAAAGCGGATGCCCACGAGCAAAAAAGGGGGCGCGCGCGATGTCATGGATCGTGTTTTTTGTCGGCCTTAACGGCGATAAATACTTACCAGCCATGGTGGTGTTTCGGCTTTTAGCTATGTACGTCATCCCTCTGGCATCAACAGGTCATCACCAATCAACGGAAAAACAGTTGTTTTTATGATCTCGGTCATTATTATACTCGGCCCACATAGCTGCCAAGCCCTGTATATATCCTTTTCTTTCCCTCAATTACAAGAACTGCTTTTCTCCAATGTTCTAGAGTAATTACCCAATCAATCAGTCCCAATAATGTATATGCATTGAATCCCCCACGCCGCCCCTTTCACGTTCAATTTAGATAACCACTCAATTGGAGTCGATCCCCTTTTTTTTTTAAACGAAAGCGACAGCCACAGCACCAACAACGGCAGCAACCATTACAACCACCTTGCCAGGCGCCTTTGAATCGGCCGAAGCACCGCTGGAACCAGAAACGGCACGCTGCATGGCGCCCTTGCACCCCTCGGTGTCCTGGACGATGGCAAGCTCGAGCCCGACCTTGACGGTAACATCAGTGCACTTGGGAGCGACGCTCTTGATCGTGGGGGCCCAGCTGCTCGAGTAAGCCGAAAACTCGCTCTTGTAGCTAGAGTAATCGGCCGTCAGGTCGGCGGGGACCGTCATGGTGGCGACTGGACCATAAACTGCCGTGCAGAGCTTGTCGAGGTCGCTCCTGACGGGGGAGGGCTTGAGGAGGAGGGACTGGAGATCCACGAGGTTCTCTGTTGGGTAGGCGCTCGCCAGGTAGTCCAAGAACTCGGTGTTTGTTGGGACGGGCGCCGCGAGCGCGACGGCGGTTAGGGCGTTCTGGCAGTCCTGGGCGTTGTCGGCGAGGACGCCGGTGGCCGCCAGGGAGGCGAGGGTGGTGAGGAAGGTGAGCGCGTGCATTTTTGAAAATTGTGACTTGATAATGTTGAGCAAAAGCGTGAGATGAGGTAGGTTCACGGTGAGTTGCGGGTGTATTTTTTTTCTTGGACGGCAGACACCTATGAAGAAATGACCGACAACAGAACCTTCAGTGTTTCAAGAATTTAAAGCAGATGAAGAGGAAGAGTAGAGACAAAAGAAAAAAAGCAGACCCGCTCGGGGGCTGGACGCGATTAGTGTTTATATTCAATTGTTGTCTTACCCCTTGTCGCGAGCTGAAAACTCATCGACTATTTCGAGTTTAGTGCGTCAGAAGATGATAGGTCGTCAACCCTTTTTGCCCAAGACAGCGGTTACGCCAAAGCTCAGGGAGACTAGGCGCCACACCCGCTCGTGGCGGCTGCAGTGTGAGGAGCGTTATTCAAACACAGCCTTCAGGAAGGGGCTTATGATGCGAAGTCGATGAATATCAAGTTCAGAATTACTGCACGTGTGCCCAAAGACCTCGGACTCCTCTCTTTCTCGCTCGCACTTTACTCGTTGATGTCCAACCTACTGGTTGAATCCGAGCGTTATCTCCCGGAAATAATAAGGCTCTGCTGTGCCGCTTCCATGCAGCTACCAATGGGTCTCGGCAGGGGTCCAGTCTCGGTTTCGTGTGTGTCTAAAAATGCGGGGAGCCGGAATTTCCTATTTAGTCTTGATTTGCGCTGGTCGGTGCGATTTCTGCCTTACCACTGATATACTAAAAGAGGTGAGTTGCGCGAGGATGAACGGCTGTTAATCCCTGAACAAGTACCTATCGATAACAATTCGCCCTCCATTCTTCTTGAAGTGATCCAATATTCCTACCGCTTGATAAAGAACCTTAATTCGACATGATATGCTGTAAGAATATGCGGTATTGGGACACTGGGGGGAATGCTTCAATGCAACTTGGGCAATGTAAACATATCAAACCAGTCTTGGTCTAGTGAAAGCGATTATTCGAATTCAAAAAGTAAAAACTAGGTAACAAATAGTAAAATTTCATTAAAGGCTCCTCACAAGTTTCCACTGCAGTGGCTTCCATTTTTTTGAACCCCTGAATAACCACATTGAATCATGCTGATTATTGCTTCAAGCAAAACAATCAGGTGCGATACACTGGCTGGGATTTCCAACTTCTTGTCTATCGGGCGCTCTAGTCTGTTTAGGAGCCTCCATCTCCGCAGTAGGAACCCCTTGTTGCATCTCAGCAATGGGATCTCCATGCCGACTCTCTGCCATCTCAGCAGTCGGCACTTCCTGTTGCATCTCAGCAGTAGGGACTCCGTGCTGCCCGTCCTGAAGATTGGCCGGCATAGTAGCCGCAATCTGGACTCTGTGCCGGTGGTCGGTGGGTTGAGCATCGGCAGCCCTGTGGTTGGTCGGCTGAGCGGCAGCAACCCTATGATCGGTGGGCTTTGCATCAACAATGTCCATCGTGACCGCAGACGGCGCCGCACATTGATCACAGATGTAACTGGCGGCGCTCTGGACGCTGATGGCCGTGACGGGTCCGCACGCTGTCAGAACACAACCCTCGGCGGCCGACTGGATAGCTGCTGCGTTCTTGCAGTTGCATGCTATGTCGCTGGGGTCGGCGCACCCGTTTGCGGGACTGACTTGGGTGATGCACTGCGCCTATTTTCAACAAGTTAGCTTTGAAATTTGTACATGTGCGGAAGGAAATTCAAGTGAAAGTGCGACTTACACCACAGTCGGGCATAGCAGAGACCGCCGGGCACGCATCTGCCGCAACTTGAAAGGCTCCTGCTGCCGCCCCCTGGAGGTGGCTACGCTGGATGTCTGGATCACGACGCTGGTGGTGGAAACGCCCCGCAGCCGAGGCTTGGGCTACGAGAATGGAAAGAGACGTGAGGAGTTTGGTTTTCATTTTGTCTATTGATGGCACGGTTTGTCTTGGTGATTGTGTCGATCTAGTTCGAACATGAGTCTAAGCCGTGATCACACAATCTGTAACGGAAAACTGGAATGTCAGGATCGAGGATTCTTATAGACAACTGTCTCAGTGTTATCTCTCTTGGCCAGGCAGAGCTTAAAAGATGGCTCGGGTCACTCCCAAGTCCTCGATAAATGTGCTGAGCGGCCTGGCTGGGTGGATGGGGCCACAGGGGCTACATCCGATATCGTTTTGAACGGGTAACCGCGTCTATGGTTACTCCTGGTTTAGTTCCATCCGGGTGTTTGAGATACATTAGGCCTGGCTATCTGGGGATTAAAAGGCTTGCCTGGTATGGAAAAGGACCATGGAGTAGCCTTGAAAATCTGTGTGTTTACCTGTCTATGGTCCTTTCCCACCTGGAGACATTCGAGATATATTTGGGCATATGACATCGTGGTCGACCTGTACAATCCGATCGTTGCAGATCTGATGATCTCCAACGGTTAGTAAACTAGGCTGTGAGAGCCGGATAACCCCAGAAGTGAGTGTGTCACCCGGTTAGTGAAATTACTTCTATTTTGTAACCAAGAACTGGTCACACATGATATAGGTACCAAGCATCATCGGATAGTCTCCCTTCTGTGGCGATAAGATGAAAGTTCAAGTACGCCCAGTTAAAAGGCAAACATAATAAGAAAATGTTGTATCAAATTCAGAGCCATGTCGCCACTTCTAGATTTGCCAAAGTTTGTAAACTCTCTATGAAAATCAACAACCGCAACCAATCACCTCAAACTTGAACCTTCTCATTTTGAAAAGCCACCGGATAGAGAATCTTTGTCAGTTGTCAAGCCCTGCCGTTTAGAAATCCTCGAATTGGCGAACTCAAGTTAACCAACTTACGTCAGACTCACAGACACAGAATCAGCAGACGGCATGCTATGTGATGTGACTGGTCTCTAGCTGTAACATGTCCCTTGACTTCTTGTACATATGAAAGGTGTTTTCGGTGTCAATGACACGCATTACTTGAAACCTCACACCCCAGTGCCATCAACTGACCGAGCTCGCCTCTGTTCTTCAGCTGTGTACCATAGGCATTCTTACAATTGTCGTCGACCCCATCGAGATGAAATCGAGCTAGGGTTAGGGTATATATATGTGCTTCACTTATTGCCCATCTCCAAATGCACAACTTCAGCTCAAAATGCATAAGCGAGAATTGAGTTTTTTTATGGCCGGCATTTCAATTCATGTGTCAAATCTGCCATTTGGTTGACTTTCACATTCAGCCGACAAAGCAGAGTGACATCGGGACCGGCCATCTTTCGGCCGAGGTCGGGGCAGGGCGGAGGAGAGCTCCGTCTCGTTGGTCCAAAAAGTTTTTTCCCCCACATTCATGAGGTGATGGAGATCCACAATCCAGCCAACTGCCAGGGTCCCATGGGGGCGTCCAGCCATCGAACCACAGGAGGGGCATCGAGCTAAAATAAACACTCACCTGCTGGATGAGTCGCTGTTTCTCCCTCAGTCTTGCTTTTTGTTTGCGACGCAACCCACCACCTTCTCCTTCCAGCAGAACCCGTGGAATCGACGACGACAAGATGCTTTCCTCCCTCAGACTCGTTTCGCGGCGGGCTGCCTTTGCGCGGAACTTCACTGCTATCCGCGCTGCCTCTTCTTGGGCCAACGTTTCCCAAGGTCCTCCCGTATGTCTCCCATTTTGGTTCAACGGTGCCGATGAAGTGTGACAATCAACGGCTTCACCGTTGGTGGCATGTTTCGGGCCCATTGTGTATACTGTTGTGCGATTGGCAAGCTAACAAACCTTCTCTTTGCTGCAGGATGTAGGTGTTCCCTGAAGCTGCGACATCTTTGCCTCCAATATTTTTGCCTCCCCGTCGTGCTAACCTCGAGTTACTTGGTGACGTTGTCAGGCCATTCTCGGTATGCGCAATTAAATCCCCACTGTGCCTCCACTTGATGCACTTGCAGATCACTGACAGATCTCGTCGCGCAGGTATCACTGAGGCTTTCAAGGCCGACAAGTTCGACAAGAAGATCAACCTCGGTTCGTCGACCTCCTCCTCTTTTGCGCTCAACCCCCCGCGTCGATTCCGAGACAAGAAGAAAGTCCCGCAGAACTAACATCTAGCAGGTGTCGGTGCCTACCGCGATGACGCTGGAAAGCCCTACGTACTGCCCTCCGTTCGCCAGGCCGAGGAGAAGGTGATTGCGTCGCGCCTGAACAAGGAGTACGCCGGCATCACTGGTGTTCCCGAGTTCACCAAGGCCGCCGCCGTCCTCGCCTACGGAAAGGACAGCTCCGCCCTCAACCGCCTCGCCATCACCCAGTCCATCTCCGGCACTGGTGCCCTCCGCATCGGCGGTGCCTTCCTCGCCCGCTTCTTCCCCAGCAAGACCATCTACATCCCCACCCCATCATGGGCCAACCACGCCGCCGTCTTCAAAGACTCCGGCCTCGAGGTCAAGACCTACGCCTACTACAACAAGGAGACCATCGGTCTTGATTTCCAGGGTCTCCTCGCCGACGTCAAGGCCGCCCCCAACGGCAGCGCCTTCCTCTTCCACGCCTGCGCCCACAACCCCACCGGTGTTGATCCCACCCCCGAGCAGTGGAAGGAGATCGAGGCCGCCGTCAAGGAGAAGGGCCACTTCGCCTTCTTCGACATGGCCTACCAGGGTTTCGCTTCCGGCGACATCCACAAGGATGCCTTCGCCGTCCGCTACTTCGTCGAGCAGGGCCACAACATTGCCCTCGCTCAGTCCTTCGCCAAGAACATGGGTCTCTACGGCGAGCGTATCGGTGCCTTCTCCATCGTCTGCGCCGACGCCGAGGAGCAGAAGCGCGTTGACTCCCAGGTCAAGATCCTCGTCCGCCCCATGTACTCCAACCCTCCCATCCACGGTGCCCGCATCGCTGCTGAGATCCTCAACACCCCTGCTCTCTATGACCAGTGGTTGCTCGAGGTCAAGGAGATGGCCGACCGCATCATCACCATGCGCGCTCTCCTCAAGGATAACCTTGAGAAGCTGGGCAGCAAGCACGACTGGAGCCACATCACCAGCCAGATCGGCATGTTCGCCTACACCGGCTTGACCGCTGAGCAGATGGACAAGCTCGCCAAGGAGCACAGCGTCTATGCTACCAAGGATGGCCGTATCTCCGTCGCTGGTATTACCACCGAGAACGTTGGCCGTCTCGCTGAGGCCATCTTCAAGGTCAAGGGTTAAATAAGTTACCACAACAAAATGTGTTTTTATGTAGTAATTTGTTTGATGAAAAAAACGGGCAAGGAGTAACATGGGTGGCTGGGTATTTTTCTTTAAAAAAAAGGATCTTTTTCAGGTTTTCGTTTCTTTTTTTATCTGTAACAATGTATGTGCTTCTAGATTCATCGTCGTATAGATGGCTAGATAGATGGCTGCATTCTCAGTAGAGATCGATCATGTACAACAATTTGTGCACGACTTGCGTGTTTTGATGAGTGTGTATTGTGCTGTGGTCCATTGATACCTGTGCTCCCACACCTGTCTGTAATTCATGCTTACTTCTTTATCCCAGCAGCCAGCATTGTTCAGGCTTGGACACTATTATCAAACCCCCCTTCCCTCCAACCGTTCCAAGTCACCCCTCGCCTCTTCCAGTCTCCCACTCATCTCCCTCCAAACCCTAGCCATCTCCTTCATCTTTCTGCGATTATCCTCTCCGCCTCTACTCTCATACTCGTCCAGTTCCGCCTTCAGTCCTCTGACCTTCTCGTTCAACCTCGCCTTCGCATCCCTCAAGTGACTCGAGTAATTTCTGAGCGAAGTGACCACTTCGGGCGCATAAACCTGCCCCTTGAGATTTTGTAACTGTATTTTCGTTTCGAGCTCTTGTTGTTGCGCTTCCAGACAGGTTTCGGTCGCCTTGTACTCTAGCGATCGCGCGATGGGACCGTGTTTGGATTCCAGGGATTTGAGGAGTTTTGAGAGTAACAAATTCTGGTCGGCAAGTAGGGAAGAGACCTGCGAGGCCAACGCCAGACGGGATTTTGTTATGGATGCCTTTTTGGAGGATATGCTGTCTTGTAGAGTGGAGATGTGCGTCGGCAGGCTGGAAATGGAGCGGTGGATGAATGAGGGGTTTGTGTTGGGTAGGGCTAGGCGGGTGAAGGAGAGGGCTTGTACGTGCAGGGATTGGGAGATTAGAGAGGCGAGGACGGGGAGGTGGGATTGTAGTTGTGAAAGGGGAGGGGTGTTGAGGAGGAGGGAGAGGTCGGAGTTGGTGAGGGAGGTTGACGGTGAGGATAGGAGCGGCGGAAGGAGAAGGAGGAGGTCGAGGAGGGGTTCTGGGAGGTCGGTTTTTGTTGTCGTCGCCGCAGAGGATGGGTGTAATGAGAGTTGTTGTTGTGGTTGGGATCGAGTGGTACGACGGGTCAGTGTCGGGGCGGCTGGTTTTGATTCGGTTGGTTTTGGGACTGCGGTTGTGATTGCGTTTATGAGGGTGGTTTCTTTCGCTGTTTGCAGACGATATTCGTCTAGTTGCTGTTCGGTTGATGGGCTGTCAGCTGCTATGATGGCTTCTTTTCTTCCCCAATGAGGGGTTGGGAAGCTCAGGTCAGTCAAGTACCTTGCGCACCGCAGCCCGTTTCTTAGCTGCGGGGTCCTTTCTCGTTGATCCATCGGGATTGAGGATAACAGTAGTCAAAGTCGTGTAAAGCGCAGCAAATTGTGGGTTGTTTTGTAATATCGAGTCCTCAACTGGTGGAATCATTTTGACTTTGTCGCAAATGCAATGTTCTCTAAATTGGGCAGCTCAGGTCGCGTCAGTCGCGGTGCTTCAGTGGACTTTCTGAGCTGTCAATTCCAGGATTACCCCGCGAAAGCACGTGCGGCATGTCTGTCACCCAAAGCTTCCCCTGCACCAACTGCCAGCGAGCTGCCAACCAACTGCCAACTAGGAACCACTGCCAACCCCATCGAATTTTGAAAGTTCATCGAGGTGTGACATCCCACCCGCAAGACCCATTATTATCGCCGGTTTGCTGGAGCATTACCTCCCGAGCAAGTTGTCGCGCAAACCTCCAATTCCAACTCGGTCGCTTCCCACCCCGACCGAGTTCGCGACGACAACCTCCCGCCAACCCACCAACTCCCCCTCACCCTCAATGCGAGAGTCATAAACACCATAAAATCACAATGCAGTCCCTCCGTATACCAAGCGCCGCAGCTCTGCGCACCACCACCACCACCACCCGCCAATCCCTCCGCCGCACCTTCTCCTCAACCTCCCCAACCAAATACAGACAAAACGAAGTTCCCAACTCGTCAATCCCAATCCCCTCCGTAACAGCCACCCACCCCGAAATTCCCCCTTACCCTCTCGGGCCGAGACAGACCTACCACCAGTCCAACACGGGGCTCTACGGCTCCGCCACGATCCGCTTCGGCAATAAAGTCTCGAACAAGAACGAAATCAAGACCCGCCGCAACTGGAAGCCCAACGTCCAGCACAAGAACCTCTTCTCGCAGTCCCTGGGCGTCTTCGTCCGCACCCGCGTCACCGCCCGCGTCCTGAGGACGATCGACAAGGCCGGCGGCCTGGACGAGTACTTGCTCGGAATCAAGCCGCAGAGGATAGCCGACCTAGGACCCTGGGGCTGGAGGCTCAGGTGGCGCGTCATGCAGACCGATTCGGTCCAAAAGAGGTTCAAGGCCGAACGAAAAAAACTGGGCCTGAAGTTTGACGAGGAAGGGCAGGTGACGGAAATCAAGCTGCCGGACGGGACCGTGGTGAGTGCCAAGCAGGCCGAGGAGTACATTGCCGAGACGGACAGGTTGTTGGCCGAGGAAGGCGGGGAGGAAAATGTTGTTCTTCTTGGAGGAGGCGGGGAGGAGGAGACAAAAGAAAGGGGGTTCATGGCTGAGGAGAAGAAGAAGAACAAGAAGAAATAAAAAAGTGAGGAAAATTGTATTATTATTATGTGTATATTGGGTTGGGGTGATGTACCAAAAAAATATACGGGTTTGGATGCATGGGATACGTTTGTATGGGCTACTGAATCTCTAAATTCTGCTGCAGAGGGGGCTTACTTGAGTTGTTTGGTAGAGTAACCGAGAGTTGTGATCTATGATGAGGAGCTCCGGTAGGATCTTTTTTTTTTCACGCCTGGCTTTAGCTTGTCTGCCAGGGAGTCATCATTCATGGCTAGACAAATCATCGAGCGAAGCGAGGACTGGAATCTTGAGGGCGAGTCCCGAAATATATAAAGGACAATATACATGAACATATCATCACAAAGGTATGCTGTCAGGAGCAAACATAAAATTTGGCCAAAATTCTCATCTTATTCTCTGTCCAAGCATGCAGGACAGTTAGATGCGATTTCTATAAACAGGCCCTCATGACATCCCCCAAAAAATAGTTTCTTTAAAGTTAAATGCGGCAGATTGCCCGAGAAGTGAAAGGACTCTCCTGTAAACTTCGTCACCATAATCGAAAGCTTGGCTAAGAGCAGCTTAGAAGCGCAGGTCCCAGCCAATCTGAGGACCAATCTTGGGCAACTCATCAGCAACGCTCTGCACATCCTTGTCACCACGACCACTGAGGCAGATGACAATATCCTGATCCTTATTCATGGTTTTGGCAAGCTCAATGGCGCCATAAATACCGTGAGAAGACTCAAGAGCGGGGATGATACCCTCAAGCTGAGACATCAGGCGGAAGCCGATAAAAGCCTGAGCATCAGTGGCGGCAATGAACTTGGCACGGTCGCTGTCCTTCCAGTTGGAAAGCTCCGGACCGACACCGGGGTAATCCAGACCGGCAGAGACGGAGTGGGTATCATCAATCTGGCCGTGCTCGTTTTGGAGGATATAGGTTCGGACACCGTGCAAGACACCCTTGGTACCCGCAGTAAGAGTAGCGCTGTGGCGCAAGGTATCGATACCATCACCGCCAGCCTCGACACCCAGGAGCTTAACGCTGGGATCATTGGCAAAGGGGTAGAACATGCCAACAGCATTGGATCCACCTCCGACACATGCAACGACGGCATCGGGAAGTTTACCACGCTTCTCAAGCATCTGCGCCTTAGTCTCAGTGCCAATGACGGACTGGAAAGTGCGGACGATGGTAGGGAAGGGGTGCGGTCCTATCGCAGACCCGATGATGTAGTGCGTGTCTTCGAGATGAACGACCCAGGATCGGAGCGCCTCGTTGACGGCATCACGCAGAGTGCGGCTGCCGGCTTCGACGGCCACGACCTTGGCACCAAGGAGCTTCATCCTAAAGACGTTGAGAGCCTGACGGCGGACATCCTCGGCACCCATGAAGACGGTACATTCCATACCGAATTTGGCGCACACTGTGGCAGTAGCAACACCGTGCTGACCAGCTCCGGTCTCGGCAATAATCTTTGTCTTTCCCAGACGTCTAGCCAGCAAAAGCTGACCCAAAGCGTTGTTGATCTTGTGCGAACCGGTGTGGTTCAGATCTTCTCTCTTTAGCCAGATGTTGGCGCCACCAGCGTGCTCGGTGAGACGCTCGGCCAAGTGAAGCTGGCCGGGACGTCCCATCCAGGGGTAGTAGCTGCGGTATTCCTCCCAGAAGGCCGGGTCATCCTTGATCTTGTTGAATCCATCCTCAAGCTCAGACAGGCAATCCATGAGCGACTCTGGGACGTACTGGCCACCGAACTCGCCAAAGCGCTTGGGGAGATCAGAAACTATGGTGGAGAGCTGAGCAACGAGATCGTCCGTCTCCCTGATGACCTGGTCAACGGTAGCCTCCCCAACCTGGCGAGCATCGGAAATGGCCTCGATGATGCCAACTTCGTGAGTCTTGGCCACCTCCTCAGGGGAGCGGCCGCAGAGCTCAGAGCAGAATCCCTTGACAGCCTCGAGCTGGCGCTCCTCACCGGCCTCAGCAATGGTAGTAACAATTTTGCTGCCGACAACGACACCATCTGCAAGCTGAGCGATCGAGGCGAAGTGATCGTGGGTGCTGACGCCGAACCCGACAGCTGCGGGCTTGTTTCCGCTATACTTCTTGACACGGGCCAGGAGCTCTGGGAGGTTAGCGTTTAGGGTGCCGAGAGCGCCAGTCACACCCTGGCGGGATACGACGTAGATGAAAGAGTCGGCCAACTGGCAAAGAATGCGCATGCGAGCGTCGGAAGTGGCGGGAGCAATGAGGGGGACATAAGAGAGGCTGTGTAAATGCAAGTGTCAGCTTACGCTTCTGTGACTCTAAGAATGTATCAAATATTTCCACTTACCCTCCACGAGTGCAAAGGGTGCGGAAAGAGACAGCTTCCTCAGGAGGAAGATCGACAATGATGAAGCCATTGACACCGGAGGTCTTGCAGTCCTGAAGAAGCCTCTCCTCACCGTAGCTGAGGAGGGGGTTGTAGTAGCCCATCAGGAGGATAGGAACGTGGACACCCTTGGCGCGGGCATCGCGGACCATGCCGAGGACAGAGGCAGTGGTGACGCCATGGGTGAGGGCAATCTGTGGCATCCAAAGTCAGCCATTGTTTATTCTCCCAGATTTCTAGAGGGAAGAACGTCGCTTACGGTGTTGGCAGTCTGGATGGTGGGACCGTCGGCAATGGGATCAGTGAAGGGAACACCGAGTTCGATCACATCTGTTTTTCTCGTCAGTCGTGCTGGCCTTGAGGGCTTTCGAGAAATATGCGTCACTGACCAGCACCTCCCTGTTGCATGGACAGGAGAATGTCAGGAGTGGCCTGGGGGTTGGGGTAGCCGGCGGTGACATAGGTGACGAGGGCAGCCTGGTGTTGATTTCTTGATTAGCCATTTTTCTTCAACTTGCTGTCTATGTCGCTGTCTTTTTTTGGTAGTTGACTCTCCCCGGATTTTGTTGACCGTTGGATTCGAATCACCAAAAAAATGGCGGGGCAAAAAAAAAAAAAGCGGTTTAACTCACCCGCCTCTGCGCCTTGCACTGCGCAAAGGTTTGTTTGAGGCCCTCCATGGTCGAGGAAGGCAAAGATAAAAAAAAATATCAATTGATGTCAATTGAGTACCAATAATCGCGAAACGTGTGACAACGGAAGCAAATTCGGGACTGAGAATCTGTCAACAGCCGGCCCTCTTTGTCAGATCAAGAACGGTGGTGAATAGAACGTCGGACAACAGCAGCACAAATAAGTTTGACGACGGGCCTGGGAGATCAAGTACCTGAACAAATCTCGCCCACCACATGCAGCAAGGGTCCACAGCGGGCGAAAATGCGGGAGTCACGTTGAGTCACTGCTCTGTGGCCGGCCCTCTTTTTGCTGGACCCCGCAGTGCACATCTTCTCCTGTAACTTGCCACGCACATGAAGGCGGGCGGTCACCTCCGGACACCCGATTCCGGAGCCCCTTATTCTATTAGCGTCACAGTAAGCACGGAACAACAAGTGTCAACAATGGATCATGGCAGTCAGTATCTTACTCCCCAAACTCCGTTTCTGATTAATGCGTGTCTAAAATAAAGACAGAAAAAAGTACAAAATAAAAATTACTAGAAGTGAACTGTTTGTGCAGAACGTTCTGCTGAGTATCTCGTCTAATCATGAGTTCCAATCTTATCCAAGTCTTTCAATTCCTTCTCTCCATCAATTTCATAGCTAAAGTCATATAAAGCCATACGGTGGCGGTGACGATGGCCTCTTCTCATTCATGTGAAAACCAGAATCAAAACTTCCTCCCTTCTTGCTCCGAACCTGCGAGCGTTCCTACCGCCCAGAATCCTCCACCTCCGGATAACTGCTCTTCCTTGCATGACTATTGAACCTGATCTCCGGGCCGCGTCTTACAGTCCCAGCGTTGACCACCTCCTGTTGGTAGGCATCTCTCCTGTCAAAAGACGAGAAGCCATTGCTGGGGTCTCTCATGGCAAGCTTGTCCGTTCCCTGCCTCATCCCGTACCGTTCTCCGCCCACACCACGGGTACTATCCCGCTTCGCATTCTGAAGGAGGGCAGAGACCATACCGATGAGCACAATGATGATGTACACAAGAAGCAAAACCAACGAGATGATCACCTCCTGCATGATCCCATTCCTCAATGAATTCGCAACGTGGTCGACTGCGCTCGTAATGTCATCGCTCTTGACGTTGGGGTCGGTCGAAAGGAACGACGTGAGTTGCCCGTCACCCTGGATGCTCTCATTGGCGCCTGCCGAGAAAATGTCCTTTTGGAACTGAGGGAGGGTGATGTGGGCGCGCTCGTTGACCCATGCCAATCCCTTCTCAAAGTTTTCGATTCTGCGCGTGATAATGCACCCAACAAGATCTCTGGCAATGGCCTCAAGCATTCCGCCCTTGAAAGCAGCGTTGATGCCCTTTTCAACCTCGTCTTCGAATAGATTGAGCGTGTTGTTGACTGCGACGGTGGCATTCTTGATGAGCCCGAAAACATTATCATTGATGGTGTTCTGCGTGTTCAAAACGCCCGCATTGGCTGTGTCGGCCCAATCGTTCGACGTGGCCTCCAGACTCCGTACGACATCTTGAGCAAAATCACCCACCCTGTTTGTGAGGTTGGGGATTTCCTTCTGAATAACCTTGAGCAAAATGAGCTGGCAGAGGCAGGCGAGAAGACCTGCAAGCGCCAGAGAGAGAACGAAAAGGGCGGGATAAGAGCTTCCATAAGCGACAAACCACCGAGCGAGAACCTTTTTCTTGCCGCTGAACCACGAAGATAGTCTGATGCCCGCATTTGCCGTCATGGGACGCGAGGCAATATAGACCACATCCATAGGGTCGTAGCCGTGCTCGGTGAAGATTCTGGCGCGCTGCTTCTCTCTCCGCCATCGGCGGATCTCAATGTACCCAAACACGAGCACCGCCAAAACGGCAAGGATTGGGATGGTGATGAGAAAAGCCGTCTTCGCCTTTGAGACCACTGCAAACAGTGCTCCGAAGAAATCTTCAAGGGGCTCATTGTTGTCGCAGAACTCAAGCACCTGTTTCTTGGCGATAGGGAAAGTCGTGTTTCCCAAGAAAGTCGTGTTGGATCCAGCATTCGTATTCAGCCTGCCTCTGATAAAGTCAAAAGGAATGGAAATGGCGTTCCTCGTAAGGTTGATGCTCTTGTCGAAGCTCGGGATGGTTTTATTGAGACTTTGAAGTTCGTTGGAAAGGACGTCGGTGATCTGAATACCCTCCAATGCAGTGATTTGTTTGGTGAGGTCGACAGTGGGGATGTCGATAACTCCACCAACAAAACTACTCCGAGCCTTTTCAAGAACCGTGTTGATATCCTTCAGACCTTCGCCGATTTGTCCTGTGATCTTTTTGATTTGGTCCTCAACATCCTTCCCCGCTGAATCGAGAACCTGCGTGGACACATCGATTCCTGTGTGAGCCAGGGAAAGAACCAAGCAAATGAGTGTGCTGTAGTAGAACTCGATGAAGAATACAATGATGTTCTCAGCTATTGTCAGCATGTCAGAGATCAGGTCAACTTGGGAACTGATCTCGGCGGTGGTGCGTTCGGCAACGAGGCGATTGACACCAACGGAAAGGTAATGTGGCATAGAGGCCATTGCGCTGCCAATATCTTGAACCTTGGTGCATGCTGATAAAGCTGTCTTCTTGGCATCGGCGATGTTTTCATCGAGGCTCGAAGCGAGGATGAGGACGCGAGCGAGGATGAGGAGCAACAGGACCGTCCAGCGGTTGAACCATAGTTGCGAAAGCCTAGCTCGGAGTCCCAGATATGGTGTGATGCTTGGATCGGTGTGAGCGTGTGGTTGGAGAGGAGGAGCTGATCGGTTCTGGGGGGTATCCAGGTCGACCATCTCCCATGTGTGTGGGTTGAGGCTCGAGGGCACCGGGGGTACGACCCGGGGCCGCTTCTCTTCTTGAGCCATGATGAATATAAAGAATGATTCAGAAAGTAACTCTTGTTCCAGCCAAGAGGATGTGTGAAACTATTTCTGTGAGATGTTGTTTTTTCTTCGTGAGAATGTTATTGAAGAATTAAGTAGACCAGCTATGTGGTAAACGAAGTCGATAGGAAACCGAAAAAAACGGAGGAGAAATGGAAACTAGAAAATAAGGAAAAGGAAAGGAAATGGGCAAATGACAGTAAATTCACATAAACATGCTGCTCGATTGCCACGAGTCTATTGTTAGCTGTTGAAAGAAAGAGAGGACAAAGGGAGAAAACAATAGAAAAGACAACCACAATGGAAGTGGTGGTGAAAGGCGAACGGGCACAATAAGAGGGACTTGCAGCGGAGAACAAGTCCCACATGACCCCTGCTCTGTAAACCAGCAAATGACTGCAAAAATAGATGCAGGTGTTGTCTTTGTCCTTGACAAAGGTCGTCAAGAAAGCCATTAGAGATGGCAGTGGGTCCCACTTTGTGAAGCGCTCACGGTAAGCGCTCGGTGCTTGGTGGCCAGTCATTCCAGTGTCCGGGGTCATTTTGAAGCGGCTGCCGAAACGCAGGGTGCAAGTCGAAAGACAGGGTGCAAAGGGCCATATCATGCTTAAATTGGTCATACTTGGTCGTAGAAAGCTGTTCCAGTGCCAGTTTTACTTCCTCCAAGAAATCGTCCAGCTTGTTATCTCCAAGGCCATGAGCAACACAACAGGGAATGGCACCCGCAGTCAATTCCCCTTCGCACGCGAATGTCGGATGCGGCATGCGCCATTGCTGACGGCAAACTTTCGGTATTTCAATGGCCCTGATGGTAGGATCGTGGGATCAGACTAAAACTTTGCCCGCAATGTCGACGATGGACTTTGCTGATGAGGTGGCAGTTGATGCAAGTTTGAGATGAGCCGTCACTGCTGGTAGACAATCTCCGCTCAACCCTGCAGCCCTGCCCCGCATTTCGAATGCCAAGCCTTGAACCACAATCCCCACCAGCTTTGACTTGTTCAAACTCTGAAGAGCAAATCAATATCCGACGAGGTACCTGATTGGTCTGTCAATCAGATGCTCGCCTCTTTGGAATTGACTGCGCCGAGAATTATGATTGATGGTTCAACTTGCACGCTCCAAGGAGGGTATACAGGTGACTCAATCTCATACTCTTTCGGGTACCGGTATCCCAACCGGAATTACCATGGATCCATCAAATGATTGGCTCAGAGCAACTCAATCTTCAGTAAGCCGGCGGTTAGATCGGCCCACTTTCTTCCGGTCAGATCATTGTCCAAAAATAAGCATTCCCTTGCGAACCAATCACGATCCCTTTTTTTTTTTTTTTTTTTTCTAACATGACCCTTCATCGTTTTAAGAATTCGCAAAAAAAAAAAAGGTTACTACTGGTTTTCATCATCGACTTGCCTGCCAAGGAGAATTATTTTTTATTTCTTTCTTTGCAGTTTATCATGGCAGCCTAACAGCAACAATCCCTGGAACTCAGCTCAGCATTCACCCATTTATTACTCTTCTTTGTTCCTGAGTATTCTTCGTCAAGAGTGCCAAGTGAAGAAACAATATCACTCAGAACAGGGCCGAAACCCGTGATTTTCTAGTCGAGATCCCAGCTGTTTGTGATAACCATTGAAAACAAGGACCTTGATAACTCGGGCAGACTTAAGGTCTTTGGCCGCAAGTAGACTCAATGCGCTGTTGAGACTTGACAAACTTGAGGAACTGCGAGACCTGTCGTCCTTGAACTATGAGATTGAGTATGACATAGTTCTACTCACTGCCAACTTCTATTGAAATCGCTATAGATTTTCAAGGACCAAGCCAAATTCAATGTTGACAGGCCAAGCTTGCAGCAAACAGCGAGAACAGCATTGCCCAAGAAACACTGCTGACCTGTTTCACTCAGCGCACACCAATGCACGTCTAATCTTCTTGTCGCATGCATTGTGAAAGATACAGTTTTGGATTTAACCATTGATACATTACAATTTAGACTTGGTGTACGCCACACGGCGTCCAGCATCAAATGGACGGTGTCGATCGAACAGCAACGACACCCCCTGCAAAAGGAAGGGTGCCGTTCCCATCAAGATAGGCCTGTCGCACGAAACGATGCTTCAACAATTCATCGGAAGCCATTCCTATCGGGTATGGTGTAGCGGTAACATCGTTGACTCTCACTTCTCAGAAGTGATATGTTCTCTCTCAACAGCCCCGGGTTCGACTCCCGGTATCCGAGTCGTTTTCGTTTTTTGCTCTATTCTGAAGTGTTTAATTTTTTTTAAAAATTCTTTTTATTTTAAATCATCTTTTAACCTCAGATCTTACTTTGCGAAACTTTAAATTCTTTTTTTGCTTTTATTAGTCTACATTGTTTTTAATTTTATTTAAAGTGATACTTGCACACTAACTTATTCTGCAAAAATATCAGACAGTTGCTTCACGTAAATTGCCTCTGTATGAAGGGTAATCCCTGCACCAGCCAACAACAACTTTCAAATTTCTCCAATGGTTGTGTAGTGTAGTGGTCATCACACTGGATTTTGATTTCACGACTTCAAAATCCTTCCAGTAACCCCGGTTCGAACCCGGGCACGACCTCTTTTTTTTTCTTATATTATTTTTACTGGGCCGCACCTTATTTTTTCTGCTGCTGGTTCTGGGCAAACCCCAATTCTCCAATTGGTTATCTAACTGGATTGATGAAAACCTCACCCGTTGGGATTGCGTGATCGCGAGCCATGGCATCTCTCAGGACTGGATGATATGGCATTCACGGGTGAGTGATTTTGCCGTTGCAGCTTTTTTTTTTTCTTTGGTTGCATTGGCAGCACATATAAGTGAGAGATAAGGCAACTTGTAGTACACCGAGACACGGGTCGGACGCCGACCCGGATAATTCGATCCTGAGAAGAGGAGAAAGAGAGAGGAGGAGACCGAAAGTCGGTAGTTATTCAATGCCCGTTTTCAATGAAGACGCAATCGAGCAATTCAGGGGTTCTGCTTATTTCGGAGGGACGGGATTCAAGTCAAGGGTTCAATGCCCATGTATATATATCTGGCGTGTGGACAGCTCTGACATTCAAAGCTGGCATCTATTCATGATCGTTTTTTTGATTTCAAAATATTGATTACCCATTCATATCATCTTACAAAAATGGCCCCCTTCTCCCTCCATCCAGCCCTCGACAACGGCTTCACCAAGGGCCAAACTTCCTTCCCCGGTGGAACACTCCACTGCCTCTGCGAGAACGACCCGGTCGAGGTAACTCTCACCAGCGACGTGTTGCACAACCACGCCTGCGGTTGCTCCAAATGCTGGAAACCAGACGGTGCCCTCTTCTCCCTCGTCGCCGTCGTGCCCCGCGACAACCTTTCCGTCACCGCCAACCAGCAAAAGCTCATCGTGATCGACGATAGCGCTGCTATTCTCCGATTTGCCTGCAAGGACTGCGGTACTCACCTGTACGGGAGGATCGAAAAGGAACATCCGTTTCACGGACTTGACTTTGTGCACACCGAATTGAGTGACCACAAGGGATGGCAGGAGCCCCAGTTTGCTGCGTTCGTGTCGAGTATCATCGAAGGAGGGTTTGATCCCGCGGGGATGAATGACGTGAGGACAAAGTTGAAGGGTCTTGGTTTGGAGACGTATGACGCTTTGAGCCCGCCTCTGATGGATGCTATTGCTACCTGGTCAGCGAAGAAGAACGGGAAGCTGTAGTATGGCAGTGTGTAGCGTTTGATAGGTATGGGGATACGGGGTCGGAGTTCAATGCACTTTGAATATATGGACATGGTCCTACTGATGATCAAGCTTTGTGTTTTGTGTTGCTGTAACAAGATAAACTGATGATAGAAGTACCTACGAATCAGCATTGAGAACTTGTGAAAGTCCCCCGAGTTCGGCGTTTGGTGATGCCTCAACAAAAGTGCATTGCTACTTACCTATTCTAGACGCACAGAGGACGTGGCAATAGGTTGATATGGACATAGGTACATCCACATGATGTAGGCCAACCAAGAACAGAGCAGCCTGCATGCTGCTTATAAAACTCTTCCACTCTTCCTCTTGTCAGCTTTGCTGTCTCCTCCACCAGACATCCATTTCGACACACACCTACACCTGCAGAATGGTGCCACCACCCCCTTATGCTACCCTGAGACAACTTGAAGAGCGGGACGCTAGCAGGAATAGGAATTTCCAGACTGCCGGCAGAGTTTTAGGTCGACTGCCGATATATCCCAGATTCGAAGGGCACGACGGGCCATCCGCGACGAGTATTGTACCACCTCCGACGACTATACAGCCCGCAAACCCCTGGAAATTTCGGGTCGAGAGCCTTCATATACCGATTGACTTTCAGTCAAAAAAGAAGGACAAAGATCGGCCATGGGATCTCAAATTCACCATCTTCACAGACGACTTGGCCGCGACTATGCAGGGTACCATCCCGTGGCGTAATAACCTTGATGCTTGTTATGCAGACGAAATCTCACTCAAGTGGAAGGACAACAGGACGAGCATCTTTGAGCGAACCATCAAGTTTGGATGGATTGCGGACGGCAGCGACCTCGTACGCTGGAATTTATGGATACAAATGAACGGCCGGGACCAAAACGAACTGTTGCGATACTCGCGGCCTGGAATCGCAAGCTTGATCACACCCGAAACAGTAGTTCGGTAAGTAGACTATTTTCCTGGATCAAAGAAGCGAGCCTGAGGTCACGGTGTTTGAGCATCAAGACATGAATGCTAATAGAAAGCTCTGATCTTACTACAGAATCACTGGTTGGTCGGAACGCATTATTAGCGGCTCGAACCTAAAGTCTTTCACGAGGTCATCGGATCTATTCTATTGCTACAACCCGGATAGACACTACGTAATTGAACTACCGGGCAGATCCCAGTCGCGCCCCGACATCGATAACCCAGATTGGCGCAAGCTCGTGGACCACAACATCATGAGACATATTGAATGCCTTGGAAACGGATTATAGGCATGCTCTTACTTGAGTCTTGCCTGAAGGGATAACGGAGGAAACAATTGAGGAGATGATAAAACATACTTAACAGATCATAGAAGAAGATTGCCGTGGTAAGAAAATACAGAAGAGCATCCACCAATAAATACATGTAGTGACAAGAATATCTCCCAATACAATTTCAAGTGTTCTTACTAATACTTGGGTGTCTGCTAATTTTGGACGATGATGATCAAAGGTGGAAAGGGGATCACATGAGAAGGAGAAGCGTGGGGGTTTAGGTATGGAGTACGTTGGCGGTCAGGCCATCATCCATGAAGGAAAAAAAAAGGGGGTTCTTCGTCTGAAACGTCCAAACTTTGTTTGTGTATCCGGCAGTACCTGCAGGTTGTCGGCTTTGCTTGTTTAGTTTGGGCCGACACGTTTTCTTGCATCGCTCTCGGGAACCCCCCACACATACAAAATCGTCCCAACATTTTGGAAGAAGGATCCGAAGGAGATGTTCGGAAATATCAACGACCTTTTGCTGCATAAGAAAAAGAGAGCCATCTCGATCTTACAGTTTGGCGAGTCAACGGCTCTGAAACTTAGCTCAATCGTGACTTTTACCGTCGTCATCTCAGGGTGGTTCCATTTTATGGGTACCAAACTAATTACGGTCTCCAACAAACGATCTTGTCGCCCATGTTTTTTGCAAATCTTATCGATTATTTTCAGGGCCGAAAAAAAGAACTTTCCAAGGGGTTTCTAGCTCCAATGCCACACTGCCTAACTGGCACGCTACGAAATAGATTGGGGGGCAGAGGTCAGATGACTTTGTGAAACTTTTCGATGTCCCAATTGGTACGGCAATCCCCGATGGTTTGAAGGCAGTGCAGAAGAAAAAAGCAGGAACAAACTCTGGTCATGTCGATCAATTCGGCATTGTTTCGTTTTGTTGAAGGAAGCGAAAAAACCCCACATTTGTTGAAAGAAAAGAGGCAGCCCCACCATCGCAAAAGTAACAATCTCTCAATTCTTCTCTTTGCCGAACATGTCTCCCAGCCCAAGATTATCCCACGCTAGTAGTCACGGATGACTCTTACCTTTTTGTCTCGTCTTTTCTTTTCAGCCGAGAAACGAAATATTTTTCTCTTGAGGAAATAGCCGGGTTGCCCGAGTTGGACTTTCCCAGCCTCGTCATAACGCAATGACAGGCGAAAACAAACCCCACCATCGTGTCCACGCCATTATTCAACAAACCCATCACGGGACCAAACGACTTGCAAAGTTGCCATCCTCAGGGTGCCTGGGACTAACAACCTGAGCCAAGGCGCGGAGAAGAACAAGTTTACGTGAGAGGATCCATGTCTCTGTAAGGGTCTGCATGCAAACCTGCGGGTCAGCTGGGCCACCTAGATTCCGGAAAGCTTGGCAATTGGGGGTGTTTCTGGTGGTCTGAAGATTTTCGGGATCCGTAGGGCGGAGGTAGCGCGGAGAGGTTTTAGTTGCTAGCAACCAGAGCTGGATCTTTCGCCATGTCTTTCCGGGTTCTGCCGGGTGGGTTAATTGCATGTGGCCACAAAGGTACACCTACCTTACCGGGCACTACACACGAAACGAACTGCAAAACGAAAACAGCCTCCCGCGGGCGGGCATGTTCTTGCTTGCTGATAAGGTGATGTTACCTATGCATCATCGGACCAGCGGCTCGTTACTTGAGAAATAATAATTAAATGGCTTGCCGCGGTTCTGCCCAAATCACGTCAGTAGGTACATCATATTATTGTACATGAGCATTACATACCAAGAATTCACCCCCAAGGGGAAAAAAACCAAACAGAAAAAAAAAATCACATCACCTCTCAGCCCACTCCGTGTCCCACCAATCCGGCCGAGTGCCGTCCCCAGGTGCGCCCCTTGCTGAGGCCTTGGCTTCAGGGCCTGGAACTGTTGGCCGGGACTACCGTACAAATGCCGCTGGGCAGTGAGGCACCTGCTACTGGGGCTGCTGGAGCCCATAGGACTCCATTCCTCCCTTGGAGCGGGTGCTAGAAAAATGCGGGTCGGGTCTTGGCCCGCCCAAGAAAATGTGCACCTGGGAATTCCGATGTGACAGCATCCATCCCATTTTCTGAACCTGGACTTGGCTAAAGAGTGAAGAGGGCTGTACTTTCTCTCCCTCCCTTTACTTTTTTTTCACTCATATCTTCACACATCCTGCCAATTGCCCACTACTACCCGTGAGCAGCCGGAGGGTGACTTTGAAGGAACGGGAAGCGCCTTAATACCACACGGATAACAAGTCCCAAAGCCAATCACGGCATCTGCACATCTGCACATCTGCATCAAAGTGGTTCCAGTTCCCCAGCATCTTGCTGCATCAGCACCCGCTATCCCGCGATCCGCTCCTGTATTAGCCAAGACCCCGGCGAGCCCTCACGCGATCAACCACCACACTTCTCACCCTCTCTCGAGTACATACCTGTCCGACTGCCCCCGACTCAATTAGGCTGCTACATGTCTCCGAAATCTCTCGCTCCAAGACCCGCCTTCAGACACGCACTCAGCAGCAAAGATGGCTCCAAGGGTTAACGGTGTCGGGATCCAGCCCGAAGACACCCACATCTGCGTGGTCATGGTTGGCCTCCCTGCCCGGGGAAAGAGTTATATCGCCCAAAAGGGTGAGTTAGCCTCCAATTCCCAACTTTGAGACCCCCCGATTCTCTAACGCTTCTTTTCCATGCTACAGCGCAACGGTACCTTAAGTGGCTATCGATACCGGCGGCGACATTCAACGTTGGCAACTATCGGCGCAACGACGCTCCCCATCCCTCGGCCGACTTCTTCGACACAAACAATGCAGAGGGCGAACGCAAGCGGCGCGCCGCCGCCGAGGCCGCAGTTGTCGATATGATGAAGTGGTTCAAGTCCGGTGGAGTGGTGGGCATTCTGGATGCGACAAACAGCACCAAGGAGCGCCGAAAGTGGGTGCTCGACAGGATTAGGGGGGAGGGCGTCGAAGTCATCTTTGTCGAGTCCAAGTGCGACGACGAGGAGCTCATCATGGCCAACATTCGCGACGTCAAGACCACCAGCCCAGATTACGTCGGCCAGGACCCAGAACAGGCAGCTCTCGACTTCCGGAACCGCATTCGCAACTACGAAAAGGTTTACAAATCCATCAACGTCGACGGGGACGAAGACGACCTCACCTACCTCAAGATCATGAACGTTGGAAAGCAAGTCATCATAAACCGCATCCAAGACTACCTGCAAAGTCGCATCGTCTATTACCTCATGAACCTCCACATTCGCCCCCGATCAGTTTGGCTCTCTCGTGTAAGCAAGGCATCTTTTTGCGGTGTTTTAGGACCAATATGCTAATACTATTCCTGCAGCACGGCGAGTCAATGCTCAACCTCGAGGGCCGCATTGGCGGCGACGCCGACCTCTCTCACCGGGGTGAAGAATATGCCATGAAATTACCAGAGCTGGTTCTTGAATCTGTAGGTGTAAGTTGATTCCTGGAAATTGCCGCGCCAAGACGGGACTCGCCTCTCGTTCCAACGCTGCGGTTTTACGTGCCGTGTGCCGTACGCTTATCGGACCACCCCATGGCTGACACACAACTTACAGAGCGACCGGCCCTTAACGGTCTGGACATCAACATTGAAACGCACCATTGCGACGGCCCGTCACCTACCAAAACACTACAACCAGCTGCAGTGGAAAGCGCTGGATGAGTTGGACGCTGGCGTTTGCGACGGCATGACCTACCAAGAGATTGCCGACCTGTACCCCGAAGACTTCCAAGCAAGAGATTCAGACAAGTACAACTACCGCTACCGTGGCGGTGAGAGCTACCGTGATGTCGTCATTCGTCTCGAGCCAATCATCATGGAGCTCGAGAGAAGCGAAGATATCCTCATCATCTCTCACCAAGCCGTCATCCGCTGCATTTACGCATACTTTATGCAGAAGACGCAAGAAGAAAGTCCTTGGGTGCCAGTACCATTGCACACGCTTATGAAACTAACGCCTCGCGCTTACGGCACCGAGGTTCAGACGTACAAGGCCAACATCAAGGCCGTCAGCACCTGGCGTGGCAAGGGCAGCACAGCGAAGCATGAAGATCCCACTCCAGAAGGTGGTGTATGAGCAACGTGGGGAGCGATTGACAGCGACTGCGCATTCGTTATTTTTTTCACGTTGGTTTATTTTTCCTACATATTCTCCGGATTTCGGCGCATCATACTTGTTATTACAAAACCTGCGCTGGTTTTATTATTTTGTTGTTGATGACCATACATCTCTATTTTACTGGGTTAAGGGGCCGGCGAGTTGATTCAGGGGTTGGGCTAGTTTCAGGTGCGATCGCAAGGAGGTTGAACTGGTATTTGACATAAATCGCTTTGCACAACGTTGGGTTTCGAAAAAAAAAAAGACATAACACATATACACATTTCATGGTGTTGCTCTTTTGGGACGGTTTATTCCAACATTTTTATACAGACTTTTCTTAGGGTTGGTTGGGCGGAGAGGGTTGGGTCGGTTAAAGAAAAAATTTCACTTGTACTGCCAGGTTTTAGTAGTCGCTTCTACGAGACATCCTTATTCCCTCTCATGATTAGATTTGTGATTTCTATTGGGTATTATATTGGATGAAAGCAGGAGTGAAGACAGGATAAAAAGGGCTCAGGCATAAATCAATGGCCCATTGTTTTTTTCTATGGAATATGTGATATGATGCATATATCCTACGATTTGTATACAATATTCCCTAGGACCACCTACTAGAAATTCATTCTACTCCAATGAAACTAGTGAGCTTGACTCGCAATTATTAGGACCAAATTATAAGAAAACGTGTCGGAGGGATTCAGCGAAGAGTCGCGAACGTACTGTATATACCTGCTTTAGCTCTAAATTCTGATAAACATACCAGTGACAGGATTGCCAGATAGGTATAGAGAGAAGCCATGGAAGCAATGATCAAAGTCAAAATCGACGGCGAAAGGAACCCAGAAGATTGTTTTTACCTTCTACATCTTACAGAATTCAAGTTTTTTTTTTTCAAGAGAAATTGAAAAACACAGGTACTGTACAAAAAGCAAATGTTCTTTGGAAATCTTGGCTAAAATTTAATCCAACACCATTTAATAGACTCTTTTTTTCTCTCTCTCGCTTCCCTCCAACTGCATGTGTATTCCGTAAAGATAATCAATACCGACTCCTAGGCACGAACCGCATCTTGGCTTCTCCCACATCGAATATCGTCAAGACATTCTGCATGAACACGTCTCCCAGGATGTACGGCCCGCCGATGCCGCCGCTTGCGATGGCCGTCATGCAGAGGCCCGTCATCGGATCCTTGATGTCGCGGTAGATCAGGTCGCGAGGGTTGATCCAGAATTTGAATCCGTCAATGATGACTGCCAGGGAGGGCGGCGCGATGGCGTTGCAGGTCGTGAAGAAGGCGCCGTACATCCACAGGTAGACTGCTGGTGGGGAGAAGGCCGAGTTTATCTGTTTGGCTAGGTCTGTTGGGAATCCATCGTTAATCCGAGTATAACGTGGAGGGGGGGAAGAGGTGATAGTAGAGACAAAATAAAGAGGGGCTGTAGCAGCAGAGAAGGGGAAACAGTGGGAGTAGAAAGAAGAGAAAGAGAGAAGAAGAAAACGTACCTGGAGGTAAGTAACAAAGTGTAGTCCCGCTGTCAACTATATACGGCATCTTCTTTTCGTTTGTAGTTTGGTCGTAGTACCACCCGTCCGGGATGATTGTGTAGAAGGAGTATTCGGATGCCGTTTTGGCGACGTTGTTTAGGTTTGTCTGTGTACACATACGCAGCACCTATCATTAGCAAGGCAATTCCAACCATTGGTGGTATTCTTGTTTTGGAAAAACAAAGAACTCACAATAATCATATCAACCTCCACAACAGGATCCCTCCTACTCCCTCCACCCAACCCACTGACAACCCCCCACGGCTCCCCTTCACCCAGAATCAAAACCCCCGTGCTATCGTTCCGATCTATCGCAATACTAAACACAGGCTCGATCTGCCCTTGCTCAACCAGACTGGTGAAAAAAGGCGAGTACTCAACCGTATCACCCATCAAACCACCCTGTGGCGGAGACCCCCCGCCATTTTCAGGTGACTCGGGGATTTCCTCGCCCAGGTACGCACTTGTTAGGGAAGGGAAAGCCAATCCCAACACCCCAACCGTGACGTTATTACCAAACCAGTATGCCCTATCGGCCAGACAGACCTGTTGTTTCTTTACGGTAATGTTTCCTATACTCAGGTCCGAAAACCCCATGGGGCCTGAGACGATCTCTCCGTCTGCGTAGTGGAGATACATGTGCGTCGCCGGATCCGTGAGGCCGTATTTGAATGTGCTGAGAGGCTGAGGGGCGGCTTGGCCTGGGGAAGAAGGAGGAGGAGGAAGGGGGAAGCCGCAAGCCGACTGTGAGATGTTACGGCCTGAGAGGTCCTGACATGTGTAATTTGATTGGTTTATAGCCCAGGTGTCTGAGGAACCGGTGTCGAGGAGGAAGCTGAGAGGTGCGAGGGAGGAGTCCCAGGTTAGGGCGGTGGCATACTGCGTCCCGTAGGCGTTTGTTGAGGATATGTTTGCGTAGCTTGAGTCTGATGAGGCTTCTCTCGAGAGGGATAATAAACTGCGGTAATGAGTGCCCAGGATGTGAACGGCTGAGCGGGAGTTTGTGCGGCTCGTTCGAATTGGCTTCAGTTTCTGGATATGGGCTTGCTTGGATTTGGCTCGGGAGGTGATTTTGGAAGACGAGGAAGACGTATACGAACGGATGCCTTTGGGTATGTGGTAGGTTATTCCGGGCGGTGCATTTTTCATGAGCTCTATATGGAGGCGGGACTCGCGAGGGGAGAGGGCGGCGTTGACGGCATTGACGGTGAGGATGAGGCCCCAGACGAGTGCCCACGAGGGTATGAGGTATACCATGGTGAAAGATAGTGGGAGTAATTCTGTCACTGCAATTGGAGTGTCTGCGTGCCGTGAGGCTGGAATGAATGGATGATATAAAAAAGTGAAATGAATGTATACATGTACCACATTCACGTGTTGCAATCTCCGTTCTCTGGGTCATATTTCACTGGTGTCACCACATCGTCAAACTGCCGTCCCATTCAGGAAACCTACAATCGGGGCCGTCGGCAGCATGAGTTTCAAAATCCCTTCCACTGATCTCGGCAGCGCCTTCCGAGTGCGTGTTTGGAGCAAATGTTCCGACCCACAAGTCCAGGGGAGAAAGACCATACTGTGTATCTTCTGGCGGCCGGACTCATCCGGGAAACCTTCCCGTTTCCGTAGGCAAACTTCTTTACCTAGATGGCAGTATTGTCATGAGATACTCTTGTTCGCTGAAGGGAAGCCATGCCAATCTCCGAAATCTGGTTTTCTGTCACCATTTGTGCAACGGCCCCATCACTTGTGCTCCAATTCCTATTCAGCAATGTCCTGTCCTTCTTCTTTTCATGGAAAGGATGAGACAGATGACAGGTTCGTGGTGGAGAGACATTTGGGAGGTGGTTGAGAATGTCTGAGACGTTCATTACCTAATATATATCCTTTCATTTCTGGCTGAATGGCCAACTTAGAGAAAGCGACCAAGTTGTCATAATCCAAGTAATTCCTGAAGAGCGAACAGACCTAAGGTGTTGGCAAGGACCTGTCGCTGAATAGATCCATCCGTTTTGGGAGCATCTGCCGCTGTTATTGAACCAAACCCAAACATCGAACAGAAACAGAAGCTCCAACGCAGAAATTCCAGGCCGAAAACAATCTCGCCAAAATGAGAGAGCTAAGGTATATTCATCGTACAGTTCGATTGCCAAAATTGACGCTAAGTCGGGGTCGAACTGTGCTGATACCTTCAATGAAATCCCATTGTTCTTCGTGTTTTATTGTTTACAGTGGAGTGAATCACTGTGCAGCTTATCTGCCAATCCATAAACCTTATCGCCCCAGTCGCACCGCCACAAAAAGACTTTTCCAGCAAAAACCAGCTCGCTGCTGCAGCCACCCACCAACTGGCTGACCAATGAGCGGCTGGCGCATCAACCGAGTGCGAAAGAAGTTCTTTGTCGATCTCCACCCGGCGTTTTCTGAACCTTTCCTTTCCACCCGCGGACAAGCCCCAAAAACCTTCTTGCAACAATCGCGATCGAGGGAACAATAGGCATCACCGTGCCAATCGCTCTGCACCGAGCGACTTTTCCCTTGTCATATCATTACAAGCGACGGCGTTGCGAATTGTTTTTTCCTCTGGCTCTACTCGACAATCATCACCTTCATTTCTCCGGCATCTGCATCGCGACTTGCTTACTCTCGTCGGTACCGACCCACACTCGCATTTATATCATCATTGCGCGAGCGCCAGCGACTTTGCGATCGTGATTTCTTTCAATAATAGTCGCGCCAAGCTTGTTCAAGATGGCGACTAACCCTGATATCAATTCAATCTTGCGAATGATTGGTGGTAAGATACTTTCCAGTACCTGGCGTTTGGGACGATGAAATCCTAACAAAAATAAACAGAGAGCACGAGGGGAGCTGGCGTCACCTCGACTCCTCCACATGGCCAGCCAGGTCTCCCTGCCCCTGTGCAGCCCGCAGCTCCCTACGGCGCGCCTCCTCCAGGCTATCCCCCTCCTCAGGCCGCGCAGTACGCACCACCCGCAGCCAGCTACTATCCTCAGCCATCCGCGAGCGGCAGCATCGATTTGAGCGCCATTCGTCCCAGCGGTACCGGCACCTTGGGTCCTCTCAACGACGCTATCGCACGCGCCAAGGCAATCGCGACCGAGGCAGGTTATACTCCGTATGAACGGCAAGCGAGTGCTGGATATGGCGGCCCCGACTCGCGCGGCCATGACGACCGTGGCTATGGCGGCGGACGTTCGAGATCCAAGAGCCCTAGAGGCCGCGATACCTACCGCGATAACTTCAACCCTTATCGTGACGAGCGCCGTGGAGATCATGGAGTTCAGGGTCGCGAATACGGCCGTGACCGCTCGTTTTCCCCTCGCCGGCAAGGCTTTTCTCCTCGTGGCGCCCACGGCGGTGGACGCGAGCGGTCGCCTCTTCGTGGAAAGGACGACAGCGAGACTATGGAGATTGAGGGAAGCATGGTCGGGCTTATTATCGGTCGCCAAGGCGAGAATCTTCGACGTGTAGAGCAGGAATCCCATTGCAGAGTCCAGTTTATTCCGCCCGCTGGCCAAAACGACCGGATCCGCCAATGCCGAATCACTGGCCCCCGTGCTGCACGCGAAGAAGCCAAGGAGATGATCAACCGCATCATTCGTGACAGCGGCATGCGCGCCCCCCCTGGTCAAGGTGGTCCCAGAAGCGAGCCCCGCGAGCCTCGTCCTGATCGTAATGCTCCTCCCGTTCCTAAGGAAGGAGAAGACAGTCTCCAGATTATGGTCCCCGATAGAACCGTGGGTCTGATCATTGGTCGTGGTGGTGAGACAATCCGCGACTTGCAGGAGAGAAGCGGTTGCCATATCAATATCGTCAGCGAATCGAAGAGTGTTAACGGACTTCGTCCTGTTAATCTCATCGGTGCCCCAGCCGCCGCAAAGCACGCAAAGGAGTTGATTCTCGAAATCGTTGATAGTGACAGCCGAAACGGGTCCAACAACGCCATAGGCGGCGGTCCCCGCGCTGGCGCCCGGAATGAGGGCTACGGAGGTGGCGGCGGTGGCGGCGGTGGTGGTGGCGGCAGCGGCGGCGGCGGCCCGCCTCACGACAAGATTAACGACTCCATCTATGTGCCTTCCGATTCCGTCGGTATGATCATTGGCAAGGGCGGAGAGACCATTCGCGAGATGCAAAACTCGACAGGCTGCAAGATCAATGTCTCGCAGTCATCTGGACCCAACGAGGTCGAGCGTGAGATTGGCTTGGTTGGTGCGCGCGATAGCATCGAGCGTGCTAAACGAGCCATCGAGGAAAAGGTAGAGGCTGCTGTAAGTTGCGCCAACTCATCTTTATCCTCGATACCTATACTGACAACCTGATTTGCAGAGAGCGAAGAGCGGCGGCGGCGGCGGCGGCGGTCGTGGCGGCGGTGGTCCTCGTGGCCAACACCGCGACTATGACAACCCCAGCTATGGTCAATCTTCTAACTCCAGCGCTGCGCCTGCGGCTTCCTCCAGCAATCCAGCTGGGGGTGCCCCGGCCTACGCTCAAGGTCAAGCGGATCCTTATGCCCCTTGTAAGTCGCTTCTGGCTTTATCGGCAACGGTTGATGAGTGCTAACACGGCAATAGATGGTGGCTATAATAACTATGTGGCTTTGTGGATGGCCGCAACTGGGCAGCAGCCGGGCCAAATGCCGCCTGGCGCTCCAACATCTTGATTCACCATGATTCTCGACTGACTGTTGCGATTGCGATTGATGATGACACCTGCGCAACCTCATCCGATTGACTCATCATGACACTGCAAACTGAATCTCCCAAATGCGGCGATCCATCTTATGCAAGCAACCAGACAGGTCTTGTTTCTATCAGCCTGACGAACCAGGCTGTTGTTTGATGACTGTACGATTACCGACACTTTTCTTTTTTTTTTTCTCTCACCAGATGGTGTTTGGGTGGATCTTCGACATCTGCCTTTCGGATACATCTCACAAAAGCGTCATGGCCGTTGACCAATGCCTTTGGTCTGGTGGTTTGGATCCTGATCTTGACCAAAGCATGCTGCTGCTGATGTCTCCATCTCTCATTGGTTTGCTGGCACCCGACGACTCTTGTTGAGGAAAACGCAGCAGGTGGGACTCATTCGTCGTTACCTTTTACGCTCTGCATAAGCCCGATGTCCTCCTGCTCGAAGGTACTTGAAGCTTTGTACCTGGTCACACGGTGCATGCCCCGTTCTTACCGGCATACCAAGGTATACATCCAGCTTGATACTCGCGTCTGCCAAGGATATTTCACCCCAATGCCCTCTGCATGGATCAAGGATATATATGGAGCCTGCCTCTTCCTGTTCGCTGCCGTTTGGGTATCTTGCACATGCATCGATCCGATATGACACCAAGCGCGCGGGTTCCGAGAGATGACTATGCACAGCGCAATATTTCTTGATCATCTGAGACATGTTCTACGTACTGGGGATAATACTTTTGGACCCTCTTGGCCTCTCGTCTATACATGGGGATGAAAGGGCATTTGCGGATCTTGATGGTATGGTCTCCTGAGATTCTTTTACATACAGTCCGTGACCTTCCCCGGCCGAGCAAACCAAATTTTTTTGCTTGCGGTTGGTATTTCGTTTGATCCGCACGACCCTGATGATGATCATTGATATGGGCCGAGAGACATAATTTTTGACCCACCCTGCGATCTGACTTTGACCTGAGGATGAGGATTCGAAATTTAACAATACTAGGTTATAATGGTGAAATCGGAAATCAAGGCGAAATGAAAAAATGGACGAAAAATACATGGAAATGGGGATTGGACAAAGATATGAGATAGTCTTTTGGGAAAGCAATATTTCCGGTGAATGTGATAGTGTAGGTTTCTCGTTTTACTAGGACAGGAAAGGGGAGCGAAACTAAAAAAGGGGGGAGGGTTGCGAATGCATATTTCTGAGCAAAAAAAACAACAAAAAAAACAAAACAAAAAAAAATGGAGGAGGTGGAAGGGTGATGAGAGCATTTTTTGGTTTGTTTTTGAGTGCAGGCGTTTCGTTTGTGTTGTGCTGTGTGCGCGTTGGTGACTTTTCTTTTTCTTGATTGGTGATTTTATCGGAGTTTTATACCAGTGACTATCTACTTCGTCCGTTTGCATTTTTGTGATAGAGTTGACATTGCCATACTAGTGGCCTGATGAATGGCAACATAAAAACATGACTTAATTGCAATAAAACTGGACAGTCCGAGTGCCCAGAGAAATGTTGAGGTGTTGAGTATTCTGATGAGGAGAGGTTCAGATAAAGTTGATTTGCCCCTACACGACACAAGTTCCTTTTCATGCAATGCAACCAGCTTGTTGGGCCCCCTCTTCCGTTGCAGTTTCGTTGGGGCCAGGAAAAGGTGCAAGCGCAGAGATCCTGATTTCTTGAGGGTTTGTCGTTGTTCCCCAAATTTTGTTTTCCTGAATAGGAAATGCCTCGGCTTCAACGGATCGAGATTTGTTGAGTCTTGATATACAAAACATGTGATGGAATATTTGTAATTCCGCCTAGCTGGCCACGGAGTTGTTGGTAACTTTTCGTGATGCTCGGTATCAATTCATTGATTAGTGAACGGCAAGATTGGAAGTCGACAGCTAATACTCCTGCTTTACCTCCCCAAATCTTGAAGGACGACGTCTGGGCGGATTGGTGGACCACTCCAAAACCCCACCACAAACAAACGTGTGAGGGAGGAGAGGGAGAGCTTCCAATCGTGGGGTTCGCTGGGGACATGGGAATCCTTGGCATTCATGAACCAGGGGACACGGGACGGGCGGCTTGTTGAACGGCACGGCACAGGCACAGCACCCAAAAGCTTCGTCTGACCGAACAGTTTTCTAGATGGACGAAATCTAGGTGGTAATCAGTTCGTATACACCTCGGATCTTGTATTCCTTGGAGGAACTTTTGCAAGGCTCTCTCGGTATTTTGGACGTTATATATACGCACATATTCTTTCTTTTTATCTGTACATCTCAGCATCATTCATCACAACTTTCGACAACATTAAACAAACACTTCCCCTGAGTAACAACCGATACATCAACAATGGCAACAACAGCACCCACACCAGCCTCACCAAACAAACCACTCTCATTCATGACCAAAATCTCTCGATGCGCCTACTTCTACACACCTTCAGCCGCCCACTCAAACCCAAAGCCAAACCCGAAAGATCCAAAACTCATAATCCTCGCAACATGGATGGGAGCACGCGACGCGCACATCCTCAAATACTTGTCGCCTTACCAAACCCTCTACCCTTCCTCGCCCATCCTGCTCCTCCGCTCCGAGCCCCGGCACTTTTTACTACCAGGCGCGGCACCCAAAGAACTCCTCCCAGCAGTCGACTTTTTCCGCAGCATATTTCCTTCTTCACCCTCCTCCTCCTCCTCCTCCTCCTCCTCCTCCTCCTCCTCAGGTAATACTCGACCGGAACTACTCATCCACGCCTTCTCAAACGGCGGTTCCCTCCTGTACGCCCTCCTCCGCCGCCAGCTTCTTCTTGGTGTCTCTTCAACAATACCCAAATACGCAGTCATCTTCGACTCGACCCCGGGGCAGTTCCGCTACATGCCGGCCTTTTGGGCCTTCACCGCCTCCCTCTCCGGTTTCGCGTATTACCTCGCCGCGCCGCTCATGCACCTGGTCGTCTCTTTCTTCTACGTCTGGCACGTCATCATCGGCAGGAACAAGTCGGGCCCCCTAGCGAAAATAGCGGCCGGACACAACAACTTTGGGTCGCTGGGGGATAAAGAGGTGCGCAGGACGTACATTTACGGAAAAGGGGACAAGTTAGTTTACTGGAAGGACGTGGAGGAGCACGCCCGCGATGCGAAGAGTAGAGGGTTCAAGAGCGTGAGGAACGAAGAGTTTGTGGGGACCGGACATGTGGCTCACGCTAGGGGGGATGGGAACCAGGAGAGGTACTGGGGCGTTGTCAGAGGGACTTGGGAGGGGAATTAAAAAAAAAAAATATGATAGAGTTATGGGAAGGATAAGGATAGAAGAAGAAGTGCAAGTAATGAATATATGAGGGAATGATTGCAGTGCTCAAGTGTCGGGTGAATTTAGGAGACACATGCACACACACACACACACACACACACACACACAAAATGCAGGTTACGTATGTCATTGTAAACCGCGGGGTACGTACATGGCTTGTCATACACATAGTTCAACGGTGTGGCTTAAGCCATCCGCCACGGGAAGGGGAAAAAAGAAACCATCCTCAGCACACGTTAGTCAGTGGTTGCAGTACTTCAAATATATATCTTTTCAATGCCATTTATACAAATTTCCTTCTTCCAGAGCACGTATTCCTGAATTTACGTTTCGGTGGTGCGCCTGAATTAATCCTTCATGGTGCCTAATAATAAAACTCCCCAGTACTTTCCGTACTTTTCCTATAAGCATGTTGTGCCTTGTCCCGGGCCATCTGCTGTTGCAGTGATAGAATATACACCTTCCAGAACTCCAATATCCCCACTGTCCAACCATCCTAATCGTCGTCTCCGTCGTCATCGAATGTGGTTCATGGATGCCGCGGAGGCTTTTGGCAGAGCTGTATGTGTGTGTCGCAAGCCCGTCCATGGTCACTCCTGTTCATGTCGATGCGCTCGCCATTCTTGCGCCTGTTCCACAAGGATATCGAATCGCTATTAATAATAATATAATTGGGTATCTCAAAGCGTTTGCGTATAGGTTGCGTAAGTTCGGGGGGAACTCGATTTTTGTTAAAAAGATAAAACCCTCGACATGTTGCTATGTCCTTCGTTGCTTCTTTTTTCGCCGTCGGTCATCTTCATCTTCCAGGTCCCCGTCAGCGTGTCCCTTCTTTTTTTCCGGGTTACTCTGGTACTTGTTCGTCTGGAGCTCCCCGACGAATTGCAGAGTTTCGTCGTCTTCCATACCGCCGTCGTAGCCCTCATCCACCCCGTTGGCCATCTCGCACGCCACGCACTCTTGATCGTGCGGCTTCTCGTCCCGGTCCACGCCGTATTTGCATTGGCCGAATATTCCGTTGTTTTTTGCTTCGAGGCAGGGAAGCTCTTGCGAGTATTCGTCCCAGTCGCTGGCCTTGCCGCATACGGTGCATGTCCCGCAAAACACAATCTTGCGACACATGATGGCGGACGTTAAGGAGGGAGGGGTAAAGGAGGGGTCGGGTAGTCGGGCCGGGTCGTGTGCCCCCGCGGCACGTAGCGCAGAAGGGTTCGTCAGGTCGGACAAGGTAAAATGAAGCTGAGCGAGAAATGGTGATTGGGAGGTATATCGTATCGAGGGGCTTTTATGGAAAAGAAGCTTCAAATGACGATCTGCGGACACGACAGAGGAGGGCCAAGTCAGTAACTTCGTCTTCGTATAAGGTAGGGATATGCCCCCTTATCAATGACACTACGAAGGTGCCGAGATGCGTGGGTAGGAAGGGAGGGCGAGAGCCGTAAGCCTAGGTTGGAGGACAAACTCCACTATCGCGGCTTCAAAGCTGGGCAGTGGAGTCTGTTGATGGCTTCCTGGAGTGGACAAGATGACTTACCGGGCTCTAAATGGGCGCCTCTTTTTTTGCGCTCCGTTGAAGATGTTTGGCGCGCGCAGCTTGGCCTTGCGGATCCCCCAGATGAGTGGCTTCCCAATAGAGATGGTCAACTCTTGTTGTCGACCTTGTTGGGTCGTTGAACTGTTTACCTCTTTTTGGAACTGAAATAGCTGTTAGTAGATATTACTCCCGCAGAGAGACGAGATTCGGGGGCTCGGGAAGGGGATCATCGCCGACCTCCAATTTTTCGATTTCAATGGGCAATGATGGTCTCCTGAGACATGTCGATGTCTGGCCGTTGTTTTGCTTTTTCGGTGACACAGTGCCGGACGGATGCAGGGTCGATATCGCCGAACTGATGAGTTAAGGCTGTAATATGCATGTGCCCGTGGCGTGATGCAGCTCTGCTCGCATTTGGGGGTGCCTCAGCATCCAATGACTTCGGGTTGCTGCAAGTGAGACAACCAGGAAATCCCCTCAAGACCCGTCAGGACGAACCTGGTTTGACGGTAGAAATCCAAGAGACTGGAGAGCACGCGAGGGAAGGGGGGAATTGGAACGGTCCGCACTTTGCCAAATGCAGGCCGCGAATTACCACTCCAGTTCGGGGGCCGGATGGGTTCCGGCATGGGATAAGCACCATGCATTGGTTGGGGTTCGGCATTTGGGACGACGATCTTGACAATATCAACAGGGGTGGTTTTTCTACTGTAAAAAAAAAATAAAGGAGAAGAAGAAATAGGTATAAATCCAAAATTAACAAATGGGTTTGGGGTTTGGGTCTGTTCCTTAAAATCTCAGAAATCGGATTTCAACATGTATGGGTGTGTGAGACGCAAAATCGATCAATGAATCCGACGTGGCTTTTCTGACCGTTTTCTGTCACAAGATGGAGCAGGGGGGAATATGTGAGAATTAAGGTCGGGTGCGATGCGCAGCTCTCTGCTAATGTGCGGCACGGCACACACTCCCGGATGAGCAATCCAGTTCCACCATGACCCCTGTTGATGAACCCGGGGCGGTGATGGTCTAGGCCCTTTCAGTGGACCACCCATCATTCCGGCGAAGGTGTGACTCGCTTATCAGGTGGTGAACTCAACTTTAACTTCAACTTTTCATCAAGATTTTCGCCTTGCACAAGTAATTGCTTCTACACACGTGCCCAGTTGATAGATGATGCACTCAATTAATACGCGCTGCCTGATTCTGTCCGCTATTTTACATCGTTACTCTCCTCGTCGGTAAATTCCTCCGATGCCTTGCATTCAAGCTCCGAACCATTCTCCTCTTCTTCCAGTTCGCACGGCAGACTGTCAGTATCTGCAGCAACTTCCACCACAGGTGATGCGCCATATTCTTGAGCAGCTGGTGTTTTGAGACTGGTGAATAACAGTCAGTGAATGCCTTCGGCAGCAGGTACATGAATGCCCCAGGCAGTGGGTGCCCAGACTTACCATCTATTTCCAAGACTTCGAGCTTCGTCGAGACAAGTACGAGCTTCACTGACACGAGCACAAGCTTCGCTTATACAAACACGAGCTTTGTGGGTAAGATTGCTAGCTATGCGGGCGTCGACGGCACGGCGGCGAGCTTCGTCGGCACGATTGCGAGCTTCTTCGGCACGCCGATACAGGCGTCTGACCTCCTGCTCAGCTTTGTTGGCCTCCTCCTCGGATCTCTTGGCTTCTTCATCCATAAGATTAGCCGTTTGGACCAAGTGTGACTCGAGAGCTTCGAGAGTTCGAGCTTTGAAACAGAGAGCTTGGAAAGCGACGGCCAAAGAGGCCGTCTGTTCTTCTCCAAATGCCGCTTCACTGCCCGCAGGCTCGACTGTCTGCTCAGGCGCCTTGTTCGTATTCATATTGGGTGCTGTTTGGGATTGTGATATGGAACCTGACGCCGGTGATTTCGAAGGGAGCTTTCCTGGGAGAGGTGCAGCTGAGAGCGGGTCTGTGGGTTGCATAACAACGGAGGGAGCGGCAGTTGAGTTGTTGGATTCAGCAGATGGGACGAACTCTTTGGCCACGGGGTTTAAGGGTCGCCTTGACTCGAGCCCAGCCTGGGTTCGGGCCACATGGTTGACTTGCAACTTGGCTTTTTCGGTTTGAGAGCCCTGAGTCAGGCCTGGCGCGGGCTTGATCTGACAGCTTGCTTCCTCCTCTTGCACGACCCTGTCCGAACTGTGGTGAGTGGCTTTCGAATCGCTGCCATGGCGTTTCGAATCCTTGGAACAGCCTGCTGGGAGTTTCTGCCCAGATTTTTCTGCCAATTTACCGTCTTTTGAACCTTCTTGCCCCCCATCGTCCTTATGCTTGTCCCTTTCCACTTTGTCGCTTTGTTCTTCCTTTTGCTGTTGCCTCTCCTTCTCATACCTGCCCTCTCCCACCTGCCTAGCTTCATCTTGTTCTCGCTGCCGCTTCTCGTACTCGAGTCGAGCTTTCTCTGCTTGTTTGGCTTCGTCTTGTTCTCGCTGCCGCTTCTCGTACTCGAGTCGAGCTCTCTCTGCTTGCTTGGCTTTCTCTGCGTGCTTGGCTTTCTCTGCTCGCTTGGCTTCCTCTTGTTCCCGTTGTCGCCTTTTGTCCTTGAGCTGAGTTTCTTCTGCTAACTTGGATTCCCGTTTAGCCTTTTCAATCTTCTCATGCTCGAGTCGAGCTTCTTCTTCTTCCCTTGCTGCTTCCTTACGCTTGTAATCTTCCTCACGTCTCTGCCACAACTCGTTCAGCCTCTCTTCATTTAGTTGGTCCTGCCTCTTCCTCTCTCGGTCTCGTGATTCCTTTACTTGCCGTAACTCTTCTTCTTCTTTTGCCCTTTTAGCTGCCTTGTTCGCCCTTTGCCGCTGTTTCTTGGCCTTTTGCTTAGCCTTCTTCTCATCTTCCGCTTCCGATTCCGGGAGCGGTACCCCGGCTGCTTCAAACTGGAGGGAGAAAGGTCCAGTCGCTTCGTTATCTTCGTCCTCCGGCTCGGGAAGCGGTATCTCAGCTGCTCCAGACTGCAGAGAGAAAGGTTCAGTAGCTTCGTTATCCTTCCCCTCCGGCTCGGGAAGTGGTACCCCAGCTACGTCATTTTGGTTGGAGACAGGTCCGGTCTTCTGTGAGTTATCCTTCTCCCGTAACTCTTCTTCCTCATTTACTTTCTTAGCTGCCTTACTGGCTCTCTGCCGGCGTTTCTTGGCCTTTTGCTTGGCCTTATTCTTATCTCGCGCCTCGGATTCGGTGAGTGGTGCCCCAGCTGCTTGAGACTGGATAGAGAAAGGTGCGGTGGCTTCGTGACTGGAAGCGGCGGCATCATCGCTTGCTTGCAAGTTCTCGGCTTTAGGCTCGCGCTTTGACTTGGACAACTTCTTCAGCTCTCTGATCTTCTCTTTCTTTCCGCTTCCTGCCTTGGGAAAGTCTTCGGGAAACAGACCGGTAACGTCCCATCCGCATTCCAGTTTTTGTTTTATTTCGTCCGTGGTGGCCGCCGTCCACCCCCCGAAGTTTGGCCAATACTCCTAATACTTGTTGCGGTGTTGGATTTGGCGCTCTTTATTTCCCGTCCAGGCCGCCACCTCATCTCCTCCAAGAGCTTTGAGTTCGGTAAAGCGGGCAAGTGTGGCAGCCATCACTGTCACAGGGGGGTGAAGCCATTTGTTGTCGGCCGAGACGACAAGGGCGGATTTACCTTTCAATGCATTGTACGTGGCGTAGTCAAGGTTCCATTTCCAATCCAAAGCCAGCTCCTCGACCTTGTTCATGAACTCAACAGTACCCGGTTCTCCCGCGCTCTGCAACTGGCTGCACCTGTATAGAACCGCAGCCCGCATCACGACATTGGCATTTGTTGGATCTTTAATGTATTTTTCAAGCTTTTCGACTGTCCCAAACTCTGCCTCTGGAGATTCGGACGAGAGGTCGAGGGCTTCCCATTTGAAAGAGGATTGGATCTTCCGGGTTTCGGTAAACTTTACGTGCGCTCTTGCCTGGCGCATCACGTAACCGAAAACATGTATTTCGCAGCATTGTCCAGTTTTGATTTTCGTCTGTCGCAGATTGTAAAGTTCGGAATCAAAGGCGCCGTAACCGATGTTGCTGAAGTCATGTATCAAGCACGTCTTGCCAAAAATGAACCACGGCCATTTGGGGAGGTTTTTGCCCACGAGGAGTGGCGAAGCACGGCAGAGCTCGACCCAAAGGTGGGCATCTGGGAACATCATTTCCCATTCCGTCTAAAACCAGATGTAAGATTCGGGCTGGGGCGACTCAGATAGCCAGCAGGAGGGAATTCTGCTACCTACCGAGTTGAAGCCATAATGGGTCATCCATGGCGGGAATAGACGGCTATACGTGGGGCGCTTAGAGTCGAAAGGGGGGCTAAAGAATGGATTGCCTCCCATGGCGGCATTTGTTGGTTGTTATGTGAAGATGCTGGATATCCTGGTTGGAAATGCTCTGGCTGGAGTTGCGGTGGTGTAGCGGGCCGTGGATGGTCTCGGCTAGTAAAGCCTTCGGCGGCAGATTGCAGTCAGTGGCTTGGACAAATGTTTCCAAACACCAACTCTGTTGGAGGTTCTTTGGGCAAGAAGGAAGGTGACGGAACGGTAAATGGGGGCTGCAGGGACATAATCTTGCTATTGCCTCACTTGAGAAAATGGAGAAGTGGCTGACTGGTAATCTAAATATCCAAAAAGAAGTGAGGTAACATTTTACAGCGTAAAACATAAATCAGAATAACGGGCGTGGACTCTTCATGTTTATCTTTGCACAGCTGAACTCGTTACCCCGCGTGACATCCCTCCTACGTACCTACAGTTGATGTTCTGCACAGCGGGCCTGCCAAGTCGATAGAGGGAAAGTCCAAAGATCAGGTAAGGCAGGTCTTGAAAAGAAAGGAGAGGGTTCCTTCGGGACGCTCTTGCCTGGACTTTTACTTTGAGATTAATGAATTCCAGGTTCGCACCTGGTTTCATGTGTTATTGTTGTGCACCTGCCAATGATGAGATGGAACGAGAAATTGACAAGAAAAGAAAGACCACCCTCGAAGACAGCAATTGCTTGACAGCAGGACCTTGGATTAGGCCGTGATGTCTTAGCTCTTGATGTCGAGGAGCAAAGTTGATAGTAAAACGTAGTTTTCAAACTCAGACCCAGCGAGCGCCATTTTCTTACTCGGGTTCTGAGTTCCGGTGCTTTCCATCGAGTTTAAAAGACCGGAGTTCAAGCTCGGATAAGACAGGAATCTCCACGGTCAATGGTGTGCCTGCCTGACTGGAGCATCTGGTCATGGCCATCGTGCCGTCGACGTGCCGTTCGGTTGCTCCTACTAGGCTCGGGTTTCTTCTGAGGCGACCAAGGAAAACGGGATTTTACTCGGATAACATACATTGCGGCACAGCATAATGCGGTCCTTGATGATGTGGCTTTGGGGCGCATAGGCAGAATATAGGGAATAATATTCATGCGAAGGAACTCGGTCGTGTGGAGTTGATCATTTGATCGTAATTTGTCAGAATGTTTGCTGGGTGCCGCGGAAAGACAGTAATAGTGTGGTTTTGAATGCGAAAGCTGTCGGTGCGGTAATGATTTGGGAAGATTTAGTACAGAACATGTATGGAGGGTTTGTGAGTAGAAATAAGAAAGTTACTGTTTTTCAGCTTTACAAATATTGGTATGTGTTAGCCAGTGGTGAACTGGGTGGTGCATGATCAATATCATATCTCCTAAGAGCAGCCTGAGGTATGCTGAAATTCGAGTGTTCTTTAGAAAAGCGGCAGATGAGTATACATGGTGTAATCGATGATCTGACGGCAGCCATTCACGCAGTCGTTGAAATATGCTTGAGGAAAAGCACTAACAGAATTGCGGGGGATCCGCAAAAGAAATTGCTACGACCGCGTGCCATTATCCCACATTTTCTGAGCCTCAATAAGAAGGAGAAGACGCGGTCTTGGCAGTTTAGCGGCGCTTGTCATCTCTACGGCCTTGAAATCTGGTTGGTCGGGTGCTCGCAGGGAGCAACCAATCCGCAAGGGAGGACCAAAGAACAACACGGCTCGCCAAATTCAATCCTCCCTTGGTCTTGTTATTGGGTGCTTCACACCATCTTGAACTCTGGGAAACCCCCGCCACATCCCGCCACAGTTCCCGAGCTGAAAAGTTCTGGCATGAGGGTGAGTCTCGACCCCCAAACTTTCAAAAGATCAAGAACTCCTTCTTTCTTTTGTCGTGGTTTGTCTCTGTTGAGCTTGACCATGTCTCACCATCGCATTTTACCTACATCCCAAACGGTAATGTGGGTTTCAAAATGCACCGGGGACACACTCTGGCCGCTGCAGTGTGGATTATGACGGTTCTGTCTCTAGGACTGGTCGCACTCCGTCTCTATACTCGCATCCGGATAGTCAACTTTGTCGGCATCGAAGACTATCTGTACGCACTGACCGGTTTTTTTCTTCTCATCTTCGCCTGCTGCATTCAGGTCGCCGTCCACTATGGACTCGGCCGAAGTTTATGGGGCCTCGAGCTTCCAGATACGTCGCATGCCATCATGTGGACGTACATCGCCAACTCGTTCGTCATCAGCGGTAATGCCATCGCCAAATTGTGCATGGGTTTCTTCCTACTGCGTGTTGTCCCACACAAACGGCAAAAAGCCGCGATATGGTTCCTCATTGTGGTCACCGTCGCCACATCAACAACTCTGATCGTCATGCTCTGGAACCAGACAACACCGAGAAGGACAGCGTGGGATCCACTGAGAACCCCTGGGGTATTCAATATCTCGATACAACCGATGAATGTTGGGCTTGGAGGTAAGAATAACTGTCAGTCAACAGTCCAAACTCAAGTGAACTAACCGAGAATTAATCTTAGCTTGGTCGAGCGCCTGTGACTTCTTCTATGCCATCTTCCCATGGCTGTTTATCATGTCACTTCGGATGCCTCGTCGAGAGAAGATTATCCTTGCTAGTAGCATGAGTCTCGGAGTCATGTAAGTACATGTAAACATGACCCTTTTTCATATCCCAGCCCTTACCAACACACCCTAGCGCTGGGGCGTGCGGTATTGCCAGAACCATAGTACTTTCCCGACTGGGAATCGAGGACTTTACATGTGAGTTACGGCCTGTTTCTCCGAGCTTGACCTTTTCGAATTAACAGAGGAGCAGTGAACTTCGCCCCATACTTCATCTGGGCAGGTGCAGAGATCGTCGTGGCCATGTTCTGCCTCGGAATTCCCACCTTTCGGCCCCTTTATCTCAAAAGGCGCGGCATCAGCACGACGGACTACGGAAAGAGACACGATTCCCAACATAGCGACCCCGAATTACCCCGTTTCACCATGATAGACCGCAAGTCCCAACGAACCAGCACTCCTTACCACTACGGCCAAGTAGACGAGAATCACGTTGAGCACACCGACAAGACACCATACGGCAGCCCCGCTGATTCATCAAACCATCAATATCTCCGGGACTCAGGCTCCTCACACACAATGGTGGAAGGCTCACCACCGACATCAACGCCCCTCCGTCCTCCACCAACGCCGAGATCCAGTCAATTACCACCACACACCATAACAAAGCCAGCCAAGGCTCACCTTGAACGAGACGGAAGCGACAGCGACAGTGTCGACGTGATACTGGGTTTATACGACGGAAGAAGGAGCCAGAGCAGGAGTAGGAGTCGAAATAAGAAGCATCATAATCGTGAAGGAACGGCAACAACAAAGGGGGGCAATGGAAGTGATCATCTCATCACGGGTGGCTGGCCATTCATGGGCGGAATCAGAAGCTGAAGGTACAAACACTTTCTTGTACATAATCATGAATCCAGATAAATTCAGCTCTCTTTGCATCCACAGTTGATATGATGACTCGGACACTCCGGCCTGGGGGGTTCGATATTAAAGTACATGTACTGTCTCCAGCTCCGAGATAAGGGGCCGCAGGATAGACCTAGCGACATTTGTTTATGAGTAACCGAGAGTGTTTATAAGCCAAAAAGTCAAGAGTATCAGAAACAGGTTGATGAGGACCTATGGTATCGATAAGACATCTTTATGCTCTCCATGCAGTTGAAAGTGCCTTTTGCTGTCGAAAATTCGTAAAGATTTTCCACTTGACTATGGTAGATCTCTCCTCGATGGCTCTGCTCTCAACGTCCCCTTTTCGTCTGAGCAACCACCGCCACATTTTCAGCGTCACGAAAAGCCAACGGACAGCCCCAACATGAACCCCAAGCGCGCTTGGGTCGACCCAACAGTCTGGAAATCCAACTACAATTTAATCATATTTGTTTCACACATTAGATGCTAGAGCGGCGATGCATCCCGGCACCGAAAGTGAGAGGTTTCAAGGCCGGGGTTTGCCCACATGGCTAGTGGTTGGATGATCCACGCGTTGAGCTGCCGAGGCAGGTTGGTTGGTTGAACACGGGTCACGGCCGATTGTCGTGTGTTGAGATTGGCTCTTGCCCGCCGTGCATTGGGAGAGAGATGGAGCTATTCTGACGACTCTGGATACCAACCAACTGACCGACTTGTCCGATGCCGCGGTGTTATCTCCTGAGAAGTCTCACTAGATCATCACATACGACCATACCTCCAAGAAAACTCGGCATCCCGTCCGCTCTGCCCTGGATAAGCTTGGAAACTGAGCTGCCTATGTCACGTTGCAAACTTTGGGAACCAAGGCATAAACTGGTGGAGGCCAAGGACAAAGGGATCCATGCAAAGAATCAATGACATTGCTACAAAGAGCGGATCGTGACGAGGTGACGAACCCCTTTCCAAGGATCTATAGCTGCTAAGTCTAACCAGAATATAGATGATATCATGCTTCTCGGAGCCAGAACCGGAGCCGGCACACACCCGCCGTAGTGCCCTCACCTTTAACTGTTAGCTACCTGTTAGCCGACAACTCAGACGTTTATCCATTGAACAAACGGGTCGGATTTGTTTGACAAGATAGAGAGCAGTTTGCATGAATGGGCTGCACCCACACACAGCCTCCTCCACCACCAACCAGGGACCAGGGACCTTGTGCAAAATCTCGCTAGTACAAACTCTCGTGCTTGTACCCCCCTCCACGCCTCAAAACTATCCACTGGATCTCGGCACCGCGACGCCTCTGCGCATCATCATCAAGTCCGGCATCGCTGTGTCGGCCTTTCTTTTGAATCTCGGAGGAGCTCTTCTCGATAGTAGCAGAAGAATCAAGGTACTTGTTCCACGTCTCGATATCCACATGCAGCTTGAGCTGGCTCTCCAGGGGCAGGTGGTTCTCGTCGAAATATTCGGACCGTTCTTCGTCATCTCCATCTTCGTCATCTTCTTCTTCTCCTTCTCCATTTTGTTCTTCTCCTCCTCCTTGTGCTTCTTCTCCTCCTCCTTGTGCTTCTTCTTCTTCTTCTTCTTCTACTTCTTCTTCTTCTCCTGGAACACGGCTCATGGCCAGTATGGTCTCGAGCGACCGAGCGCCGTGACGCAGCTTCGGCACCCGCAGCAGCGCCTGGAGCACGTTGCTCGTGGGTAGAAATTTCCCGTGCAAGCCGCGCTTCTGGAGCATGTGGCGGAGCATGATGGCACGGCGAATCACAAACATGTCGTCGCCGTCGTGTACCTTGTTCGGGCCCTGGATGTTGATGTGGCCACTCAAAACACTTGCGAACGATTTCCGCTTCGTTTCGTCCGTGCGAAAAACGCCAATCGAGAGCGGCTTGGGCTGTTTTGGTGGTTTGGGTTGTTTCGGCTCATCCCCCCTTGTGCCGGAGTCCTTTCCGTTCCATTCGGCGAGAGATGTCTGGTAGGCTTTGTACGTTTCCTTGTATTCGTTGAACGCGTCCTGGTACTCGTCGAGTCCCCGCTTGTAGCCTTCCAGCACCTGCTCCAAGTCGTCAGGTACCCCCCCTCCGTCTCCTTCCTTCTTGGTGAGGCTGTTCACGAATTGCCCGCTCAGCCGGCTGACGAAGTCGGGGCCTTTGGCGTGCTTGAAAACGTCGGGCATGTCCGGGTTGTCGAGGAAAGACTCAAAGTGGCCCATGTTTCCCTCGATAAACACAAAGATGGCTTGGCCCAGTGGGTACTCTGTTTTGTCGCTGCTGTCGTAGAATGCGCCGTCCTGCATGGGTGCGAGAAAGTACTTTAACCAGCCCAGTGGATTGCCTTGGCGGGTCTCGCCAAAGTTTTCAAAGAAGACGATGGGGAGCTCGCTGGTTAATTTGAGCGAGGTTCCGGTCGTCGTTCCGCGATCTTCGCGCGATCCGGTCCTCACCCAGTGAAGGACTGCCATCAGCTCGTTGGACGTTGTCTCGGTGGATTGGGAGCTCTCATTGGATTGGATGCTTGTGGTTTGGGTGTCGAATCGCAATGTCTTGGACAGGATGGTCATATCTTCTACAGGAAAGTTTTCCTCTATAACCGCCTTGAGGCCTCCACAGCTTGCGGGATATCCATCATCCGCCACTTCATGACGTAGCTTGTCGACTCTCTCGCTGGGCTGGAGTTGGAATTCCTCAAAAGTCTCAGCCGTACCTCCGATGAAGACGTAGATACCATGTTTACCATCTTCGTCTTCCTTCAGAAGCTTCTCTTCGAGTTCCCCCACCCAGTAGAGGGGCGTGTTGTTATGAGTAGCGTCGAATTCGTCAAAATACGCGACGGGTACCACATTGGTTGTCGACATGCCCCTGATCTGATTAACCGCGTCTTCTAGGTCGCTGATCTCCTCGAACTGCGACAGGTTCCTCTCTAGAGGACGATAGGGTTTCCCGACTCCATCAAAGATGCTCTGGATGACCTGCTTGACACCGAAAGACTTGCCGGAGCCGGGCCGGCCGAACACGGCAATACAGAACGGCTGCTTGAAATCCCCCTTTGAGAGGTAATATTTCAGCTTGTGGGCGATGTCTCGGAAGTTGTCGATCTCGCACCTGTCGGCGGTGACGAGGGCACCGAAGCTTGCGGTTGGGACGTAGGGCAGTAAGTCATCGTTTCCCTTGTCTGAGATGGGCGTTAGGGCGATCTCTGCTGCCGCCCCGGTGGATGAAGGGTCATAGGGGAGGGTCCGAAAGATCAATGACGAGGGGCCCTGCTGGGGGTTGGGGCGGCTCAGTCGTACCGGGATGAAGACAGGATCGGCGATTGTCTCCAACATCAGATTGCTCCAGATCAGTTTCTCGTTGACAGGAGTGCGAGCTCGGACCGAAGTGCAATTTCGGACGGCGTCGATATCCAATTTCTCGGTGCGCCGGCACCACTGGAGCCCGGTGATCACAGCCTGCTTGATCTGCGTCTCGCAGAGATGTAGAATCGAGAGATGGGATTCCTTGGCCAAGCAGGAAGCTAGACCGGCCATGAAGATGACGTCCCGGCCTGCTTCGAGCCTCTCGTCCGAGCTGCGGTCTTCACAGCTCCCCGGTTCAAAGATGAGAACCAGATCATCAGGGTGGGTAGGGTCTCTGTAGATGACCCCTTCGCATCCAAAGCGGACAAGGAGGTGATAGGGGCGCCGGAGCCGGTCAACACCAAGTTCCCAGAAGTTCTCGACAGTCTGATCCCATGACAGGCCCCTTTTGCTTTTTCGGCTTTTGACTTGGCCATCGTCGTTGTCGGGCGGGAACAGAGCAGCCGCGTCGACCACGACCAAGACACGCTTGGCAGGGAATTCTGATTCGATGTTCGGCAGCTCTAGGATATTGCTCTCGCCCAGAGGGGCCGGCACTTTGCTGATAACCAACGACGGCTGGTAATTACCGGAAAGATGCAACTTGTTGTCCAAACGTGCTGTGGGGCTCGCCTTCGTGTCCCTGGTGGCTTCCCCCAGCAAAGGCGCTGTGCAGCGGATTCCAAGCCTCCCATCCAGGTCTTTCAGCACGTTGGTGTCCAAGAATTGACCGCCATCGGTGCCCCCATCGGTCTGTACGATCAGAATCTGGGGCTTACCCACAGCAAGGGGTCTGAGAACTGGCTGTCTGGGTAACCCATCTGTATGGCCGATGTCGAAGATCAGGAAACCCTTCGTTGCTGAGATACCCCAGTCCTTAAACCGAGCGCATAGTCGAACCTGAATATAACCGCCTGTCTTCTGCAAACCGTCAGCAACTCCTTTTCCCACAGCGATAGTGTGCGATGGCCTATCAAGGGTGGCTCACCTTGAGCGATGTTAGAAGGGAGTGGTCCTTAGAGAAGACTTTACCCTCTCGCTGTTGAGCAAAACATTAGCTGCGCGAGCTCGTAAGAGGGGGGGATTCGGAGGGAGCGCCGCATACCCACTCAAACTCCTCGGCCATGAAGGCATTCTCATGGCTCATCCAGCAAAGGGCCTCGTCCTCCTCTTCGACAGCCTCGTCCTTGGATCTAACGATACCGAGCTCAAACCAACACCAGTTTCCCTCCCGGGGATTCGTGGCGATGGCCTTGCTCTTGGATACAGTAATCAGCTGGAGATGGCTGATCTTGCTGATGAAGTCTTCGTTGAGTGCCTGGCCAGGGGAGATTTAAAAGTTAGCCGGGCGAGAGCATCCCGTGTTAAGGGGTGGGACACTTACACCGGTGTGGAAACCAAACCAGTCGGACGTCACCACCTTGCCATCGGTCGCAACCACGTCACCTGGCTCGAGTGACTCGATGTAGTATCGTCCACCTTCCTTGATTTCCGTACCGGGTCGGAAGGGGGTACATGTTTCCATCCATTGTCGAGGAGTAAACATCTTGTCGTGGGCGTCGGTGGGTCGCCGGTCTATGATGGCAAGTGTATGTTGTGTTTGTAGTCAGGGGGGAAGATGGGGAGTGCTTGATTTCGGTTATCCGTCAGACCCGAGATGGGCGTCTGGAGGCACTGATATATTTATTTTTTTGGTTTCTGCCAGACAGCAAAAGGGCGGTGAATTTGTTGTGCATTGAATTGGGCAACCTCGGTGCATGCATACTCGGCACAGTTCTCTAGCTAATAGGAGGAAAGCCGCAATGCAATGATCCTCACATGGACACCTCATGTGGACCTACTTCCCTCCGACGAGTCAATCAAATGCCTTTGCAACCTCTTTTCAGCTGCACGCTTACCCCTACAAACATCGCCCTACGTCGTATCTAGCATTGGACCCTTGGGTCTGCCCCCTTACATGCCCGATGCAGCCCAGTTTGACTACCAGTGGGACCGTTACTGAAAGCAGATAATCTTAGTGGGGTTGGTACCTCACTTTTCTCTCTGAGGTATCTGCACCCGATTAGTCGTGCCGGCGGGTGACAAGCTTGGTAGTACCAGTCGACCTCTTGGATAACAAAGCTCCACCCTCATATACATATTGCCAGCTAGAATGATTGTGAATATATAATATGTACGCACCATCATGCAATCCGACCTGATCGGCCTTGAGAACCAAGATCCGCGGTGGCCGCCGCCCACGGCAGACAAGAGATCTGCAGAAATAAGTGGCTCCAAGGCCTCGTTGTGTAACCACCAAGGACGTCCCATAGGCTCACAACTGCCGTTTCGAAAACACTATGGCCATGTATGGTAATTGGTTGAAAGTCAGCTCCACAGCACTGCAACACATTTCAGGCCAGCAGGCAGATATCACGCCGCCGCCGCCGCGGAGTTCCCTTTGTACAAAAGTTTAGTAAGTGACATGTAATACCTGCCCACTCAAGCCCTCGAAGCGAAAATGCTTCGCTGAAGCATTGCTGCCCGATTATAACACAACGTTTGGAGTTGTGACGTTCAACCTTGCCCTCCCCTTTCAGACCATTTCCAGGTGTGCTGAACCTGTTGCCTACCTTGGGTAGGTAGGTACTCGGGCACTACCCGAATGATCTGACATTTTCAAGGAAATGTGACCATACCTGGTATTTTTCTGGCGACTGTATACTTGAGTACCCTAGACGTTGAACTCATAATAATCGACCGTCTATGTAGGTGATACTCGATAGAATTGAGATCGGCTGCTTTTCCAGAGGAAGTGGTGTGTAAGGGAAAAGCCATCATCAATCCTGGCAAGTTTGCTCAGTGGCTAGGTTTGGGGACAGTGTGTCGACTTTGACCTCCGTCAAGCCCAACATGCGGGGCTGGCCCTCCAAAGACTCGTAAAGTTGGGGTCATGGGATGCTAAGCACACCCTCTCTCTCTCCTCTTTCACTCCCTCACACTTTTCCGCACCCTTTTCAAGGGGTCAAATCCAAAAACTCGATCTACCCGATCTCTGTCCTGTTCTCACCAATCACATATGGAGTCCCCCAGCATGGATAACAATCGCTACTCTCTACTTCTGGCTCGCAGCAAGACCAAGAGTCCCGCTGCAGAAGAGCCACAGATCCAGAGCTTGTGCAAGGCTATCCTCGCCCAGGAGAACGGCGACAAGATCCTAGACCACATTCTCAACCCCGAGGAATCCTTCAAACACTCGTTTACCGTCAAAGCCGATTCCGATAATGAGTTTAGCTCCTCAACCGGTGCCGAAGGCAGACTGCTAGACTTATGGCTCTATATTTCCCTCCTCTTCGTTGAAGGCCCATAACATCAAACGAAAGTTCAGCGGCAATACTTTTAGGGCAGGTATAGGATTCCCTATTAATTCCGTCTTATAAAGCCTATTAATTCACTATTCACTTCAACACACCCTTGGCCCCAGGTATTAACACAAAGGGCGTTTAGCGGAACTCTATGGTATGATAAGGCAAGTGACCTAAAGGGCACCACCTCATTCTTTATAGAAATTGTCCAGGTACGCACATGTCAAGGAAACCTTCACTACCAGCGTAATCTGATATTATTTCACAGCAATACGTCTATACCAACTTCTGTGTTACGCCTCGCGCGTAAGTCTCCCCCACACACGGACCACAATGCAGGGCATTGCGTGGTCAACAGCCAATCATTAGGCCAGGGATGTGAGGACCCACAAGTCCCAGAACAACCAATCAAAGGTTGCTCAGTGTAATCAGTTGCCAAGACCACTGAGCACACTGAGCAAAAAGACTTGGAGAGTTGCTCAGTCTGCTCTGTCGCCAAGGCCACTGAGCACACTGAGCAAGGTACAATATACCTAGAAAACATATATATAGATAGCTTCACCATAAGCAGGGGGAGTGCAGGGCACTTCCCACCGTGAGGACTTGGCTCCTTGCGTAAGTAATATAACGTTTATTGTCTATAATCTTCTTTACAAAGTACCGTAACTTTTCTGTAGAGAACTTTGCAGAACTACCTGTTGTTAACAGTGACCGACACCGTCTGAGGGCGTCCCACAACCTTCGATCCCCTGTCATCTTACCCAGGCGTACTGCCTTGCAGTCTGAACCCTATCCGGTACAGGTTGTAACATTCTGGCAAGGAGATAAGCATATAGCTGTGTTCCACTCTGGACAGGTCGGCTCCAGTACAGGTGCATATTAGGGATCCGGAGAGTGGACTAAAGGAGTAGGAGAGCTACTTGGGATTGGCTCGGTGGAGGCGAGGTTTCCTCGGGGCTGTTTAGCATCCAATTATTCAAGTAATTAATTAGGCAAGTACACTGCCCCGGGAATTAAGGAGTTCCGAGAAACACCGTGCTGGCAGTCAGCGAAGAGAGGAGAGAGAGTCAACGCAAGTTCACATTGCCAACATCCAGAGCCCGGGTTTAGATAAGGTACAATGCGAGAGTTGGCAGCTGGCCCGGAAGTATTTAGTGGTGGAGGTGGACTCGTTTAATTGTGCCAGGTTGAGTACATATTGTCATCCCTTTGGCTGGATCTTGGTAACCACATTTTCTTTGGCGATAGTACCAGGTTTTGCTTAGAAATCCTAAACCCACTCATGTCACCACTAATGAATGTGGCTCATTAGGCTAGCTGGCAATATTATTACAAGTAGCAACGAATTTCTAAGGAGAGGTTATTTCTCAGTAACAGAAATGCTATTGAAGGTAAAGCTATTTGCTAAACTGACATGGGTTCGGGTGTTGTTGAGACCTACCTACTAGTACCAGATCAAGATTCGTTAGCAATTTTCCAAGTTGAAACAAGTGTAAATAAAGGCCAAGCTCCTCATGACGTATGTCCATATTCAGACGACCGCAGCGGATTTGTCAGCGCCGGTCGATCTATCAACAAATCCGAGGACTCGGACTTTGGCTTTGACATGATGCAGAAACGAACCTTCGATAATTATAAGACATTGATAACCTACTATAGTAGTACAAACTCTTCGAGAAACAAAATAAAGAAAAAACCCGAAAAAAGATTACTCAACTTTATCGGACAAGCGCAGCACTCTTTTTCATAATGTCACCACCCACAGCCCCTTCCTCTATCCTCCTTCTCGGTAAAGGCGAGCTGGGCACTGCAATCCTATCATACCTCACCTCCCACTCGACCTACTCACCAACATCAACCAAAATAACCATCCTCTGCCGTACACCTCCTACTCCCTCCTCGCTCCCAGATGGAGTATCGTACACATTATCAGACATAACTTCCACCCCGCTGGACGAATTAATCACCATATTCAACGACCACACGACAATAATCCAAGCTTCAGGATTCGGATTCCCGCCGGGCACGCACCTGAAAATCGCAGAGGCGGCGCTTGCCGCTCCCAACGTGTCTCACTTCATTCCGTGGCAGTTTGGTGTCGATTACGACGTGATTGGCAAGGGAGGCGCGCACGGGGAGTTGTTTGGCGAGTTTCTCGAGGTGAGAGCACTGCTCAGAGATGGGCCAAAGTTGAACAGAACGTCGAAGCTGAGGTGGAATGTCATCTCGTCGGGGCTGTTTATGAGTTTTTTGTTTGGCGTCAAGGAGTTTGGTGCTGTTGAGTTTGGGGAGGAAGTAACGACGGTGAGGGGATTGGGAGGGTGGGGGAATAAGGTCACGTTGACGGATGTGGATGGGATAGGGAGGATGGTTACCGAGGTTGTATTTTCAAATGAGAGTACTACTATAAAAGGGGGGGAGGAAGGGGATGGCGTGGTGTATATCGGCGGAGAGACTGTTACGTATGAGGAGGTTGCTGATGTGCTTGAGGGCGTGTTGAGGGAGAAAAACACGGGAATAAAGTTGAAGAGAGAGGAACTGGGTTTGGATGAGATAAGAGATAGGTTGGCGAAGGAACCGGATGATAGGATGTTCAAGTATCAGGGTGTGTTTGGGGAAGGGGTCGGGGTTTGGTGGGAGAAGGAGAGGATGTTGAATTATCGGTTGGGGATTCCTTTGAAGGGTGTGAGAGAGTGGCTGGTGGAGAATATTGATGGGCTGTTGAAGCATTGATGATACATTGTGAAGAAGAAGCAGATCTGTCAAGTTCAATCTCTCCTAATGTCTCTATCACAAGTCACGGAACAAGATGGAAACCCTTCGGTTATAATTTCAGATGCTTTGATGCTATCTCACAAAAGTCATTGACACGAGGAATACTAACTGTTACTGGTAAGGCGCCAGCCATTGGCGTCACTGGAACCATGGATGAAGATGACCTCATTCCTATCTCCCGCCGCCACCGACAACTTTATCAGCAGCCAGGTGGAAGCCCTGGATTAAAATCGGCTCAACAAATTCAATTTTCCAATTCCTCCATTTCCTCCAAAACGACCACGTCGTCAAGCATTTCCCTCAAGAAAAACCAACCATGCAAATCTCATCAATCACCCTCGCCCTCGCGGCCTTGTTCGCCGCCGCCCAGGCCGCCCCCGCATTTGCTCCCACCGGGAAGCAAGCCGAACGCTGCGGCCCTTCAAGCTTCATAAACGAAACAAGCGGCGGCTCCCCACTCGTCTCCGACTGCACGATGCTGATGGCCAGGTTCCTCGGCGAGGAGACGTGGACTTTTGACGGGGGCCACAACACGGTGGCCGAGTACGGCACCTGCAAGTTCGTCGTCAACAACTTCAAGTCCCCCTGGTCTTACCATCTGGGCAACGACGACGTTCGCGAGATACTCGTCGAGTCCATCAACAGCTTCAAATCAGACGACTCGGACCCGGGGCTGCCGCCTGCCAGGGTTGGTGCGACCGGATACATGAACTGCGGTGGACCGGATATTCGCTGGTATATTCAGCATACTGGGAAGAACTCTCCTTGAAGAGAATGATTCTCTACACCTAGGTGCTTATACGGTGCAGTGGCCATTTCTGAGATGGACTGCAATTACCTGTGATGCTCTGTTTTGTTTGGAGTTCTTTTGCATGACAAGAGAGAGAAGGTGGATTGTGTGGTAGATTTATTGTGGAGTTTCGATGGGTAAAAACCGAATCGGGACAAATCCAGTAGATGTATGGTGTAGGGAGATTAGTTAGCAGGGCTGGTTTGGCAGTTCTAACCAAGGATTTTTATGGGGAAATTATCTACAGGAGGAAATTTAGTTCCCATTACATTCTTAAGTTCTTCTAATGACTGGTTCTATCACATGAGTCCATAGACAGTAGAGAACTTGGCATCCCGTCCCTCTGCCCTAGCTAAGCTAAGCTAATGATCGTATATTATATGACTTGGTTGTGTAAAGCTTCCCCAGATTGCAAGCTTTACTTGCGTTTTTGAGAAGTCGAAGCATTTGCTGGTCAACAAAAAAGGCCGTAAGATGAGCGTTTTGGGTAACCAGAACCCCAGGTATGTAAGTTGAAACGAATATGCTTATTTTCACCCTAGTATTACATTTGGTGATGCGCCAAAGTATAGCAGGGGTCAAAAGCTGGCCTCCCTGGACAGTGCAGTGCCAAGGTGATATGCCCCGCGTCAAAGCAATTGCACTGAAAGGGTGGTCACCCTTTTCCCTGTGTTTTGTAAGTCACTCACGTAACACCGTTTCCCCTCCTTCCTGCCTGATGTCAAAATGCCCGCCACAGTGAATCTAAGTTTTTCATTCATCATTCAAGTTCCTTCAAGATGCCTACGAATAAGGTGCTAAAGAAACCGCAGAAGCGATCTTCTACCGTGCGCCGTCACTTTCTTGCTGAACATACTGATGCTTGTGGTTTCGCTAGTAAAGTTTGGGTAGTGGTGGTTGGAAGGAATTCAAGAGGGGTGATTTTTCCCGGGATAGGACCCTATGGATTAGGAATTTCAGAGTGATTTAGGGGTAGATTGGTATTTGTTTGCTGGTCCTCGCCCGCATGGGGATTTCTCTTTAGGAACCGCTGCGGTCCGGCCCGTTTAACTTGGATGCTCGCCGATGTTAACGTGGGAACCAATTACCCTTGTTGCGAGCTGCGTGCCGCATGGCCTCAACTGCAGTCGCACAAGCGCGGCAACTCCTCCGCTTGCACCTGCGAGCCTGATGCCACACGTGACACCACTACCCTGCTCGACTGCCTCCATCAAGATGCTTTCAGCCGCAAGAAGGCACATCGTGAACCAAGTTGACCTTTTGCTCCGAGCCGTCAGGTTCAGCGTTCCTTCCGCTCCAGTGTCTACCGCCCCCGAATACTTCTGCTGCACTTACCCGATTTTCGTTGATGGAATGCAGCGCCATGAATTCGAAACGGCTGCTGCAAGCTGAAGAGGATTCGGATCCTGATGCGACATGGAACCATCCAAAGCGGCCACGAACAAGAACCTTCGACAATGCCTCCCATGTCGGTCTCCCCGCCAGTCGCGATGAACACTACCCACACCAGCTTGCACATGGAGATTACACAATCGCCTGGATCTGTGCGCTGCATCTGGAACTGACGGCATCCCGTGCAATGCTAGACGAGGTACACCCACGACTCCCAAACCTGGACGGCGACGACAACGTCTACGTGCTAGGACGCATCCACCAACACAACGTCGTTATGACGTGCCTGCCTGGGCAGTACGGGACGAACAACGCCGCAATCGTCGCGACAAATCTCAAGCGAACTTTTCCGAATATTCGCGCTACCTTGATGGTCGGCATCGGCGGCGGATCCCCTAGCCAGGCCGACTTGTACCTGGGCGATGTCGTTGTCGGCACAAGGGTAATGCAGTATGACATGGGCAAGGTGACTGCGGGCGGATTGTTCCAAGAAACGGCCGACGCGAAGACTCCTGCTAGGCTGCTGTGCTCGGTTGTGTCTGCTCTCCGATCAAAGCACGGGCCGGACAGTTGTAGCCGTCGAATGATAAGCCTCCTGCAGAGCCGAACCCCGAACATATTACGCCCGAACCACCCCGACCGCCTTTTCCAAGCGTCCTATGAACACCCTATCGGGGGGCCAACATGTATTGACTGCGACCCCGAAAAGCTGCAACCACGAGGCGCGCGTATCTCTGACGAACCCAGGATTCACTACGGAGTTATCGCTTCAGGAAACAGGGTTATGAAGGACGGGAAAACACGGGACGACATTGCTCAGCGACTTTCGGCGTTATGCTTTGAGATGGAGGCAGCTGGCATGATGGATAACCTCCAGTGCCTGCCGATTCGCGGCATTTGCGATTACTCAGATTCCCACAAGAACAAGGAGTGGCAGGACTATTCTGCTGCAACTGCAGCCGCATACTCGAAGGAACTGCTAGAAGAACTTCCGCCTTCATCCACGAAACTCGACCGGACTCCCACATACATCGCCAATGCGAGCCAGCCCGATATCGCCGGTAATGCAAACCATTGCCCTGTACCCTCCCTTCTCCACTGGTATCATGCTGACTAGGGATGCGAGCAGACGACTGTATTTCGGAACGGCGGCAGCGCTTGCTGAAATGCCTTGAATTCCCGCAAATCGATGCCCGCAGAACCACTATTCGGGCTGCACATACCAAAACCTGCGGCTGGCTCCTGCGGCACTCAAAATACCAGGATTGGCTTGACCCCGGGAAGCAGTCGCAGAATCACGGCTTCTTATGGATGCAAGGCAAAGCAGGCGCCGGAAAGTCAACCATGATGAAGTTCGTGTACCTGGAGACGAAGAAAAAAGTCAAGAAGCCCAGCATGGCCGTGGCCTCCTTCTTCTTCAATGCACGAGGTGACTATTTGGAAAGGTCCATCTCGGGCATGTACCGGTCTCTGTTGCTGCAGCTCCTGCAAGAGTTTCCGGATCTTCAATCCGTCCTGGACGACACCGATATCGTTCCACGGAACCAACAAGACTGCCCTGAGCTAAATGCTCTGAAGGAGCTTCTCAACAGCGCCGTTATGGCCCTTGGCCGGCGCTACTTTACCTGCTTCGTCGACGCCCTCGACGAGTGTGACGAGCTGGAGGTCCGGGACATGGTCCAGTTCTTCGAGGAATTGGCAGAGAATGCCACCGATCAAAACATTCAGTTTAGAATCTGTTTCTCGAGTCGACCATATCCGTACATTGATATCCGCCGGGGAAGCTTGCTTACTCTCGAGGAGGAATCAGGACACGGAGAAGACTTGACACGGTACGTCGAGAGTCGTCTCAGGATTACGAATTCCCAAGCTCGGAAAGATTTGCAATTCCAAATCCTGGACAAGGCCGCTGGGATTTTCATGTGGATCGTGCTAGTCGTGGAGATCCTGAACAATGAGAGTAGCCGCGGCGCCCTAGCTCTCCAGAAGAAGCTTTCGGAAATCCCGGCCGAACTGAGCGAACTCTTCAGGAGCATGCTGGCACGCGATAAACAGAGCACTGAATCGCTGAAGCTCTGCATTCTCTGGATTCTTCTCGCAGAGCGGCCTCTGACTCCAGCAGAGTTCCGACATGCGCTGTGGGCGGGCCTGTCAGAGCAGGGTCTGGTCGATGCCGAGCTACCAGATGACACACACATGGATGCTGTCAAACTGGTGGCGAGTTCCTCAAAGGGGCTAGCTGAGATCACCAAATCTAAGCAGCCGATCGTGCAGTTCATTCACGAATCAGTACGGGACTTTTTGGTGAAAGAAAAGGGCATTCAGGACTTGTGGCCCGGCCTTGGACTCGAATGGGAGGGGCCGAGCCACGAGATCCTCAAGCGTTGCTGCACTACGTACCTACATCATCCAAGAGTACAGGCGATCCTCTTCGCAGCAGAGAGCGGAGACAACGAACAGAACGCTAGGGTCAAACAATGCTCATTCCTGGAGTATGCCAGTCAGCAGCTCCTCTACCATGCCAATGCTGCGGCGCCTGTGGTTCCCCAAGACGGCTTTTTGACTCAATTCTTTGCTTCCGATGGAATCAGGGTGATCAACCACCTCGAGAAGTTCAAAGCTCGGCGGTATGGCTCGAATGTGACCCCGCTCTATGTTCTAGCAGACAAGGGGCTGGAAAATCTCATTCGTATGCAGATGAAAAGAGAGCGGGCTTTCCACATTACTTTGGGAAGATACCGGTATCCGTTTTTCGCTGCACTAGCAAACGGCCATAAAAGTGCCATAGCCGCACTTTTGGGCTTGTCATCAACTGTCTATAATGGCGTCGACATCACTGAAGGTCTGAACCACAGAAAGGACTTGAGGGATTACCAAGGTCGGACGCCATTATCGTGGGCTGCCCAGGAAGGTAGATTAAGCATGGTTGAGCTGTTAATTCAAGGAGGGTCGGATGTTAATGGACTCGATTCGAGAGTCCATACGCCACTCTATCGGGCTATAGAAAATGGCCACGAGGCGATTGCGCGGCTTCTTGTCAATAACGGGGCGAATATTAACGCTCGGGATAATCATGGATCAACGGCACTTATTAATACCTTACAGCATAGCTATAGAGAGACCCGGCGGCCTCGTATCTATAACGTGACCGACGTCAACGCTCAGGAAAAAGATAGATCAACAGCACTCATCACTCGCTACAAGGCGATCACGCAGCTTCTTATTGATAACGGGGCGGACGTTAACGCTCAGGATCGAGATGGATCAACTGCACTTATCTATGCCTCACGGTACGACGACGAGGCGATCGTAAAGCTTCTTATCGATAATAAGGCGGATGTTAACGCTCAGGATACGATTGGATTAACGGCACTTATCAGGGCTTCAATAAATGGCCACGAGGCGATTATAAGGCTTCTTATCGATAACGGGGCGGACATTAACGCTCAGCACAAATATGGATCAACGGCACTTATCGCGGCCTCAACAAATGGCTACGAGGCGATCGTAAGGCTTTTTATCAATAACGGGGCGGATATTAACGTTCAGGGCGGGAATTTATGTACGGCACTTATAGAGGCCTCAATAAATGGCCACGAGGCGGTCGTACGGCTTCTTGTTGATAATAACGCGGATGTTAACGCTCGGGATAGAGATAGATCAACTGCACTTATCCGTGCCTCACGGTACGGCCACGAGGCGATCATAAAACTTCTTATCGACAACGGGGCGAACGTTACTACTGGGAATCGAGATGGATTAACGGCATTTATCGAAGCCTCACGGAACGGTCACGAGGCAGTTGCTAGGCTTTTGAGAGATGTTCAATCTTGATAACAGCGTAAGCAGGCCGCACCCTTAAGGGCCACGCAAGGGAATATGTCTTAAATACCGGCGCCCTTTATTTAATAGCCTATAATACCCGCCCACTGTGCGATGCCGTCACGGTCCTTGCCCAGCTTCATGACGGTGTCGCCCGACGTAATCAGGCTATAGTGAACCGCAGGCTATCCATCGCCCTGCTTGAGGCGGGTTCGCGGCACGGGCCGCGCCGGCCCAGATCGTGAATCTCTAAGTTTCATGATTATGGGTCTTGTCGCCGTCGCGACTAGGATCCTGGTGGCGTGAGTGTTTTGAACTTAACATCGATCCAAGTTCCCTCAACCACCTTGGCGGCTAGTCGGGTCATTTGACGTGAACCTGGCCCCGTCACGGCGAGGAACTACAGCAGTGGGATAGAGCCGCAAGCAGCTACCTCAATTGCCTGAAAACAGCAAGTATGAAGAAGGAAAGGCGAAAGAGCCAAGGTAGAGGCCCCAAAGAGATGGTTTTGACCATGTCCCCTCGCAGCAATTCCTTTCGTCGAAAGTGTGCTCTGCCCTTGACAGCCCCTGCCACCGAGCTTTTGAATGGCTTAGGTTCGAAGCCGAGGGGCTGGGAGGTCGAGTGTTGGTGGAGGAAGGGTCCAAAACACGACAAAAAGAAGCGGAGCGACGCAAAAAACACACAGCCAGGGATTTGCTAGTCATTACTGTCCACCGAGCTTAGCACGCCGTCCGACCCAAGACCCAAGCCAGCCATGAACCAAAAACATATGTATGTATTTTACTCTGCGAGTTTTGGCATTAGCTAAACAACCTCAAGGTGGAAACCCGGCTCTAACAAACGACCATATTTCCATTCTCATGGCTTCGGCATGTTTTCGGTAAGGGTAGCTTGAACAACGATGCTTGCTGAGGAGGAGATGTTATTGAGGCGGTTGCGATGATGAAATTAACAGCGCTGCGGGGTTTCAGGCAACGGTAGCTGAAAACTGTGGTCTGGCTTGTTTGGCTGTCGATTGCCTACGACGATACAGCTATGGAGGGGTTGTTAAGGAATGGCCGCATAGTCGCTTCCCTTTCGAGATAACGTGAATTCACTTTTAACCCCAATAGCGGACTTATTATGAAGTCAAACTAGTACTCAGGTAGGTGACCACTAGGGAATCCCTGGCATTGTATGTTTTTTGCTCCACTGAGTTTATCCTCGCTTCTGCGGCCCGTAGAATTTTAGAAGGATAGCAAGATATATGCTACAACTGAAACAGTCTTCCATTACTTTAAGGGATAACATTGCAGCAGTAAAATGACAGTATAAGTTAAATTTGATTTGACTTTGTCATTCGGCTTATGCTCTTTGTTGAAATTTGAGTCGGGTAGGTGCAAGGTTTTCTTGCCTGGTCGTGCAAGGACCCGGCCCCTTTTTGGTTGCTGGGTCATGTTTGTTTACATTGAACGGATGAACCCCTGAAGAACAATAAAAAAACCCGATTAAATTGTTCCTGATTAGCTTTCGATTTTTACTTCATTTTCATAGGAAAAAAATAGGCTGAGCATTGCCAGTAGTGTCTCATGTAGGTAATTCGTCGAGAGCTCTCCATGCTCAAGCATAAAGAATCCCCAACCCTTTTCTATTCCCCGAAGCATACGAAACCTCACTATCATCACCAACAGCCGCAAACTCAAAACTCTGTGTCGTCCCAGGAAGGCGGGCACCTCGTCGGTCTAATTAGGTTGGAATCCCTGTACCTCGCCAGTGCCACATCGCTTCACCCACAAGCGGCACGCCCAGACGTTCCAATATTCACATCCCGATAGTTCGCGACACTCCCACCAGTACAAACAGGCATCTTCTACGTCGTAAACACGTCGACTTCAATCCCGCGGGTTCGCCTCGGGTAGAACGTAAATGTGTAGAGCAAAGTTTGGCCTTCTTCCTCTTTGCCTCCTTTTTTCAGTCTGGCGGTAATGGATGACGTTCTTGTCGGTGAATACGTAGAGTAGTGGCGAATTACTTGCTTTGGTATAGATTTCTCCGAGGGTTGTGAGGTGTTGTCATCCCACCACCGCTGCTGCCGTCTCCGCAACCTCCTCCTCCGCGGGTGGAACCGCCCGTCCACCGCGGCCGCCACCGGAGGAAGAGCCATGTCCGAAGCTGCCGTCCAAACTGACATCGAACTGGTCCCTGTCGTATTCCGAGTCGAACCAGGACTCGGGCCATTCTCAGGGTCTTAGACCAGGGGCCTGAACCGACTCGAGAGAGTTGGACGTGCCGGACGTGCCCGACTCAGCTGGGACTGCGGTAACGAGGACAGCGAGAGAGAGGATGGTGGCTGTTTCGAAGCGTATTTTGACTAAAGGATTTTCTTTCTTTTTTCTGTTTCTCTCTTTCTTTCTCTTTGCTTCTCTTTAATGTCATTCTACCCATCTTCTTGCTTTGCTGTTTTCTTGCTGTGATTTTTCAGTTCACTTCTTCATAAATTTCAAGTCTCATTGAGACTTATAAGTCAGCTCAACAAAATTAAAATTCAGTCTGATATAATAGTAATCACATTCTCTCCTGACACCTCGAAGTTCCATACCTAACCTCACCCCTCCCTACATGTACCTTGTATATCCAATACCGATAACCCTTGATCCATCTTCAATTCCTAGCAATAAACCACCACAACATCATGCCACTTATGGTTCCGATGCATCTTACTTGGAGCATGCGTCCCCCTCTTCTCACTGACACCAGAGCCACCACCACCAGAAGTAAAAGCAGCAGAAGACTCCGCCGCATTCCCAAAAAACACAAGTCCGCAACTCCATGGTTCCATCACCCTGAACAATATAATAATCACCTCCACCGTGTCCAAGGTAATTCATAATCGCATCATTACCTAGCATTTTCGACAGCACCCTGTCCTTGCGCCATCGAACTTTCAACAACAGGCTTGTGAGAGTGGTGCCCCCGAAAATCTCTGAGCATGTCCCCTGCCCCCAACTGTCCACTACTACTGAGAGTACTACCCTGCCCACGACGCAAATAATTGTCACAAAAAAGCCGGTTGCGCTAGTTGTGGCAAAATTTGTCGAGCAGGTACCAAGCACAATAGTCCACGCCGTTCCGACGAAGACAATGCTTATAATAGATGTGGCTGACGCCATCGCCGTCGCCTCCCGTCCAAACAGTACACTCCCGCCACAGCTCATCTCTCTGTCCGTCATCCTACCACGCCCTTCAGTAGCACGTGTATTCGCACGCGTAAGCCTGGTTCCGCAAGCAGTAGTTGGGTTGCTAACTAGGTTGTTGTACATTGAGTATTCTTGACTTGACACTGACATATGGGGTCGTCTCAAAAGCAACATTACACCTTGATCAAACTAAACATACCATCGTGTTATTGTCGCTAGTAATCATGGAATTACTCGGGCATAAAGTCAGTACCCTCCGAACCCCATCTCCGTATAGCGAGTTAAAAGGGTCAGTCATCGACGAGACAACCAGGACTCCTTCCTACCCCTGAGCCCGACCGTAGTGACGGCATCTTCCAAGAGGAACCATCACTAGGTCGCGCCATCACAAGAAGTCGACACAAACTTATAGGCCTATGGCTGTTTGAGATTTTATGTTTCTTGATCAGTACTAGGTCTTTGTTCAGTTAGCAATTATATTCTGCCTCTACTATTGTCTAGCAACTTACAAGATAAAGTCATTATCGTTATCCTGAAGGCATTCGAGAATCATCCACTGCCAAGACTTCCGCTTCACATTACCCTCAACACCTTCCTGGCATTCTTGACTACCTCTCCCAAGGCGGGGTTCATGAGCGCTGTGGTAGAATGCATCAGTCAGTGGAAGTGGAACTAGTTTGACCTCGAACGGCCGCATAAGGATCAAGCAAAGTACCGGTTTCCACATCTTGTAACTAGATAACCTGGGATGACATACTCGACACCGATCCGCTGAAGCTGAAAGGCACACTGGCTTACAATGTCTCGTTCCGGGAAGAGGGAAACGAGTACTTCGTGGCGCCTATCTCCTACACTTTGTACAGCTCGCGTCTCACTCGGTCAATTGCGTTTGCTGACGACAAGACCCTTACCGCTGCCTGGGTCGTCGGGTACAAGGTTGGTTAATCCACAGACAGAGGTTGCAAAACGTGGCAACGAACTTGGCTACAAGTATAATAAATTGGCAAGAACTCTTAAACTTGCTGAGGAAGATCAGGTTTGTGGACAATAATTTGCAGTATACGCTCCATCAGTTCAGGCAATAATACGGCTATCAGCAAAAAACAACAACGCGTTTCCTATAGTTAGGACAGTCCTCGAAATGCAGGTGTTTGTCCGGGTGCGGTGGGCCTAGCCGATACTGTTGGTGGCACAGCTCAGGTTAGCGTTGGTTTTCTTTGTTTTAAACCGCGGTCGCGACTCGTAAATCTCGGCAGTCAAGTCTACAAGAGCTCGGCACTGGCGACCTTATTCGCACTTTATCCCCAGCATGGACCTGAATTGAGTGGGGGGAGAGCACAGATGGTTGCGCAACGAGGTGGAATGATGATGTTACTTTCATCGGTAAGCCTCCCTCAGCAAGTTGGCATGAGGAACGGCAGTGATGAGAAAGAAGGTGCTGGAAGACCAGGAAAGACCAAAAGGAACAGTGAACAGTTTGACTTTGCATGACGGATAATGTGGTGGCGTGGCGTGATCATCGAGGTAAGAAGGAGCGAGGGACACGGTGGGCAAAAACAAATAGTTATCGGTGACTTATTTTGTTCATTATCTCCTCTCAATAACGTAATTCTCATTTCATACATCCATGATCACCAGCAATAACAAATACAGGATACTTCCAACCCGAGAAAACACTGAAAAAGGACTGAGATAATTCCTCCCTCCATGGTACAAGATATATAAATGGAATAGAACAAATGAAAAATGCCTATCTAAATATCCTCCTCTCCTCATGCTGGAGGAAGAGGATTGGATGGATGGGGTGTCTATATGCAAACATGAAAGTGATGATGAAATGGTTCCAAAAAAAAACAATGGGTGCCCTTTTCGGAATCCTCCTCTTTCTTTATATGTGTGTTCCCATTTGCCAATCCATGTTACATGTTCCCATTCCGATACATAAGTCTAAATAAAAAAAGGGAAATTTGTTGTTTTTGATACACTGCCAAAACCCTAGAGAAAAAGCAAAAGAGAAACAGATAAAACAACCAAAAAGGGGTATAGGAGGGGTATAACTAAAGTACGCGTTGAAGAAAGTGTGAGAAAAGAATTGAAGTCGAAAGATGAACCACCAAATGGAGGAAGCGCCGAATGAGGCAAAAGCCGAAACCAAAACAGATATTTGAAGGAAAATGTTTCCCCGGATGAAACAGTTGTGTTGAAGATGGCATGCGTGTGACGGTGGGGAGCGCGGGGTAGCCATGTGCCGGTGTGGTTGACAAGACGGGACTTCCCGGCCAGAACGAGAGGGGCAGCCTGAAGAACCGAAGTGGAGTTGATTTGGTTCCTGCACTCCCGGGTGGGCCATTTCGATCCCGGCCCAATGATCGGGTTGGGTGGGGACAGGCCGAGCGTGGATCCCTGTTCCGGGGAGATGGATCATGGAGTTTTTGTGAGCCCGGTTTCTGTGGGGAATGGGGAGATCCGCGCATCCGCGCACATGGTTCTGTTTTTGTGTGTTTGTCCGGTTTAGTCTGTGGCGGTAAGACGGAGGAAAGAAATGCGCAAACACGAAATGTTCCGGGGGTGGCCTCTGCAAACCTCAAACAGGATTGTAAGATTGACGGAAAAATGCAACCTGAGATGGTGGGTGGTGTTGGGTTCCGATGTGCTGCGTGGGGCTGGCTGAAAAAAAAGCCAGAGCTGAGGCGGGATGGGAAATGCAGACGACCAAACAAGATAGTCCAAGCCAGGGAGGATGCAATGTGTTCCTGGGCTGAGGCGCCAATCCGAAATATTTTTGGCGACCCGACCGAGAGGTCACTGGAATGTGGCAGAAAGAATAAGCGGGCGGATCGTAATATACAGCCCTGCAAGGCACCAAACCAATCGGGAGTTTCGGCTGTTGGTTTGTTGAATCGCAATTGGCGTTCGGAATGTTTTGTCGGGACCAATCAAAATTCATATCGCATCGGGTTGCGCGTCATGTCGTGGAAACACGTTACACCCGCGGACGAGACGGTCTGGCGACAGTGTGGCCGTGGTAGCCGGTTTCCTCTTCTTCGGGATATCCCGTGTATTCACTGGCGACGTAAACTTGAGGGTGGGCCGACCGTGGTGTGTTGGCTGCGTAGTTTGACGGCTCTCTAATGCTCGCATAGCCGGCGGAGGGAGCGTAGGTGCTGTTGCCGGTGTATGAGTGGTGCCGTGTGCTGGACGAGGATGGTGTTGGCTGGGGCCTCGGTGCAGGGTTGCCCATGGGCTCAATGTAGCTGTCGCGTCGGCTGGTACGGGTTCTGGAAGAGACGACGGTGCTGCTTTTGGCGTCGCTTTCCTCGCCAGCGCGAGAAACGAAGCGATTGCGCAAACGGTCAATATCGTCCTCTGGCTTCTCACGATCTCTGATGTGTGGTTCCTTCTCGCGCGTTTCCTTGGCGTGGTGTCTCTCCTTCTTGCGCTCCTTTTCGCGTCGTTCCTTTTCTTTCTCCTTTTCACGTTCGGCGTCGCGCTCCTTCTCTTTTTCGGGCCTCCTCTTGCTTGAGCTGCGGCGCACTTTCTTATCCTCGGAGGAATCAGAGTTCGAGGCAGAGCTGCCGGCGACGATCGTGACGGTGGGTTGACTGGTGCTCTTGCGATTGGCCTTCTTCAACTGGCCGACGGTGTCGTCGAGCTTCTCTTTGAGCTCGATGTTTTCTTCGGCGAGCTCCTTGTTCTTCTGGGTGAGGGTGTCCTTTTCGTGCGTGAGGAGCTCGTTGTTCTCGGTAACGGCGCGCATGTGCGCCTTGGTTTGCTCGAATTCATTGCGGACTTGGCGAAGGGCAGCCTCAAGCTCGGCGACCTTTTTCGCAAAGTCGTCGCGCTGCGCACGGGTGGTTTCGAGGGCCCGTTGGAGGTTGTAGGTGCTACTCTGGCCATCGTAGTCTACGAAGGTACCATCAGGATTTGACATGCGGCTTTCGCAGTCACTGAACGAACCAACGCCCGAGTCGCTTGGCTGGTGATCGTAGTGCGACCCACCCGCGGGTGAGTCGGAGCCCCAGCGGACGCTTCTGCTCATGATGTCGTGCCTGTATGTCTGCAACTCCTGCAGACGGCAATAGATGGAGAGTGTGGGAAGGCTGTAAGGCTAGAACAGTAGCAGAAGATGTGTTGTGTGCTGATTTGACGATTCGGCGTGGGAGGAGTGCTGCAGCGGTGCCCGATGGCAGGGCCCGGGTATATAAGAGAGAAAAAAAAAGTTGTGCGGGAAGAGCCAAGGGGGGAAATTGGGCGAATGGCGCGGGCGGCCCAGGATGGCTTAGGGCGACGACTCTGACCAGGGGGTTCCCGGAGGATAGAGTGCCAGGGGGCGGAACGGCGGGAGCAAGGCTTTGCCCAGACAGAGAAGCTGGCACAAGGGTGGTGTCTCGGAGTCGAGTCGGGTTGGGCCTCAATGATAAATTAAAGACGCCGCCTAACCGAGAAAAGGGTATAAGAAAAAGCAGTTTACCCCTTGGGCAGGAAAACGAAATTTCGCTACGAGTGTCTCCGGAGATGGACTCAACCAAGCAAAGTCAAGAACAAGGTGTGGCAGAGAAGGAAAGGGAGAGAGAATCAATACTTATTGATCCTCCGCCGGCTGCTGCCTCGCGACACCGTGGGGACACGCGCGCAGAATATGGCGATACAGAGGGGGAGCTATTGCCTCCAGCCTGGGAAAAAGAGGGGAAAGGGTGTGCGAGTGAGAGAGAGTGTGTGTCCAGGTACCACTTCGTTCACGCTTCTTCTCATCCAACCAAGCATCAACCAGCTTCCATCCCTCATCCCTCATCCCTCATCCCTCGACACGACACCAAACTGAACGGGAGACGGGAGAGAGACGGGAGTCATACACACCAGGCAGCTCGCGCCGACTACCGACCGCAACCTGGAAGGCTCGAGAAAAGGCGGGGGCAACGGAAGCAAACGGGAGCTCTTGGAGGCATAGTGACGGAGATGGTAGGGATTCAGCCAAGCGGCGGGCCTCTTTCTCTTCACCGTCGAGACCGCAAGGTGTCGGTCCAGTTCAGTGACACCCCCCTTCGTTCCCACCGCCTTTCGTCCAGTATTACAGGTTTAAACAGCAGATGATGGATCGTCGGGAAAAATGTGCCTCAATCAGCCATGCACGTCGCAAGGCAGCAGAGGGCAGTGCAAGTCGACATACCTGCTCCGTCTTTGGCTTTCGACAAGGCAGATTTCTTGGCCACTGTTTTTTTGTTTCTGAGAGACGAAAAACGGCAAAACTTGCCAAGACGCTCACTATCCGGATGCCTCCTTTGACCGAACAAAAGCAGCAGAACACTTTTCGCGCTTTTTGCCGGGGTGCGCCGAGAAAGAAGGGAAATGGAAAATGCAGAAAAATAATTGCTGGTTGTGTGTGCGAAACAAGACGGTGTCTCTTGGCAGACACACAGACAATGCTTTGCCGGCAACGAAAAATCGGGTCGCACATGTCGACTGGCGAACCACGAGCTCGGGATACGGTATAACCTCCGGCTATTCGCCCCCTTCCCGCCGACAGACACATTCAATTTCAAGGAAAAGGCTCTAGACGTGAGACACAGACGCAGACACTACCCGTTGATGAGCACACCTAACGTCTTTCCCAATTTCCGGTCCGGCCAACGGAGTCAGATTTCGGACAATCACTGAGAAAAAAGAAGGAGGGGGCGTGAGTGCGACGGATAAAAAAAGCTGGCGGCCAAGCAGCCAATCAGCTCACTTGGAACTGATTTGTTTCGAGAAGATCCGCGCTTGTTGGTTGTCGGCCGCGACAACTCTGAGTCACATTTTGGGTGAGTTTCCCAGCTTCCCTATCCCACACTTCATGCGTTGGCTGCATTGATCTTCTGATTTTCGCGTTTTGGATTGATGTTCAGCCGCGGTCAAGACGGGTTTGGACGACCGTTTTCGATCAGAGGAAGAGAAAATTTTACGTTTGGGCTTCGAGAAGCAACTCTGTTTTCTTGAAAATTGAAAATGGGACCCTCGCTCCACTTGTCTCCAAAAAGGCGCCGATAAGACCCCGGTCCGTCACAACGGTCGACTTGGAATCTTCTGTTTTATTAGTGAGGTCTGATATTTCATCAACAGCCTTTGTCGTTGCTTTTGTCGGCTAGGCATGTGGTGTCCGTAATGTGCACTTTCTGATGATGATTCCTGTTGTAATCCCTGAAAATAATATCACATTGTCCCAAAATACGCCCTTGCGTATGCCCCCGGATCACCTTATCGTAACACCACTGCCTTGCGATCGAGTTGCATCGATTACGAAATGTTCAGCTCCGTAAATGTTGGCTTCCATTTGTTGGGATTGAGAATGCAAGTCATTCATCCCGTCCGGTGATGGTTCTGCGCTGCCGGGCCATCGTAACGACACAACTCTCACATTTCACATCCTGGCAGCCCTACCAGAGATGGATCCTCAACTTGCAGCGATGATGGAGACGAACTGATGGAGCTGATGGAGTTCGACCAGTGGAAACCCACACGGTTCGCCGATGAAAATCCACATTCATAGGATCCACAAAAACGTCGGGTGGGGCCGCAAGACCCCGCCAGGTTGTTCTAGTTCTCTGCCCGGCCGAGATTGAAAGTCGTGGTGTTGAGGTTTCCCTCGTCTCGGTCGAGAATCTTGATAGGTTGCGACCGGCTGACTCATGAAACGCGAGGAAGACGGGACCCAAGAAAGCCAAGACGAAGGAATGCATTGCCGGCTACGCATTCGCGTCAATCCTCAAAAGCCTGCATTTGAAGGTGCGGGGTGGAGGCGCTAGGGGAGGAAGCCATATTTCCACACACCCTCTCCTCCACCAAACACCGGATCAGGTCAGTAACGAGATTGTGGGGGCCGATATCTCTGCCCAAATGTGCAATAAGATCCTTGGATGAAATTGATGTCCGACATTGCGCAATGCATATCTCATGATACTCCGAGGTGTAAAACCTTTTGCTGCGGTGGTGGTTGCACAACATTCACCAAGCATTGAGCAATCGGCAGTCCCCTCCGGACCAATACCGGAAAGGAGAATGTGAATAGTGTAGAAAATAAATTACAACCTCATCCGATCACGGAACGGCACAACAATATCGAAAGCCAATATTTGAACTATCTATGTTAGCAAGCAATGAGTAGATACTGGAATGGCGGTCTGGTAGTCTCTGCGGTGTACTCCAAATCTTTTGTCCGGGAAATAGATTGTTTCCAATCAACCCCTCAGGCCCCTCCCGTCCTCCAATATTTGCCATGAGCTACCCCTCCACCAAGGCGGGGGGGCAAAAAGCAGGGACGGGATGGATGGACGGATAGGTCAGTTGTTTGGAGAAAGTTCTCATCTCTTTCCCAACTTGGAATGGGAATGGGATTTTTGGGTTTTGCCAAGACGCATGCGCAGTTGCGCATTCGGTGCGCGCACCACTTCCCATGAAAGGGCTAAACGCCGAGAGATATTCGTGGTCGAGACGTCAGCAAGTCAATTCAGTCAACTCTTATGACGGCCGTCACGACAGCAGCCAGGTTTGGCAGCGGTCTCACTTCAGGGACGATCCTTGGAAACCACGCAGCCGAAGGGTACCACCAAGGCGAGCGGAGGACAGACAAAATAAAGCTCCGGAAGGCAAAGGACATTAAAAGAAAGGTCTCACATTGTCATCCGGCTCGGACCATTTCCTTGTCTAACAGATCAAACGAGGGCCCTGTCAAACACACGTAACGCCTACCACGTATGATTTGTGTATCCACGAATGTACAGCAGAAACAATCTGGCGCAAAAGACCGTAGACGGCGGGAGGGTATCCCGTTTCCCCTCGGAATCGTGCATCATTGACCGTTCAACGCTGTACTCGGAGGTATATCCGTACCCTTTTACGCATGCAAGTAGGCCTCTGCAATGTAGCTTCCCACGGGAAAGGCTGGTTCAACCAGGGAAGCTTGACCGCTTTGCCCCACAGTTGCCGTCCCGTATGATCACTACATGTACAAGGCATACGGCGAGGCCTAGCAAGGTGGCCGGACCGAGAAGGGAGGGGGAAAAGAAAGAATTCTTTGACGGAACCGAACATCCTTACCGCAGCCCGGTATCCGTCCGTACGTCTCAGAAACCTTTTTGCCACCGGCTGGCTGCCTGCTACACAATGAATCCACTTTGTTGGTCCAAGTACTGAGCAAGTTCTCCTCGTCAATGTTGCGTTTGTCATTCATTCTCAGAATAGCACACACACACACACACACATATTGACTACTGTGTGGAACAAATGCATTGGCTTCCAAGGTTGTTTTTTGTTTTAGTCTTGTCATACTTGATCTACACTACACTAAAACAATGAACAAGATAAAAACATTCTCAGCCTCATTTTTTTGACTCCACTACAAAGTCCATTTGATGGAGACCTCTCCCTCCCACTTAACCATCCCACGCATATCACAGGCAGCGAACGTTTGGAAGAGGTAAATGCTGAATTTAAGTGGATACCGTATACCTGGGCTGTAAACGTCCAAGGGACCGTAGCTTGAATCCTTCCAGGCGAGGCAGCGCCCTACAAGTGGAGCTTTCCTTTTTGCTGGGCGGTGGCCCGGTATGGACAGTAGGGTCGTGACCCTTGTCCAACGGAGACGGAAACCTCCCGCAGCCCTTCCGCTCTCCTTACTTTTTTTACTGGTCCAAGGGGGGAAAAAAGTATCAATTCTTGCCAACAAAATTGTACATTACACTTTGTATGTACATGCGTTATACCCGATCAAAATGTGCAAGATTTTGACGTGATGTACTGTACACCTAGGGTCACATAAGTATAGATCAAAGTGCACGATTTTCGCGATCATCCCTATCTAAGCCATGCTGCTGCAAAAGCAAGGATTACATATCTTTTTTTGAACTTTCTGTCCAATGGATATACCATGCTCATCATGCCTGGCTGGCATCCTGCCATGCCATGCGTGTGTTTTCTTCATGCGTGTTTTAAAAGTTTTAGATCGAACCAATCTTGAATGGAACGGTACATACATACCAGAACTGCATAAATGGGGTTAAGGGCAAAAAAAGTATCTTTAGATATATACGTTGACGTACGTCAGTGCGTGTACGTTGACGAACGACCCCGATCCTACAAGGTGTTGCAAAAATAGGGTTTTTTGAAGGGTTCAAGAACGTTTTTTTCTAAATCTGGTTATGGATCGATCTTTTGTCCGTTGATGACAAGATACATGCTGGGATTTTATTACGCAGATGTGCACTTTTTGGGGAGAGGGGCAATTGTTACCTGTTACGCCATCTTACCTGTTACCGTACCGAATGATACAACTCTCATCGGCAAAATCCATGGATGCACACGACGATACTGGCAAATATCACGAAGTTGAAAGTAATTTTTTTTTTTTTTGCAATACTCCAGGTTTTTTATTTTGTGTTTTTTTTCTCTGTGTACAGTCTGTAATAGCTGTACTGAGTACTGCAGTCCTGTTTTGCCATAAGGCATCTCCTTGCTCTATGCATTGAGGTCCTCGAAAACAATAAAAGAAAATAAAAAATAAAAAACAAGAAATCCCATTCTTGCCTCCAATGAACCCATGGGTATTCCGTTGAACTTTATACATGAATTAGAAGAAAAGGGGAAAGAAATCCATCATAAAATCGTACAGGATATAATGACTCTCCCGCCATAAAAGAGAAAAGAAAGTAAAAGAAAGAAAACGTAATTCTCGTGATGTGACGTGAAAGAGGAAGACAATAAGGAAAAAAAAACGTGAAGTGATGTGCCGTGAGGTTTCTACCAGGAGATTGTTAGCTATTTGGGCCACAAAATCCGAAGGAAAAAAATGTGTGCTCTACGTACCACAAAGCGAACCAGACAAAAGCCCTCTCTATAATCCAAAACGGTATCCATAAAAGCAATTGATGCTGGAAGGATCCGGGCGAAGTGAAGTTGTATATATATACACGCCTGACATGCAGTTTTCAGGGAATTGCTCGTTGAACTCAGAGACCATGGCGCCGTCGAATAGCAACCCTCTCAGAAAGCTCCCTGTTCTCACGACGGAGCTCCTCGTTCTCCTGCTTGAGACGTTCGTTCTCGGTAACATGGTCATCCAGGTTTCCTCGCATACGGTCGTATCTGCGGGTTGTGTCGGCGTTCTGCCGAGCAACTTCGTCGTGGCGTCGGCGCCAGGCGACGACCTCTGCCTTGAGCGCTTCGACCTCGGCTACGGCGGCTCTGGTCTTGGATTCGAGAGCTTCCTTGAGCTTGCGGCCAAGATCGCGTACTTGACCAGTGAGTGTGGAGTTCTCAAGCTCGAGCTTGACAATGGTCTTGCGAGCATCCCGAAGCTTGCTTGAGCGTTTGGCCTCGCTGTCTGAATTGCTCTCTATTGACCGGCGAAGCTCTGTGTTGTCACGCTGCAGTTGTTCGGCCCAAGTGCGGTGTGCTCGTAAATCTTCGTCTTGATCACGGATCTGGAGCTTGAGAATGTGATTCTCACGCAAGAGCGCGTCGTAGTTCTCTCTGTTGCGTCCCTGCATTTCGATTGGTGATTCGTCAAATAGGCTGTGGCGTCGCTCAACACTTCTGGTTCTCGGCCGCTCGACACTGGGTCCTCGACTTCGTCCCCGACTCACTGGCCGACGTTGGGCGCGGTTGACACTCCGCGTACGACGGACGAAGACCTCGGGACCAGCACCGCTGGGCTCAAAGTGAACAGTTGCTCGAGTGTATTTCTGCATATAGGAGAAAGTGGTGTCCCCCCTCTGCTGTGGGTGGATGTGTTTATGGGTGTCTATGTATGTATACGTGTGGGTGTCTGTATGTATGATAGATGTTCACGAACTGAACTGGGGATTGGGTTGTACGGTAGTGTGATGGTACGACGACGAGATGCTTGAAGATGATGTATGACATGCGGGAGTATAAGAAGATCAAGTGGGAGAAGGGTGGGGGTATTGCTTCCTTTTAAGTAGAGGAAGGCTTAAGGAGCACAGGTTGAGGATGGAGGTTGAGAGTGGGTCGACAAGGCTTGGGGCGCAATCATGGGAAAAAAAGTGTACGGTTACGTTGGATGGTACGGATGCAGGTAATTGTGCATACAGTCAACCAGGTAAGGTACCTTGCTTGAGTAGCGAATGAAAGGCGAATGGATACCAGGCCTTGTTGAAGCGGCCGCAAGGGGGGTGTTTTATGGAGCATGGGGCCAGGCACCGATCACTGCTATGAGTCGAACCTGGCTCGGCACGAGACTGAGAGGAGATGTGTGTTCGGATGCAACGACCACTGGTCAAAAGAGCCGGGGAGCTGGCTGGTACAAGGTGAGGGAGTGATACGGGTCCAAGGTGAAGATACAGATTACCGAGAGGGTCTCCCATGATCTCCATCATGAGCGGCGTATTGCACGGCCACAATGCCCTTGCTCGATTTCCATCCACGCCCACACGCCCACACGCCATACACTAGGAGGAGGACCGGGGAAAAAGCAGTGAGGAGAGGTGTCAGCAAGAAGGACAGAAAGATTAACTAGTCACACCTTGTGATCGGGGACCGAGAGAGAGTCCTAGGCCTAGCCGGTGGGATAGGAACACTAATGCCACATCTTTGTTGAGGCGAGAGCTCTCACCTTGGAGAACCTTGCATCCTGAGCGGCCGACAGCACGGAAGGTGAGTGGGGACCAATGTTGATGCCTGGGACCCAGGCCTAAACTTGCAAGTATGAATTTGGTGATTGATCACCATCATACTCCTCCGACTCTTTTCGTAATCGCCCCTCCTGTAGGTTGAGATGAATGATGCCGTTGGTGCTATACAAGCTGTTGTCCCGCCACGGAGAATGGAAAGCGGAGGTGGCAGTGGATGGAATTGGCACAATACGGAAAGACAAAAGGTATTGTGGGGTGGGATCGAATAGCGCGTCAATTTGCGGGAGGTAGACCACCATGATTGTGGCAGAGCTTCACTTGATGTTGAGATGGCGTCAAGTTCCATCAAAATGGATGGGAGGTGGGAAGTTGTGATGGTGGGGTCGTGTCAATCAGCCCGCGGAGGCCTGAAAAGTCTGGACCACAGCCTACGGTAGGTAGGAGGACCTCGGGAGGTCGCCAATACCCAATCACGCATCGCCAATTGGGGAGAAATACTCCACTCGCCCCGCCTTTCTCTGTCAGTGACCTAATTGGTTTTGGGGGAGCTGACCGCCCGTTTCTCTGCTTTCAAGCCTGATTCCCGCATCAGCTTCACCCAAAAATCCGGTGAAAGCCCTGGAGGCAAACCGTCCATGGCAATCCCGATGCATCGCTATCCGCCCATCTGCATCAGCCTTTTGACCATGATACAATCAGTTTTATTTCGGCGGATTTTGTCGGCAGGTTATTGAACTTTGATGTTTGTACTCTACAGCAATCTACCTCTTGGTCAACCGACAGAGACAGTGCTAAATCAGGTCGTCTCTCTAGTCCGTACGGCGAGTAATTGCCGCAGAGGTTGAGAGGTTTGTTTGATGTTTCGGTTTGGTGTTCTGCTTCTTGGGACGAGGCTCTACGGCGCAGGTGGTACTTATATCACCCTTCTTATTATTCCTGCGCCAATCCAATGCAGGGTTAACCCCCCTCCAAGCTGCGCCTTGCGCCTCCTGGTTTTTCAGCCGAGCATGATGGCTCTTGTATAGAAAAGTAATAGGGGAGGCCTCGAACCAGAGCCTGCTGTCAATGATCGATTCACCTTTACTCTCTCTTCGGATGCCGAACTTGGATTGTTGAAAGGAAGGGTCTCACAGGGAAGCGCGCTCGTGCTCCACCACGAGGGTGTTAGTCTGGGGAAGGGTTCACAGTCACGGCCAACAATGACGAACCGAGAAGAAACGACGAGCAAGAAACGAAACACAACGCATTAATCATCGGCTCCTGGCTCGAGAGGCTGAGAAGCTACGGGACTCCGTCTCTCGTTCCCGTCCGTCCGGACCTGTCCGAGATTTTTCCTCGACATTCCGTGGTGTGCCACACACCCCTTACTCCACGTCTCACGCCCACCTCCATCACACGCATCCTTGGCTTTTCTAAATGGCAACCGTAAGGCAGACTACCTGAATATGGGCTCAAGGACGGAGGAGTGGAATGATGAGCGGGTAACGATACCGAGTCGGCCCCGGCGGAAATGCGTTCTCACCTCTGACAAGGCAATGGAGACAACGGTTCAGTTGAACTTGGTAGATGTCCAGCCTGCCGGGTTTCAATATTGAACAAAACTTTCTCGATTCAGCAGCTCAGCCCCTGGCGTTTAACCTGCGATCACGGACGTCAGCAAAACGTGGGAGAACTCACCATTCACTTGCATAGTATTTCCCTCACCTTCTTCTTCCTTCGCTCTTGGCTCGCAATCACCATATCGACTTGCCGTTAAGCCTGTGTGGCCCATGATGTTTGAAGTGAGACAATCCTCTGCAGACTGACGCAGGGTCTTCTCTAAAGACACTCTCCTCCAGCCTCTCAAAAGGGATATTGACACCCATTTACCCCGCGTGGAAACAGAAAGCGGACCATCGAAGCATTGTGTGCCCCCTCGACGATATACGTGGCATGGGATTAGGTGACGGGGCCCAGATTTGCGAACCAGTTCGCTTGGTCGCCTTGTTCAGTGAAGGGCTCCGTCTCCGTGGCCGAGGGCAATTCTTCCGGCTGTCTGGTCGAACAGCTGTCCTGTTTCCACCCCTCCTCCTCATCACCACGGTCGTCGGAATTGCAGAAGGATCTTGATAACCAAGTAAATAGACGGCGGCACCATTGGAACCCTGCCATCAGCCATGGAGGAACTTTCCTTACATGCTTGATCTGGTGGACACACCAGGCATGGTCCGTCCGTTCCTGAGCTCTTGGCTATTCACTCCTTCTTCCTCCTGTTTGGACTGCGGAACAGCAAGTACCTGCGGTTGCAGTACTCGCCTACGCAAAGCAGTGTGCCCTTGCGTATCTCCCGATGTCAGTGATCACCTACTAGCCATTCACCCCACTCCCCATCTGTTCGAGGGTCTTGTCACGGCATGGAAACGCAAGGACAATGAGAGAGTTGTCTGGAACTCTGTGTAAGACCGCAATCCCGATGAGGCAGAAGCCCAGACCCGTTCAGTCCCTCACCAAGTACTTTCCCAACCTTGTGTTCTGCCTTCGGCCCTTCGGAGAGTTGACATTTTGCTTCCAGCATCGTTTCGCCACTTCGTCTCAGGTATCTCGGTCATGTTGGCGTGATGTTGAGGATTCCGTTGGGATGTCCCCGCCTTTTTTCTTGTTGCTGGTTACGCCGCATGTGAGGCAACTGCGTGACATATCTCGGGCTGTCATGACCCGTCATCAAGCGTAGTGATACTGGAGATTTGTCGTTCGATTTCTGGGTTCACCACCCAATGTTTGAACGAAAGTCGGGCACGCGGTGGGAAGTTGTATAGCATTCCACAGCATTCTTTTTCGTGGCGTGCTTTGAAGAGGTGCCAAACCGCCCTCTCATATATCAGCAGTGCGGCGGTAGATCCTTTAACTCCTTTTCTCTTTCCATTGCTCCTGTGTGCAACCCCTATGAGTGTAAGCTTTTACAAGAAAGTGCAGAATGCGCAGCTGCGTGGATGGACAGCTTCGCCTCACATTTTGACAGAATCCTTTCCTTTTTCGTCACCGCCGTATTACTTGAACACACTTGTAAGATATAACTCTTGTTCGGCAATTGGACAGACAGCGGTTCCTACTGCTCCTCAGGATGCGTGGCCTCAATCAGCACAGCAGTTCTTCGTGGTGTCATTGGCAAAATGGGGTCCGCACGCGGAGCAACGTGGGATTACCCGTGAAGATTCTTATGCCCAGTCTGAAGATCATTGTTCCACAGAGCATGTTATAGCCTATATAGAAGTGCCTGGGCAGTAAGTAAGTGGTTGCTAAATTTATGACGCGAAGTTGCTGCTTGAGGAAAGCAAATCAGCCCTGCTGACCGCTAGAGGTTAGCAAGCTTGAAGCCATCAGTGGTCGTCTCTCCAAACCCAACGGCCAATACACCATTACTTCCTCTCTACCCCTCTAGATAAGTCCATACTTTGACACGGTTCTTCTTCAGTGCAACAACAGCTTCGTGAACACCCAAAATGTAGTGCTGGGTAATGGCGCACAAGGGTTAGGGTTTTGCTCTACCAAACATCTACCCCTTTTTCTGTCCAGTCTTGGCAAGGGTCATGTCATGGTGGTGATAGTTACGTACATATTCTAGCTTCAAGTTGTCTTATTTACTTGCCCCCTTTTCTCATTTTTGGACGAAGACCACTTTTCAATGAAAGGGGTTTATGTTAGTATGGTAAGTACGTATCGATTCACTTTCAAGCATCTGTGTTGCTGCAATTTTGGTTTACAGTAAGGAGAAGATGGCTGCATGGATTTGCTTGACGGAGAAGCTGCAATTGACTATTGATAATTTTGTTGTAAAATCGACTTTCTCTGCACGGGAACCCAAAGTGTTCACTAGGTAGTTGTCGTTACCGTCCGATGTATTCCATACAGTGACAGTTGGTTCGGTGGCTAGGCAGGCGTCCCTCATCCCCACAACAACCTTTTTTCTAACTTCAAATTCCCCCAACGAAGTAGTATAAAATATTTATTTTCCATTGGAACTATCACATACGACCATAGACAGTAGAGAACTCGGCATCCCGTCCGCTCTGCCCTAGATAAGCTACTTGATCGCTAGACTAGTACTCAGGTGGGTGACCACTGGGGAATCCCTGGTGTTGTATGTTTTTGCTCCACTGTTCTCCCCTTTTTTTGTGTTTTTTTTCTTCCTGTTTTTAGCATTTTATCCTCGGGCACTATCCCTTTTACTCCATGAGTACTAGCCCCTATAGAACCTTATAAGGACCCCTTTTGTTAATTATCCTGAATATCGCTAACACTGTAAAATAACCTTAAAGACAGCCATGCTCACAAATAAAGCCAAGTATTGAATTGGTGGATTGACCCATTTCGGGGCAGTGGCCTACCTCACTTGGCTGTGTGGCTCACTTGCCTGTATGGCCTGTGTGGCCTGTGTAGTATGTTATATAACTTGGGGGTAAAGCTTCACCATAATACAAACTCCGCTTGCAATTTTGAGAAGTCTTCAAGCTTGTGGAGGTCAAGAAAAATTGCCGCTCAAACGGGCTTACGTTACAGTTTTATTACAGTTTTATAACGGTTATCTACCGTTTCTATTAGCTAAGCCCAAGGCGTACCTATATACGGAATCTGCAAGATAAAACTAACATTTCACACTATTGGATCCATCTTCCTACATCTCACCGGGCCCGAACTCGGTCCTTTCGGGAAAAAAGAATAGCCGGAGTTGGGGTCGAAGCCAAAGTTATAGTTAATAGCTTAGGTATATACTCCCGCACAGAAGGTAGAGAAAGCTCAATTTCGTTCTACGTTTCCCAACAATTTTGGTTTACGGAGTAAAGGTTAAAGGCGTCGTCTTGGTAATAGGAATCGGCTCCCCAAGCATTCTGGAGCTCTTGGTGCTAAGGGTTTTAGAGCGACATTTCCGGTTATTTAGCTGGAAAAATATCAGCCTGCCATGCTCTGGTAACACTCTGACCGATAGGAGAAGAGGGCAAAAAACAATCATCAATATCCCCCCCCCCCCCTCCCCCCTTAAACATTTATTACTCAACTACACTAATTCCACTTTATGCAGAACGGGAAAGGGGGGCTTGGGGAGGCTGGAGGAGAAGCACCGCAAGGGCGCCACACAGATCTCTTAGGGTCCTAGGAGATTATGGCAGCTCCTGCGGTCACGCAAGCCCCAACTTCAAAATCTCTTAATTAGAGCACCATGAGGATTTAAGACCCGAGAATGCCAGAGAGTTGCAATGGCGGACAACAGGAATCAACAGAATTATGAAAAGTTTTGATACGGCAGGGTAGACTGAACGACAAGAATCACAGAATTATAAGCCCTGCAAGTTTTAATACGGCTGTAATCATTGCAATATTATTACGCAATCACTTAAACGCTCTAACAGAAGTCGATACTTAGGCCGATACAGGCTTCAGTCCCCTCACCCAATGGACGCCTGCATAGGGCAAGGCCAACCTTCCGGTCACAGGGGGGACCTACTTGCCTCGGCGACAAGGTGAAGATACCTGCTCGTATCCTAATCTTCTTTACTCTTTACACTTGCTTAAATAGTCTGCCTCTTACCCATCACTGGCCGTCCTTACTCGGCTCAGTAACAACTGTTCAATCAAGCCACAACAAAATTCTTTTCAAGCCGGCAAATGAACATGGCAGAGGACAATAGCTTCCAAACCAAAGCCATCACCTTCTATACGCCAGCCGGTGGTAACCAGCTCTCGCTTACATTAGTTATTATATTCTTTATTCTCGCGCTAATCCTTATCCTCTTATCCTTCTTTCGCTGCGTCCTGCCTCGACAAGCCACGCCCCAGATTGCGCCATCCCCGTCAAGGTCCGTGGATATGATCCATGCATCCTGGACTTTATTGCAGTTGATTATCGAGAAATGAACACTTTTGAACAGCGCTTCGGATCGCGCTTGTTAGTATGTGGTCGACGCTTTATGCGGTATTCTGTGCAGGATGGGATTTACCCAGGCCCATTTACAAGAACATCTAGAAAGGAAAGCCCAGGAATTGGTCGCAACACCCAGCACAACAGCACGGCAGGAAGAGGGGACTAGATTCAAAACTACAATACGGATGAAAAAGGGCATGCCCTCGGGACAACCACAGGCGACAACAATGGAAGCGGCCCAAACGCGCAGTCATGATGTGGGCAAGTAAATGCATGTCGGGTGCAAAACCAAGAGTGGCCACTTGATTTCTGCAAATTTCATCTTGTGCTTGACTATGCCAGTCGTCCTCTTGATCATAATTGGAGATGATACTAGTGGCTTGTGGTTAACGTCGGTGTTTTTATGCTTTCGATTTGGAATATTACAAATATTAGATAGCCGCTGGCGAGAGAAATAGAGAAGATCATCCTCTTTCGATGTGTTTTTGAAGAACTAACAGAGCGACGTGATTGACCCAGTTACAATGCCACTTCCCCAATCGCCATAAGCGGCGCGGATGACTCCCGCAAAAGGAGAGCGGGCTCGTAAGGTCGAAGGATATCTGCGCGCCGCCAACGATCGCAGCCCGCGGCACCATTCTCCGCATCTTTGCCGCAAACAAAGGAGAAATAAACTCTGCCACAGGTAATAATGGGGAACAAAACCTAGTGCGTTAACACCTGAAAACGGGGCAGACCGTGACGGGGGAGAGAGCAGGCGGCCAGGGGCACTAGGGAGAGGAGATGTTTAGCAGCGTGCTACCGTATATTGATTCTCTTCATTCTGATCTTGGGATAAATCTCCAACGCCGGGTCGCCTCTGTAACCCGTCCCTGCCGACTGGCGAGGGAGATGGTGGGTTGAGGAATGCGGCGCCGGATGAGGTTGTGGTGGATTTCAAGTTCCCGCACGAAGTAACTGCGTGCAGAGGACACCAGTCGCAAGTCAGTAAGCCCAAGATTCAGGGGAGAGAGCAACTGAAAGCATACTTCAAATGCGGCACAAAGAGAGGTTTGCGCGTGCTATTTCTGTGTTGAATGCATTGTTGGAAAGAACAATGCACTGCAGTTTAAGAAAGGGGCAAAATATTCACTACCTTACGGGTCCCACGGCGCTAGCTTCCGATCCTCTCATGCTCCAGCCCCGTTTGGGGGGAACGTCGTTAAGGTCAGTCGTTACCTAGCGTCTTATAATAGGGAACCTCCCGTAAGGATGATTACATCATTTCCCCGGCTTAGCCTAGGGTTAGCTTTTTTCACACGACCTGAGATCCCACAGCCCACTAAGTTATTAATTATAAGAGTAAATCCTTGTCCCCGGTAGATAATCTCGTCCTTAAGGCCCGGTAGGCAATTACGGTTACTATTGAAATTAGCAGTTTACTACTAATAAGAATTGAAATCTAGGCCTCCTAGTCAAATATTCGCATTATTGAACCCTAGAATCGCTCATATAGAGGCCGAAGCCTAACCACTGAGTAAAGCGGGATCCCGCAGCAAGGCGTCCTCTGCAGTGCCCGAAGGCGAAGGGCTGAGCAGTATCCTGGTTTATATAGGAAGAAATTATAATTAGTTATAATAATAATATAGCAGGTAATAAGTTAGTTTTGAGTATAGGTATAGCCGTGGTTATTAGTGGGTATAAAGTATCACGACTTTTTATTATAGAGGAGGTATGTATTCAGGGGCAGACTCAGGGGCAGGACCCACTGCAACGTTTAGTTGCCCATAGCAACCGACAGAAAGCAAAAACCTTCCTAAGATCGGAACCACCAAGATAACATTAACATAGGCAACGCCTGTGAATGGAAGCAATTCGCGATTATCAACACCGCTCATATTGTATTGAAGCAATTCGATTGCCACATTGCCGTTCCCGAGTCTCGGTCATCTTGAACTCCGTGTTTCTTTCCACCCAATGCAACTTCGTTCGGCAGCAGCAGAGCAATAACATTCTACGGCCACCCAGGAGAATCCTCCTGATGAGGATCATGATAACGAGAACGAAGAGAAACCTTGGTTGTCGAGACGTTTAGGGGTATAGAAATTGGTTCTGCTTCCTCTCTGTTCCTATTCGTTGGGAGGCTAAAAATTTACCCCGCACTGTGGCCGTCGAGCGTTTGCTTATCCTATCTACGGATCCGTAGTCTGATCAGAACGAGGCTCCAGAAATGAGACCCTAACCCTGACAATCAGCTGTCAATCCATATCCCCGCAACGGATCGCCTTCCTACAAACGACCAAACTTCTATTCAGCAGGCGCAGACCGTCATGTCCACACCAACGGCTTCAAATAACACTGGGAGACGCATACATTGCACTAATTGCCGACGGAAAAAAGTAAAATGCGATCAACAGCTACCATGCCAAAGATGCATCCAACTAAAACTGAAGTGCGATGCACCCTTCTCTCCCAGATATAAAGCCAAACCAGATCTCGCACCTACAACGAAACCATCCGAAACCACCAGACTTGTGGAATCCCCCAGATTCTCCGAATCCGCTGAGACCGTCGAGCCACGCCGGACCGCCGAACCTGTCGAACCGCGCCGGACCGTTTGTGAAGCGGCGACTGCAACAGCGCATTTGCAGCAGCAAAGGAATTGGCCAGCAGCACATATATTCGACCCAAAGGAAAACCTAGCCCTCGGTGTATCCAGGACTCCTGAACACAGCGTCCATTCAAGTTGCGCTACTGTGCGCCTGCCATTAAGCCTTCAACCCATTTTGCCAAGAACCGAAACGGCGGTACTTGGGATACCGGATTTATTGAATAGTAGGTCAAGCTTGAGACCGGTACCCGATCGTATCGTGATACTGATAAGTTAAGCAATAGCCGTAGAGACACCAATAACCTCATCCGCATCCCAGCATTCACCTACTCAAACGACGATAACCCGAGTTTCCCTACCTCAGCTTCGATTCTTTCGGTTTTCTCTCAAATCCCATTTATTGAGGGAGTATATCCAAAGTAAGGCACCGGAAATACTCGAGTTTAATTATGACGGCTTTGGTTATATATGCTCCTTGATTCATCTCGGGATCCAATTCCAACTTTCTGTATCGCGCTTCGGAAACGCATCCAAGGTTTGGCTAGATCGCTCGTATGTCCTTACAGAAATACTCGAGAATATACAACAAAGTTCAGCAAAGGAGGGGTTGGTTTTTGCGTTGATAAACATGAAAGGAGAAGGTATAGTTCTGCCGGTCGAAGTAGGGGACTTCATCGTTAGATGGCAACGACCCTATGATCTCCTTAGAATACGTAGTTGGGAAAGTGATCAGTAGGGGACTTTGTTATTAGATGGCAACGGATGTATGATCTCCTAATTATGTAGGTAAATGAAGGTAATTAACTATAGTGAAAGCATGCCACACTCCTCTGCTACAGAATGCGCCAATTCCACAAGTCTGTACCCGAGCTAGTGATAAGAGTTAGCCTTTCTTATGAATAAAGCGAACCGATGGCTCATTGCCCAGAATAAACACCTGTGTACTAATATATAGGTGTTCACCACTTGTTGCGTTCGATGGCCCCGTCACTAAAAAATTCTTATCAACCACGACTACTCCTTCTGGCCCGTCAAAATCGACAACAGCTGCAATATGGCCTTTTCCGACTTTATTGATCTCTAACTCTTGCACGGCCTAAAGGGTTAGCTTAAGAGAGTGAACGTGAATATATAACTAACATAGCTGGTTTGCTGGCTGACTGCCTCTAATATTTGAGCGTCACTCCAGCCTGTTACTAGTTTGTAGTTCATTTCAATATGGTGTGAAAGCGTCTTGGTCTGGTGATTAGGCGGTCCCTGTTACCGAAAACTGTTTCCCTGCCTTGAGTCTTTTCAGTAAGTGCGGGGTTTCCAACTTTCCCGTCCCATTTTATCGCTCGGGTTCCAAGGACTCCGCTTCTCTGGCCACGGAATATGCCGAAAGATTTCACCAGCCAGCCGAGTGCGCTTCCCAATTTTTTCACACAATTCCTGACAATAACCACGAGACCACTTCAAGCTTTATTCTTTACCCCAAAATGGTATCGCTTGGCAAACGATCCCTTAAAGACGACGAAGCTCATCAACTCTATCGGAAACCAGCGAGAGGCGGTATATTTCCACCTTAAAATTGACCACGTCTAACTGTACAGCAATGGTTTCTACGCCCTCAATGGCGTAGACGTTAAGCGCTAAAAACGCTATTTCCAAGGTATTTATAATTCGTTATTGATTTTAAGCACCTGATTTTATTACTGCTTAGGTACCAGGAGGGCCTGCGAATATACTATGTGCCCGGGTTAGTTAATATAGGAAAACTGCGTTATATTTACTATATTAAGTAGATCACTTTTCCCATAATAAACTCGTTATTTTATATATACTTAGCTTTATTTGTGAGCATGGCTGTCTTTGAGGTTATTTTACAGTGTTAACGATGTTCAGGATAATTGACAAAGGGGGTCCTTATAAGGTTCTATAGGGGCTAGTGCTCATGGAGTAAAAGGGATAGTGCCCGAGGATAAAATGCTAAAAACAGGAAGAAAAAAAACACAAAAAAAGGGTAGAACAGTGGAGCAAAAACATACAACACCAGGGATTCCCCAGTGGTCACCCACCTGAGTACTAGTCTGGCGATCAAGTAGCTTATCTAGGGCAGAGCGGACGGGATGCCGAGTTCTCTACTGTCTATGGTCGTATGTGATAGTGCTATGCTTCGGAAGGACTTATAAATGGAGTCGGTTTGCTTTCTCGTCTTGGATGTCTTAGGCAATGTCGTCCAGGTTTGTCAATCATAGGTCCGGAGGCATAACAGTAACTCACCGCGACACCAGCAAATAGACATTGTCGTGAAAAGGAACCTCTGCCATGCAAATTCAGGGCCGTCAACTTCCCAGCCATGATTTTAATAGACGTTCTTGTTTTGCCGACTCAGAATCCAGGTTTGGACTGGGGCAGACACTCGCAACATGACATTCCATCCTCAGACCCAACACATGTTCAGATCGCCCCATTGACAGATAAATCGAAGAGACTTGTTTTCAGTGTAGACCCCATCCTTCCATCATAATCCAGACATTGCCGTACCAGCTCATAGCTTGAGAACTCCAACCGAAAACAGACAGACAGATACAGTCCCTCCTCGCGTCCCTCCTCCTCCCTTCTGCCCAGCCTCAACCCAGCCATATGACCACCTCAGTCGCCGGTATCGACCTCCAAATCCAACTGCACCCCATTCGAAACACCATAATCCCCCAAACTAATATGATCCTTGAACGGTCTCTCCCCCTGCCTCTTGAGTAAAATCTCGTGCGGCTCCCGTCCAACCTTCATCGCAACCATAATCTTAAACTGCCCCACAGTATCGCTGGGAAATGCAGGTATCTGCGCCTTGGTTCCCAATCGATCATTCACCGTGACTACAATCATTTCCTCCCCACCTGCAGTCGGTGCTGGCGCGGCTGTTTGCTTCTCGCTCTTCGGTGGCCTATCTGACTTGGATGGCCTGTCGCGCTTGGAGTGTCTGTCGCCTTCTCTGTCTCTATCCCGTCTAGGTGAGCGATCGCGCCGAGGTGACCGATCTCCGTCTCTATCTCGTCGCGGTGAGCGGTCCCTTCCAGGTGAGCGGTCTCGTCGATCTCGTGCATCACCCCTTCTGTCGTCCCGATCTCTGTCGAATCGATCCCTCCTGTCATCTCTGTCCCTATCTCTTCTCGGAGAGCGGTCGCGGTAGCCGCGCTGAAGACCACTCCCACCCCCGCCGCCGCGGTTGTCGTCGTCGTGATTGTTTGATCGCTTTTCTTTCCATTTGAACCCTCCGCCGCTTGCTTTTGGCCGACGAGGTGGGGAACGAGACCGCGATCGTCTGCGCGGTGAGTCTGGCATTTTTGTAGCGTGGCGTGGTGTGGTTGTTAAGTTGCAAGTCGCAACTGAATGACACCGCCAAACGACGAGTTGCAGCTGGAGAGCTTCAAGGTTACCAGTGAACGGTGTGACGAAATTTAAGTGGGCCTGCTCCTGTAAAATACGATTTACATAAGCAATTGGATAAGCAGATAAGGGGCGCGAGGCTCCTCGTCAACAAACGTGACATTTCTTTGAGGAGGCACAGTTTACAGTAGTAGTTTAGATACACGTCTTGTATACCCACTCATTGGGACATGGGTGCCTGTTTGATATGTCAAGCTCGAGATCAGAGCCCTACAAACATCGTGAAACAGGAAAGACAAAAAACAACAAAACAAAAGTCGGTCAAACGCTACTGTATTTTTATGCACCATAGGGCTACTACACTATTTGTGAGTGTATCGCAGCTAGACCATGCCCTTTTCTTCACGAAACAGATATCGCAAATCATAGACAGTAGTTAAATGCCCCAATTACGCCGCCTTGCCCCGATCCAAAACGCCAAAACAAAGAAGAAACCGAATGTGCCAGAAGGAGTATCATACAGAGGAAAATAGTGGAAGAAACAAAGTAGCAAGACTCGGCTCAGCAGACTTTACTCCTTGTTGGACTTCTTCTTCTTCTTCTTGGGCTTCTCCTCCTTTGATGGTGCTTCCTGTTCTTCCTCATCGTGCTTGCGCTTGGAGCTCTTAGACTTGGGTGCCTCCTCCTCCTTGTCCTTCTTCTCCTTCTTGTCCTTCTTTTCTTTCTTGTCCTTCTTTTCCTTCTTGTCTTTCTTGTCCTTCTTCTCCTTCTTGGACTTCTCGACGTCCTCCATCTCGTCATCTAAATCCACACCGGCCATGGCATCCTCCATCTCGACCTCCTCAATGAGGGGTCTCTTGGGTGCCTCGGCGTCAGCGGCAAGACCATCGGCATCGATGTTGTACTTGCGCGCCTCCTTGATGTCCCACTTGGCAGCAACAGGGATGCCGTTGGGGTTGATGGATACACCCTTGGAGATGGGCTTACCCTCGAGCACGCGAAGTCTGTTCTCAAGCGAGGAGCGGAAACGGATACCCAACTCGGCGCGGGTCTCGTCATCGGCATCATCCTCGAACTCGCCGAGGGCATCCGTACGAACACCAAGAGCAACCTTGGCCGCGAGCTGACGGGCAATCTTGCCCTTATTCTGGCCTGAAGCCTGGCCGACAAGAGAAGCGTGGTAGATAAGACCATACTTGGGAGTTGCGTGCTTGGTCTTGAGCGCGCGGAAGAGGGCCTTCTCGGCACCGAGAATCTGAATGGTGGAACCGGGGTTCTTGGCGAGGCTAATAAGAGAGCCAGCGTGGGCAATCAAGCGGGCACCAACAAGAGCACCTAGGAGCTCAGTCATGTTGGGAGAAATAGCCTTCATGCGGTTCTCGAGGTACTCGGAAAGCTGTCTGCGGTACTCGGAGTAGCTGATGACTTGCTCGGCAAGCAATCTGATGTTCTCGAGATCCTCCTTGTTGATCTCGGTACCCATGCTGATATCGGCGGCAGCCTTGACAGCGGTCTCGATTTCATGGGGCAGGATCTCGGAAAGATCGGCCTGTGGGGCGTTGTTGCGCATGCCCAAAGTGACAATAACCTTGGCATAAGAAAGGTTGTCGGGAAGAATCTTGGCAAGCTCAGGGAAGTGCCATCCGTACCACTCCTTGACACGCATGGCATATGTGTTGAGCTCCTTGTCGAGGTCGTCAAGGAGAGAGACGGCGTGAACAATCATGACATCGACCTTCTCGGGGGAGAATTTGAGTCTGTGGCGGGAGAGCGAGTGAGAGAGACCGAGGGACATCTCCTTGAAGTTCTCAGGAGCCATGCCGGGGACGAGCTCAGGAAGATATTGTCTAATGGCACGGAAGATCTCATTGGTCTTGGAGTCCGAGATGGGCTTGATGTTGAGCTCGGGGAGCTTGCTGATGGAGCTGCCAATCTTGCTCTCGGCAACGGCGAGCGTGACCTTCTTCTCATCCTTGAACTCTTCGAGAAGGTGGGCGAGTCTTGGGGTAACCTTGCCCTCAATGACGCCGGCGATTTCTTCGAGCGCGCTGGCGGCACTGTCGAACTTTGCGAATTGCTTGTACTTGACTCTGTGGGACAACTGGTATTGGCGACTGCGACTCTACTTTGCGATATGGATATTGACGACTTACTCCTTGACAATCTTCTCAATGGTGGACAGACGGTCGGTGAGGTTGTCGTCTTCAAGAAGTTTCTTGTCGGCGGCCTTGAAGAGGCCGTAACTGCGATCGCGCGCCTGGTTAGCCCTTTCATCTCGCAAATTTTTATTTTCTATCACCAAGCAATTGTTTGGGATGCACTTACCCGGCACTGGTCTCGGTAAGAATGAAAAGACCCATGGTGACGGTTGCGATTGCGAGCCGCGGGCTGTAAGGCTATGTGAAAACGGCTTGTTTTCGCGGCGATTCACCAGAGCTGGAGGCTTCAATTCAAGCAAAAAAAAGTCAAGGGCGAGGAACAATTTTTTTTACACCAGTTGGAGTTCGGAGGTGGGGCGCATTGGTCTGTGCGTTGGTCCAAGGTACGTACCCTTCTCCCGCCTCTCCAACCTCAAGTGAATGGCTTGGCTGATGGCTCAAGTGAGCACAGGGTCTAATTAAACAGTGTAGGTGACTATAATGGACTCTCGATTCCTGGAAAGCAGCAACCATTTTTTTTTACTTGGAGCAGCAGAATCTGAATTGGAGAGTGGGTGTTTCGAATTTGAGATTATTGTGTTCTTGAAACAGTCACGAGGAAAGTAATAGAGCTTGGTTTTGCCATCCAGAAAGATTAATTAATGGGGATCCATTCAAGTACCACGAGTGCAAATACCCAGATTGTAAGGATGCATGAGCTCTGAGTTTCGCAAAGACCGCAGATTAATATAAAATGTAAATCGAGTATCAACAAAAGAAGAGGACAAACCTCCAGATGAAGAAAAGATGGCTTCTAAAAGGTTGTATTCCTCTTCTAGACGGTTTACATATTTGGAGCACACAGTGAGAATATCCAGTTTGAAAAGTGGCCGCTGACGCTGCTTCCCGCAAGCACGGTCCAGGTCCAACCTTCAAGACGGCTAACCTCGACCAAGTACCAACCACGCCTCAAGCTCCAACAAACACAACAAACAGGTCACCTCCTATCGTCATCCTCAGAACCTATCTGGTTGCCGGTGCGGTGCGAAATAACATTTACAAAAATGGAGGGTCTTCTCTTCAACGTCAACAATGGGTATGGCCATCCCATGTCATTGTGCAGCCAATTTCCGGGGATGCGTCTGCTAACAGGTCCCCGCATACGAACAACAGCTACATCGAGGGTATTGTCCGTGGCTACAGGAATGGGCTGCTAACCGGCACCAACTACACCAACATGACACAATGCGAGAGCATTGATGGTGAGAAGTTTCCTGTCCCTTGCATACCGTCCCCTGGCGCTATTCCCCTAACGCCTGATCTATTCAGACCTCAAACTCCAACTTGGCCCTGCCTACGGCGACTTCCTTGCCTCCCTCCCACCCAACCCATCGACATCGAGCCTCGCCGCAAAGACGACCGATAAGCTCGTCTCCGAGTTTCGCTATGTCCGCGCGAACGCTGTTGGATCTCTCGCCAAGTTCATGGACTACGTCACCTACGGCTACATGATCGACAACGTCGCCCTTCTCATCACAGGTACCCTTCACGAGAGAGACACGCGCGAGCTGCTCGACAGATGCCACCCCCTGGGCTGGTTTGAGACGATGCCTGTTCTCTGCGTCGCGACAAACATCGAGGAACTCTACAACAGCGTGCTAATTGAGACGCCCCTCGCGCCATACTTCAAGGGCAGCCTGTCGCACCAGGACCTGGACGAGCTCAACATCGAGATTGTGCGCAACACGCTGTACAAGAACTATCTGGAGGACTTTTATAACTTTGTCAACAACCACCCAGATATGGCAGGCACCCCTACGGCGGAAGTCATGTCCGAGATTCTCGCGTTTGAGGCTGATCGCCGTGCCATCAACATCACGCTCAACTCGTTTGGGACGGAGCTATCAAAGGCGGACCGTAAGAAGTTGTATCCGAGCTTTGGCCAGCTCTATCCGGAGGGTACCCTGATGCTGTCGCGGGCTGATGACTTTGAGGGAGTGAGACTGGCGGTCGACGGTGTGTCTGACTATAAGCAGTTCTTTGAGGCTGCCGGTCTTGGTGGCGGTCCAGGCGGTCCAGGCAACATGGCTGGCGGGTCTGGTGCCGATGGCAGAAGCTTGGAGGACATGTTTTACCAAAAGGAGATGGAAATCTCCAAAGGTGCTTTTACAAGACAATTTACCTATGCCATTGTTTACGCGTGGGTGAAGTTGAGGGAACAGGTAAGCAACCATCGTTTACCCCTCGAACGGGCCTAGCTAACATTTCACTATAGGAAATCCGCAACATTACTTGGATTGCTGAGTGCATTGCTCAGAACCAAAAGGAGCGCATCAACAACTACATCAGCGTGTTCTGATATGCCATTTTCACGCATTCCCTGTTTCTCTCCTTTTTCGCTGTTTTTGAACTCTGTAGAATTAATGGGTCCCCTCACAGCATGCGGTCAAGTTGTTTTTATTATTGGTAGCACAATGGCGTATTGGCGACTGTGGTAAATTGCGAGAGACAAACGGGAAGGAAAGGACCTGTTTCGAGGGTCTCTGTCATGTCTTTATTTTGGTCGGTATTGTACATAGGTAGAAAAAGTGTTATACATCTTTTTTGCCTCTTCTCTTTTAAACTTTTACAACGTCACTGCGTACTTGCATTAAAATGAAATCTGTTCTTTCCAGGTCGCTGGAGTCAAGCCCAGAGTCTCCAACATGTACTGCCATCTTCCGCTTCCTCTCTCCTTCCTCTCCATATACCTCAACAACCGTTGCCTCTTGTGGCACAACAACCGCAAACTTCTCTTGTTGACCTTGTCCTTGTAACCCTTGTTACCTTCAAGGGCCTTGGCGAGCGCCCTGATCTTTGCCGTAAGAATGGCAATCTGCACCTCGCTGCTTCCCGTGTCCGGACCAGCCCGAACGGGCTGCTTTGTCGGCTCGATTCCTCTCGCAAGAGGTGGTGCCGCGTTGGGTAGAACCTGGTCAGTTACGTGCCGGCCGAAGGTCTCAATGCATCGCCTGATGTTGGCGTGCTTGCGGTCCTTGGCACTGCCATTGCTGAGATCGGTGATGCGCTGTAGCGCAGCCACGGCGTTGGCGTGGTGTACCTCATATTCTTTCATCTCCTCCTCCGCACGCTTGGGGTCCATCTCCTCGCCTTCGAGGGGCTTGATCAGCTTCCTGGACTGTTCAATGGCCTTCTCTACCTCTTCCTTGGTGAGCAGGTTGTTGACGATATGTTTCGCAGTCGGCAGGGAGTGTGGCTCCTCGATCGGGTTGCCATCGGCATCGCGGGCAGGCACGGAGAGGGGAGCCTGGCCGGCGGAGTCGAAGGACTCGACAAACGGCGTGGGCATGCCGTGGATCGGGCTGCCCCAGTTTGCCTTGCGCTCCTTCTCAAGCTCCTCCTTGCGCTGGACGTGGACGTTCTTGCGTTGCTGCTTTTGTGCCCAGGTGTAGGGATCCTGCTTCATCATGCGCTTCTTCTCCTTCTTTGCCTGTTCCTTTGCCGACATGTTGGCCTTTTGCATCAATGGTTGGAGGCTGGCAGCCGGGGGTGCCGGTGCGACACTTGGACGGAGGCATACTGTCGGTATGTTTTGTTAGTTACAACTCCCGGTGGTGTATTGTATGTGATATATGTGATATGGACGCAATTGGCGGGGTTTGGAGGGCGGAATCTCACGGGTAAAGCTTCGCAACCCCTGAGGGGCGGGTATCCTTGGAGGCATCGCGAATGTGGTGGTGTTCTGGGCTCGAGAGTTGTCCCCCAAACCTCCTTCCAAGTTGCTTCGGTCGTCTGCGCTGCAGCTTCACTTGCCCACAACTTTCTCACCTCTCCAGATTCCAGATTTTGGGGGTTCTGGCACTAAGCTATTCTGGGAACAGCGCATGTTTGAATCTCGAACCGATTGACAATTAATCGGTAAAACAGCGGCTCAAAGATCCGCATCGTTTACCGCCTGCAATATTAGGCTTCAAAGCTGGCAAGCAGCGGACAGCTGCTACCGGACCGGCGAAAGTCAGGTACCCTTGTACCCCGGCTCACAACGACCCAACCCTGGCGGGGCACTCCACAAATTCGATTTTTGTGTGCCAAATTCAAAGCTCCGCCTGCAGGCCAGCTCGCGACACCCAAAAAATATATCCCACTTCAACGCCAGTCTCTTGACCTTTCTCCCCGTCGTCACGCCCACGAGAGAAAGTACAGTCAAGATGGCTCCCGCTAACCTCCCCTCGATCTTCAATGCCACCAGCCAGGACATTGAGCAGCTTCTTGCTGCCCAGTGCCACATCGGCTCCAAGAAGTATGTTGAAAAAATATGAAATTGACCAAAAGAGATGCAATTCGCTAACATCATTTTCTCTCTGCAGCTTGGGCGTTCACGCTCTTCGTAATTCTCCCCGAACGACTTCTTGACGAATGATGGACGAATAATTAACATGAATCGCATACAGCTTATCTCTGGAAGACTCGCGCTGATGGTGTGAACGTCATCAACATTGGCAAGACCTGGTATGTGGACTTGACGCCCTTTTCCGACGACGGCCGGAATATCGCGACTCCGCCAGGGAATGAGCATTAGGAAACAGGAGATTGACTGTTTTGTTCTGTGCAGGGAGAAGATCGTCCTGGCTGCCCGCATCATCGCTGCCATTGACAACCCGAGCGATGTCTGTGTTATCTCTGCCCGTCCCTACGGTCAGCGTGCCGTCCTCAAGTTCGCCGCCCACACCGGCGCTCAGGCTATTGCCGGCCGTTTCACCCCCGGTTCCTTCACCAACTACATCACTCGTTCGTTCAAGGAGCCCCGTCTGATCGTCGTCACCGACCCCCGCACCGACGCCCAGGCCATCAAGGAGGCCAGCTACGTCAACATCCCCGTCATTGCCCTCTGCGACACTGACTCTCCCACCGAGTACGTCGATGTTGCCATCCCTACCAACAACAAGGGTCGCCACGCCATCGGTCTCGTCTGGTGGATGCTTGCCCGTGAGGTCCTCCGCCTCCGCGGCACCATCTACAACCGCGAGACTCCCTGGGACGTCATGGTCGATCTCTACTTCTGTAAGTTGCCTCGAATCGTTCTGATGTTAACAAAATCCACTAACCGAGTTACACAGACCGCGACCCCGAGGCTGAGGCCGAGGAGAAGGTTGAGGAGGAGAAGCTCGTCACTGGTGCTGAGGAGGAGGTCCCCGCCATCGAGTCTGGCTTCCCTGCTGCCACCTCTGGCGACTGGGAGGCTGCTGCCCCCGCTGCTTTCCCCGCTGCCACTACTGAGTGGTCCGAGGCTCAGGGCGCTAACTGGGAGTCTGGTGCTGCCGCTCCCGCTGCTGACTGGGCTGCTGAGGGCGCCAAGGAGTCTTCCTGGTAGAAGGACAACAACCTTGAGCGAAAAATAAAAAAGTGTTTCGGGGTCTCTCAGGCGTAAAAGAACGGTTAGGCGTGGAAAGGGCTTCTTGTCTATCTTGGCTTGATTTTTTCTCCGAAACCGATTTTATCCTCCCACCTTTCAGTTCAACGTTTTCACCCGTCTCTCTGCAAACAAATCCTCGACTCGATCCTCATGCAACACGACTTGTTTTCCTTGGCGCAGGTTCAACTTGACCAGCACTAATGAGGGAAAGATACCCTCTTTTGTCACTTGACCGGCAGAAGAGGGGGAATGCCCTGTGGGGTCAAGAGGGGTGGACTTAATCGTTATCCTGCCTCCGCCTTGGTTTCATGGTTGTTGTTGTTACGGTTTCTCTGGTTTCTGAGGGTGGTTAGATCTTCTAGCTAAAATGGAAACGTTTGGCCCTGACTTTTTTTGGTGATCATAGTGTGATATTGATGTTATACTAGGAGCAATCAACCCATGAGCAAAGGATGAGTCTAGTAGCATCATGGTTCGAATGATAGTTGGGGATGATGTAAATGTTAACAACACAGGCCTGAGAAAGATGAACTTGGGTCACTATCTCAACTTCCATGACCTAACTGTCAGATTCCTAGTCGAATTCGTAAATGCTCATTTCGGGACAAGCTTGGGCCTTATGTCGCATTCATTCGACCAATTCACCTTGACATATTTTTCAATATCACCACCCATATATTCATAGATCACACACATCAGGCTGAATGACACCTGCCACATAAATATGATCTCTATAGCATCGTGCTAGTATGATACTATGCTCGGGAAGACAGATTATGGAAATTTTTATTAATACTCTTGACAAGTTGGCTGGGACTTTGAAATCCAGCTTAAGGATTTACATGTTTGGATGAGTTGCTATGTTCCTCAATAACCAAAAATAGCAATGAACATCTCGAGTCTGGCTTTGATTCTAAAATAAATAATAATATTTCGTACACCGCTATGCCCTTGGCAGGGCTCGTCGGTCCCTCTACTGCTTGTGATTCTAAAATATGTTGGGGGGGCAAATATGAAAAACATAAGAGTCGAGCTTCCTTTTTTTTTTTTTTTTTAATGAAAAAAAAAAAAGCGAATTGGGATATATTTGTCTGTCAGTGAGTTACTAGTTAAGAAAGGGAACATAGGGGGGTATATGTAACTTGAAAAAATCAAACTTTTCTCTTTTGCAAGTATCGAATATTCTTTTTTCCATCTTTCTTATTCTTTTCAATACAAATCTTGAGGTAACTGATATATACTATACTAGTCTAGGTAATCTCTCTTGCTTTCTGAGACTCAAACAGTTATCATGCCTCGCCATGAAATAAATTGAACCACTTGAATACTTTAATGATATAATTCATATCATAAACAATATGATAATTCTAGATTTTCTTTTATTTATACATATATATAAAAATCTTTTTTTAAAAAAAAATTAAAACCTCTCTTGACACATAAATTCTCGTCACAAGCAGTTCTGCCTTGTTAATTTCATCTTTTCTCAATTTCCATTTCCTTCCTCTGAAACTATCTAATCTTCCCTGGCTGCCCAGTTCATCTTTAACCACCTCTTCTTCGTTTATGCCACTGACGTTACCCAATATGAATACATAATAACTCCTCAAGCATACGACGCCCCCCCCCCCCCCCCCCATCCCAGACAACTCACTACAAGTAGAAGAAAGAAGGATAATACTGCTGCTATGTGATCTTAAAAGGCAAAATCCATCTGTTTGCTCCTGTTGCAATTGTGCCCAAGCCACACCAAAAAAACAGAACCCCTTGCCTCGAAGCAGAACTTTGAAGAGAAACCAGCAAAAAATGCTAGGAAGCACACCAAGAATATTGGTTTGAGTAAAAAGCTATGTAGGTAGGTAGGTAGGTAGGGTAAGGTAATAAAAACCTAAAAAAAAAAAAAAAAAAAGCATATACAATGGGTATTGGGTATCGGTTATAGTAAGTAGTAAGTTGTTTAATATGTTCCTTCAAGTCGAGGGGTTCTCACATCACTCCCCACTTGACCACTTTCTCTACCCTCCTCGCCTCCTTCCAGGAGCACCCTCCTTTCTCCTTCGACATTCACTCCAATCTATCGCCCAACTTCCTAATCTCTTCATCCCCAAGCGCACTCATCCACAAACACCTCTCGGTAATTCCCTCAATTGGCTTAAACTCATACAACGTGCTCGCCTCCAACAACCTCAACAGCGTCTTGACAACACCAGCCGCCGCCCTACACCTCTCAAAATTCACCAGCGGAGCCGTCATCGGCGAAGAAGCAATCTCGCTCGGCTTCTGCGCATTATACAACAAATCATGCGTATAAATTCCCACAAACGGAATACATCCCATCTCGCTCGCAGCGGGGCCCAAAGGGCCACCTCCCTCCATCTCAGCCCTCAAATTATAAAAGTTTCTCATGGGCGACATGAGCGTTTCAAGATCCTGCAACGTCCTGTGATCACTCATAGGAACCATCGTCCACGTCTTGGTCAGCCTGGCGATCTCGTTACTCGTCAGCGCAACCGTCAACTGCGCCATTGTTGCAAAATTTCGGTACCGTCGACAGTGCGCAGCAATGTGAACAAACTTGATGATGCATCTCGCTCGCTCCTCAATGTCCTGAGTCAAGACCACCTCGGAAATAGCCCATTTCACCATGATGTTGAACCGAGCAATCACGACCTCGACTCCTCTTGCGTCCGTATCGCGCAGGAAGGAGACCCAGCTACGGGCGTTAATACCCGTCTGCCTTACATTCTTCCATCGCATGTCGATTAATTCCTTCCAGTCGATCTCGTTGAGTGCGTCCTTTTCAATCAAGGTGAACTGTTGCGCCAGGGTATCGCTGTCGAAGGCGAGGATAAATGGAAGATGAGCGGATAGCCTCCTACTGTCAGGTTCATTATTCGCCTCCTCGGCAACAGGATCGGGAATCTTAAGTTTCGGTGCGTTGCGAAGAGCTTCCTTGGTGCCAGTTGGATCTATTGGTGACGCTAAAGGGTATTGAGTCGTCAAGGACGGTGCTGCCCCCGTGGTCGGAGTAGTATCTGGGGTGGGAGGAAGCGGCTTCTCCCAGACCTGATGGTCTTCTAGAGTAGGAACATAAGCAGTTTCCGGCGACATGTGAAGGGCCTCGATGAGGGCGACAGGCGGTGATGGCGGGTTGGTACTAGATGGCTGTGTACCTGGCGGGTTCACATTGATCGGATGCATAGGTAGCGTGGAGATAGCGACACCGATGTTCGAGGGTGCATATACGTCATCAAACTGATCATGATAGTCAAGAGCATCGACAGATAGTTCTGATGATAGCTCGGTATCATGATCACTTTCAACGTCGAGAAAAGAGTGTTCCAAACTATCCCGACCAGGCTCATTTGTTGGCGCAGTATTCCCCGGCTGGATCTGCTCCATGCTATTCGTTTTGTAAATGAAGTCGTATGAAGGATGGTGAGAATCGTTGATACTGCGGCTATCCAGCGGCGTTCCACCCTCATCTGGTCCTTGAAGAACAGAGCGATCTGCCCATTCTTGAGTCAACGTTCGCTTGCTTCGTTCATCATCCGTGAACCTCCGCTCCAACAATGGCGTTGACGAGTAAGAAGCCCTTGAATCATCTGACAGGAAAGACTGAACATCGGCGTTCCGCCCTTGACGTCCAGCAACGTCCAGCAAGCCACCTTGAACACTCACACTCGTCCGAATTGTCGATAACGACGTCGGGTGAGCCAGCGGCATCTCCCCGACGTGAACATGCCGGTGCTCCTCTTTCTCTTCAACCAAGGTGGTGTCCGGCTCTGTTACTGTTGTGTCAAGTGAGATATCGATCTGTGGTGGCGCCCTCGAGAGATCCATGGAGAGCTTGCCACCAACCTTCTTCTCAAATTTTCCTTCAAGCTTCAGCAACGCAGACTCCACTCCACCGTCATCATCCAAATCATCGGGGATCTGAGCCAGCTTTTGCGCTTCAGCTTCGAAAGACGGACGCATGATCGGCTTTGACGAGTGTGTACTGAACAGAGAGATGTTCCCCTGAGGCTTTAGCTTCTTCTCGGCCATCGCGCCGAGCGAAAATGTCTCTCCCTTGGCCGGGGAGTAATCACTAGTAACCACATCGACATAGCCACTAGAATCTAGAACCGGGCTGCGGATGTACGAGCTTTGCAGTGAATCGGTGTAAGTAGTCAAAGACCCAACCGAGCGGGATCTCCGAAGAGTCGCCGGATCGAGATCCCCAACGTTTGTGACAGCGCGCAGATCACCACCAGGTCTCCTTCTCAGCACTCTGAGAGGCTGCGGCACGAGAACCTGTGATGAGTCATCCGCAACCACCGAGCCTTCCGAATACGTGGTCGCATCAAAGCTCCTGATTGTGGCCTGCGGGACGATACCGCTAGTAAAGGATGCATATCGTTCACGCCCAAAAGAGTGGCTAGAAACAAACGACCTGCTGGAGCCCTGCCTTGTGTGTCCTCGTATCCCGCTGAGAGGCGGCCGGTTTGGACGTTGGGTAAGAAAATCGAATGAAGTACGGGTAAAGTCCTCGGAAGGGCGAGCACTTGCCCCGAGAGTATCCATATCCGGGATGAAAGGAGGAAGAGGGTCCGCTGAGACCGAATGACGCAACACATGCTGGCCCAGAATGTATGAAGACCTCCTAGGCGTCCCCATACCTGGTCTTCCGGGCGGCGTTGTTGGCGGTGTCGGGTCCGCACCATTCGGCAAGAAGCTCTCTGCAAAGGCTTCCACTGAGGAGTTGACTGCTGGCAAGGCCCCCGTCATAAGGGGGAAGTTGTCCGGCAGGGCTGTTTCATCGACGATAACGATTGACTTGCTTCCCGTGGTGATTCCCATGTCGCTTGTGGGTCGTAAATGAACCGCTTCGGTCTCAAAGTCAAATGTTGTGTCCATGTGTGTTGCTGAGTACTCTAGCATGTCCCCCGGGACCCTCGAGCTAGCAGCAGGCGGAGACGGACAGCCATGATGCTCTGCCTCCGCTGCAGCGTCTTCTCGGACAGCTTTCTTAAAGTCTTCCGCAATTTCCGCTCCCAGTAAGTCAATTCGCACTGGTGGTCGGGAGTCGTTTTGACGTGGTCGTGCCTGCGGTACTATCGCAGTGCCAGGTAACCTGTTTGTCGTTGCGCCTTTTGGTCCAATCGGCAAGATATTGATATATGCCTGTGACTGTGAGACTGTTTGCCCCCTGGTGCTGAGAGCACGCCGTACGCTCCCCAAAAGCCTTTTCATTCCTTGCCCCGACATTGCAGATGGAGCTGTGTTTTGCTTTGGTAACTCAACTGGAGGAACGTGGAACAGAGTGGTCTGCCGCGAGCCAGGCCCCGTTGAATGAGGCATAACCTCGACAAATGCCTGTGATGGCGGCAAAAGGCCTCCTCGGACCAGACTTCCGGCATATGGAAGTGTCAATAGAAACTCGGCATTCTTGTAGAGCACTCTCTCGGTAGCGGTTGCACGGTCACGCAAGGAATCGCTGAGACTACCACTCCGTTTATGTGAAGGATGAGTACGGATTCGCTTTCCGACGAGAGCGCGTGGGGTCGTAGCAATCGGATCGGAGCTGTTGTTGTACATTGAACTCAAGTCGGCAGGATGTGCAGCTAACGGATAGCCAACAGAGTTCGGGTGGCCAAATCGCAAACTCTTGGTAGGAAATGAACACGATACCACATCGCTGGTAATACTGGCAGGCGAAGCCTGGTTATTTCTGTCGATTTCCTCTGGTTCATATGGTTGCTCGGGAGTAGCTGGCCGATCGCCAACCACTATTGAGTCTATGTGGCCGGCCCTCGAAACGTCAGCATAAAAGCTTCCGTGTCCGCGAGAGCTAATCGGCGGGATAACCCCATCCAGCTGTGGTGGTCCATTATCGGTCTTGTCCCACAATGAAGGGTCGAGGTCGGGATCACGGTGACCGGCAATCCCGCCTGGAGAGATGGGTACTTCCAATCCCAGAGACACATCAAATTCTGGCCCATCCCAATATTGCGCACAGACCCTACGCCAGCACTTCTTCAGTTCGGCCAAGATTTTCAATGGTGCTTTCCGTCCCCTCGTATCCTTTGCCACCTCATCGACAAATTCGTTTAGGAGCTCGCAGAAGGTTACTCGGAGGTAGTAGTCGATCGCAAAGTCATCGATGAAGTAATTCAGTACCCAGTGACGTAGGGCAACAAATGTGCGGACCCTCACCACCATGCCTGCCTCGTCATCCCTTGCCAGTGCCCACCTAAGGCGAGCGAACATCATTCGAAGCAGATCTGACGGCTCAAGATACGATCGGTAGGTGAGGAAGAAGTCAGATAACAGCTCATAATCCAGGAAGCTGGGTGATGTGATCTCTGCTACCAATCGGGGTGGTGTCGCGGCAGTAACAGCACCCGAGGCGGAGTACCGCACAATGGTCCTATCATCGCAGGCGGGCTTGAATGTTAACGAATCGAACATGGCTGGTTCTATCACGAGGTGGGTTGACAAATATGTCGACCGTTGTTGCAAAGGAGCACCGTCAGACTCAGGGGGTACGAAGGACTCGGTCAGCTCGCCGAGCGCTGGGAAGTGTATCCCGGGGCTGTGACTCTTGGAAACGGTTGAGTTTGCATCGTAGGGCGTGGTGTTGAAGAATGAAGCGCGGCTTGATCGGATTTCCTCGGTAGGGGCATACGATGACCCACGTATAAAAGGTGTCCCTCGAACGCTGAACCTGGGTGTGCCTATCCTCCATGACGGAATCGAGATTTCCAAAAGTGGCGAGTGTTTCATGTCAACCTCTTCAACAGTGCGGGGCCTCTGCTCCTCGCCGGGCTGTGTGATGACGATCTTGAATCCCCCGGGCTCAGACTCTCGCGCTACACTCGTATCCTGCACGGTAGAATCTGACATGGCGCGTCGATGTCTCTGGCGGATCTTGATCTGTTTCTCCCCCGGGTTCTCACGAGTTAGACTTGGGGTTGAGGCTTCATGCGACCCTGTCGTCCATTGCTGACCGGGAAGCTGGGGGTTATCTTGCAAATCTCGTCGTGTCTCCGGCACCATGGGCTCCAAGCCAGCCGTGCCTGGTGGCGTCATGGGAAACACGAATTGCGGTTGGGGGTAGCGCTGGTGCGCAGGGCGGACGGTCGGCCTGAGACACGATTGTTAGTCAACGTTAACCCCCCCATCGTTGGTGAAATGTAAAGACCGGGATGTTGAGGGAAGCGAGATCCACGAGAAATAGAACAAGTGGAGCAGCACCGCCAATCTCATCATTCCAGAATAACATCCATGATCCATTCCCCATTTCCAGATTCGCTTACTTCAAATAAATGCGGCCGTTGTTCCCAACGTTGGCCACCGCAAACTGCCTGCCTTCCCGACCGGCCGAGCCTCCGTCCGGAGTAATATCCCACTTGTCGGCATCGTCCTGGCTCCCCTTCTTAGCCCGCCGAACAGCCACAGTTTCCTCCTGAGAGTTTCGCTCCGTGACAGGAAGCAATGGTTTTGACTGCGCAGCCGCTGAAGATGCCCACAACTTTGTCCTCGCAAACCCAATAGCCGCCGCGGCCCCTCGAGCCGGCCCCGCCTTTCCTTTCTCGCTATCTCTCCTAAGCCGCGGTATTGACTTTCTGGCGCGCGCTTCTCGTGGTAGCCTTTCTAATGGGAGTGGTGGTGGTGGCTGTGGAGGGGGCTGTGGTGGGTGTTGTAGCGGTTGATGTATTGGATCTCTCAACGAGAGTGTGAGGTGGTGTTGTTGTCGTAGTCGCGTCGGCGCCGTCAGACCGGTCGCTGGTGGAGGTGCCGACGACGCATCGGTCTCCATTGCAGAGCGGGACCCAAATCCTAAATCCTATGCTGCAGAGCGCTGGCTGCTGCTGCTTCTCCGGGTCGCAAAGGCGTCTGTAATTGAAGACATGGATCGGTCAATAACGTTTGAATGCCGATGCAATGTGGAAGGTTAATTGTAGGCCAAGCAGCGAAGGCCGGGTCAGGTGGGTTGAAGAAGAGGAAGACCAAGAAACGAGCGAGGAAGGAGCTGGGCGCAGCAGCAACGGATGACTGAACTGACAGACGGCGATCCGGCACCAAATTGTGCCTCCTCCCGAGAAGGGACTTGGAAGAAGAAAGCAAACGAACCCGAGGATGGATAAGATGGATGGATGGATGTCCGAAAGTGGGAGAGCTAGGAGAGTCACGTACTGATGCTGCACGACGCCATAAAGGTCGGACGGGTAATACAAACACGCTACGTGATCGCCAGAGGCAACAGATCGAGAGGAGGGGCCGAGACGCTTCTTTTCTTGCTCTCGTCAAGGATCAATCAAAAAGATCAATTCATCATCCCGATTCTCGGCAGAAGGGGACCAGAACCAGCCCCCAGCACAACGATGCTTGGCTGGCGCAGCGTCCACGGTGTGGGCAGTCAGCTCAACGCGGATAAGGCCCGGGGGAAATTTGCCAGTGGGACGCTGGTCTTTTGCAGGTGCATGGGACCAGGATGGGGGCGCACTGGGACTCTTTTGGGACTCGTGCCCAGGTGCGAGTTGGGACGAACAATTTGCTTGGGCTTGGGCGTGGCTGACCCGCTTCCATCCATCCTCCATCACAAACCCTGGTTCAAGGAGCTTTACTTTAGCCGTCCTGGTCTCTCCCTTCCTCTAGCATAGGGGGGGCCGTTTGGCAATCGGAACCATCATCATCATAATCGTCAGTTGGCTCTCAGATGGGGTCCAAGAGCAGGAAACACAATGGATTGGATCAAGCCAGAAAACGCCATGCTGAAAAGTACCGCGCGCACGGTTCGGGGACGGGTCTAGCGCGCCCGGTGGAGCAAGGTTTAATCGATCCTCACCAATGATACGCGTCAGTCCAGGCTTTGCAGATGCATCTCGACTACATATTTACATCCGTCACTCCGATTGGATTTCTCTTATGAACTCGGCCGCACGACCATGACTGATCATCGATGACCGAAAGATTTTCTACACCACTAAAAAAGAAGAAAAAGAAAAAAGGGCAGGTTTCCCTCTCGTGCCATTCCATTCCACGACTGCCTGTCTATGCATCATGCAAGCCAGCGGCTGCGAGCCGAGTAAGAGTGACCTCGGTGACTGCGCATGTCGGTGGAGACGTGCAGCAGTGTGCAGAAGCAGTGCAGTGGGAGTTGTCTGCCACTTGCTGCCATCATCCAACTAGAAGGGCCGACAACCTGGCCGCGGGAGGGTCTCTTGCACGGGGATCAGTTCCGGGATTTCGGGGTTGCTCCTCATTTCCCAGACGGTCGGGATTCCACGGAGAGAGAATGAAAGTGGGAGAAATCTCATGAAATGGCTTTTACGACGAGAATGGGACCATACTGAGATTGGCCAGCGGCGTGTCCGCAGGACTGGAACTGGAAGTGGGCTTCCAGAAGGCATGACAGCTTTCCAGGTTCCGAGTCAAGGCCCCACAGCAAACCACTCTCAGTTGTTATGCCGTCAGTTTTCTGAAGTGAATTCCAGGTTTTGTTTGCTTGGTGCAATCAGGACGGGAGTGGGATGAATGATTGATTCCATCATCCAAGCAACTTCAACGGCCGCCGTCTGTTTTCTTTTTCGTTGGCGAATTTTGCCTACCCCTCCTCACTTCGGTGTCCAATTGACTTTTCCAGTGAAAGAAGCGAGAGTCAATTTTGCACATGTTTCTGCAGTGCCAGTCACACTTTGCCGAAATCATCCTGCCCTCCCAAAATGCAATCACGGTTTCATGGAACACCGTGGCGCACCCACCAACACCACCACGACACACACACATACAAACGCAAGGCATGAATTTCCATTTTCATGTGGTGACACGGGTGAGAAAAAGAAGGGTTCCGAGGATGCAGTCAGCTAAAACCCAAGAAACCCCACATGGGGAGGAAGATCATCTAGTTTTGGGGGTTCCCGTCCCTCTGGTCCCGAACGGCGCATTGCTCTCTCTCTTCCCCTTTTTTCCCCACGGTGGCGTCCATCAATTGCCAATCCTGATGCCCCCAATGACGTGGTTTGTCATCATCTCTATCTACAACTTCATCCATTTTCGGCTTTTCGGCGTTGCACGACATTTCCAAGTCCAAGTTCAGCATCCGAATTATCCATGGCAGGACGGCAACCTGCTGCTGCTGCTCTCTTTCTGTCTTTTCAACTGCCGTGCAAGTCTAGATCAATGGTCGCACCAATTCTGGCTGGTTCCCGTCACAGAAAAAAAAAAAAAAAGTCATGTCTTTGGAACGGTCAATTACACCTCGTAAATTCAATTCCTTAAACTGTCGTGCAATTCTAGGCCCCCCCCCCCTTTCGGTAACTCTGTTATCCATATGTACAGAGTAATTTCGGGAGCCACCTGCGACGGTGCAGCCCCTCTCTTTCATCCTTGTTGACATCGTGACGTTTGGGTTGGATCCCGACGTCCATCCATCCGGCCACCCCCCACCGCTGAGCACCATCAAACGACAGAAACCTTTTTTTTTTTTTTTTTTTTTTTTTTACCGCCGTTTGTGGCTTTTGAGTTTTATGAGATATTTGCTTTTTTCTGCCTCATCTTTACACTTGGCTCAATTCCCCGCCCCGGGGGCCGTTCCTGAAAGTAATTATCGCCTGGGCAACCTCATTCTGCGGCGTCTTCCGAAACTTTCAACAACACCCCATGTTATGTTCCCGACGGAATGGCTTTTTGCTAGTACACCAAATAATTTCATTCCTTCGGATTCCGTCCTCGTCGTGCCTGATCGACAAGCATCGATATCATAACTGCTATAGTATTGCCTCCGAGTGGTAATAGTGGGATCTCCCTTCATCTTTCATGCCAAAGAACGAGAAAAAGAAAAGATCGACAGGTACACATACAATGCACAAGGCCCCCAAGGGACGAGGGACATGACTTTGCACGTGCAAATTTGCTTCCTTGGGAGTGGCCTGGAGGTTCTTGGGGGAACGACAAGAAAGACTCCATTTGGAATGCTACGTTACCGCTGCTTTACCCCTCGTCGATGATGTCGGAGGATGGATACAGCAAAAGCGGGCATGCGTCGGTTTTAAGAGGCCAATTAAATAACTACCGAATTGGAGAATGCGAGGGCATGTTCGTCAAGGTACCGACCATATCTTTGTTTCTTTTTTCTTCTTCTTAATCCCTCCCATTCGGCGTACAACTGTGACTCTGCTTGTCCGGTTCAAGAAGCGATGTCATGTGCGCTGCAACATCGTGGAGCGCCCCTTGTTCTTCCCGTGCATGTCCACACACACTTGCCAGTACCACCAATGATGGCGACGCAAAGGAGCTGTTTATTGATGCTCTTGGCGAGGCAATCATCTCCCAGGACACATGGTGTTATGTACGGCTTGCATCGTGCATCATGCAGTCAGTCTGATTTGTCTCGGTTGTATATGTGAGTCTGTAGGCGAAGTGTCGTGGGGGTTGAAAGACAACTGCATGCAGCATGCCTGATGTTTTACCGAAGCTCAAGTAAGACAGAGGGAATGTGGGGGGGTTAAGAGAAAAAACCTTCAATTTTCTGGGAACGTTAGCGAAGTTTGAAGTCAAGAACGATTATTTTTTCGCCTGTTAGAAGATGATCTTCAATGGTGATGCGAGGATGACGATGAGACATATTTTTCCACAGTTATGTAAGTGAGACATGCCAGAGAACCACGTGAGAAAAATGTACTTGCGTTCAAGTGAAAATGAGACAGTTACTTGGCCGTATGCGTGGTGATCGACTAGTAAAGGTTTCTTTTCGCGGACGATCTTATAACCTAACGCGGTGTTTGAACTGAACTGATCTGACTGGGCGATAACCGGACTTCGAGTTCGGAAGGAGAGTGTAAAATGGAACTGAGAACTTTGTGAATATGTCTGAAATCTCAAGGTGCTACTGAGGGCATTGGAGCACATATAGAAAACTCGAGAGGAAACTGTTTGTTAAAATGTTGAATCACTCGGCATATGTATTCATTCTCGTGGATAAACCCCTAACTGTGGAAACAAACCTGGCTCGGAGCAGGCCAAATCCAAGTAAACAAAGTAGACAGTCTGCTTTGGAACCCTTCAGTCTTGCCGAGATCTGTCGTCACGGTTTTGCATCATCAACGCTTCCGGACCTCACCACTCCCCAGTGTCACCAGTGTTGGCCCCACTAACAACTCCGGTAACCCCTCTCGCTCCAGGTGTCGGTGGCCCTCCCTGCGGCTTCACTCCCCCGACCCCCCTCTTCCCACCATCAATTCCATTCAGCCCTCCAGTTGAGGTCCGCACAACCAACCCGGGCCTCTCACCTGATACATTTCCCGGCAAGGGAGGAGACACTCTCTGCCTACCCTGTTGCCCTGAGCCACAAAAGAAGGGGGGGTTTCCAGGCCCAGACAAACTGGCCCGTTTGTTCGTGATTGTGTTATCGCCCGAATGGCTGAGCCCAAACTCCCCCGGGCCTGCATCTTCATCTTCGTCTTCATCATCAGATTGGTCTGAGACATGCCCGCGGACTGTGTGCTGTGGTACCATTGTGGTCTGATCGAGTTTAGGAGGCTGACCAAGGATACCTGACGACCCAGGTCTCAAAGTGGCTCTGCCTCTCTGGCCATTTGCTGACGCATCGGGGACGGGATGGGATTCTTCCGAGTCGCAGTCAGAAGAATCGGATTCGTGAAGCTTACTGCTAGGGGGTGGTGTGATGTGACCAAGCGGTTTAAGTTTAGGCTGGGACTTGAGCAGGGTACGTTGACGGCCGAGAGCGATGTAGTGATGCTTGAGGTCTTTCGCAGTAAGGGAGACAGTCAGGAATAGGTAGGAGGTAAAAGTGGGTGATGGAGGAGGGCTTACGATCTAAACAGAGCTTCTCGGCGGTGGATTCTTGGTGACATTTAGGTTTCGAGCAGCCGTCTGGTTCAGAAAAGAGTGTGTTAGCAATGCTGTAAAAGAAATCGTTTTGAGATGGCGAGCAACTCACGGGTCTGACAGAAGATAGCGAGACTGGCAACAAACTCCTGACAGTCTTCTGTGCGGCAGGTATCTTTAAAGACTGAGATTAGTTGATGTTGGACACAGGATCGTCTTGAATATGAACCCACGCAAAGGGCAAAAGCGGCCCCTGAACTTTGGATTGGCCGCCCATGTCCTAGGGTTCGAGCAGTTGGTACTCGTGCACCGATCTGCCCAAAGTTAGAACAACACGAGAATAATGTGGTTGATGGCTTGGACTCACGTTCATCACAGTATGGGGTAGACATGGTACTGTTATTGTTGCAGTCTCGCTCATTACATGTATGGGCCTCGCAGAAATCAGAAAGATCCTTCTTGACGTCTCTGCATCGTGGCACCGAGCATGTGATATCTGGATGGAGCTATTAGACATAGGTTCCGAGGAGCCAAAAGCGGACAACTCACGTTTGGTGCAAGACTGGAGGTACTCCCGACTCTTAGATGAGAAATGTCTTACTCCTTCGCAGCCATGGATGTCGCATTTGATGTCTGGTAATGTAAGCACGAATTCGATGTACCACACTGGTGACTGGGAAAACTCACGATCAGCACAATGGGGATATTCACCATCAGTGACGGCACGACAGCCCCTAGTTTTACACTGGTCTAAAGAAGGTGAGCGAATTGAGTAATGAGGTAAATCATGGGCTCTACGTACGGTCTTCACAAGAGCCACGTTGCTCTTGACGTTTCTTGGTACAAGCCTCGGCCTGACATCCATCTACTTGAAGATTAGCACCATGAATGCGCTAAAAGAAAAGATAGAGCTTACGGTTCTGGCAAAAGGGTGTCCCTGGTTCTCGGCGACGCGGACATTGTCGCACGGTGCATCTGTCTATGAAGTGTAAGTTCATCGAACGTACGATAGAGAGGTGGCCAACTCACGATCAGAACAAACCTCGTAACGGGCATAGATGGGTTGGGCATTGGACATAGGATCGAGGTTAGGATCCAAGTACTGTGCTCGAGCCTGTGCGCAGTCCCCAACAGGACATCTTGTGTCTGTGAAGCGTTAGCCATCCCACGCGAGTTCAATGAAGAGAATGCGATATACTTACGTGTGGCACAGACACTGTCGTGAGGTGGCTTCTTGTTCAAGCAGCTCTCGGTCTTGTGGAAATGGGAACAAGTGTGAAGCTTGCAATAAGGTGACACCTGCGTCGTATTGTTGTTGTAACGTTGATAGGGACCAGAGGGCGAGCCTCGACTCTCTGGTGATAGCGGAGACCTTGAATGGCCTGACCGTCTGTCTTGAGCATCGATAAACGCCCCGTCCAATGTCTTATACAAGACATCGTTATGGCAACCCTTGCTCTGGCACTTGTCACGGTGGTTCATCTTCATACGAGTTGTTTGAGGACTGGAAAGCAAAGAAAAATATCGGGTTTGTCCATGAACTGAACTCTTAAGATGGGCTATCTGGCCGATATATACAGGTAGTCAGATGGTAGCGAAGGATCAGGCTGGGCCATGCCCATAATGGTCGGGCGTCTCGCGGGGTCAACACCATCTTCCTTCGCATTTTCGCCACGATGCGCCGGTGTTTCTAAGACCCATAAAACAAGATTTAATCTATAAAAACTCACCCCAAAAAAACCCCCAAAAAAAAACCATCCAGTACCTACAGAAGACACCCTCGATTCCGTCGTGATCAAATGGCGCTGGGGAAGCAAAATTACCCCCATCTCCAAAACCACCAGCAGCTGATCAAGACCAAAACGAAGCTACAAAATTGTCCATGACGGCCAGATAAGCGGTGAAAGGATCAGATATTAAATGCCCAATGATGCGCGTCAGAATTGCGAAACTGGATTGCCCAGTGCCCGGCTTGTGAGGAAGCCGCAACTGCACGCTTACCACACACCGCGGAATCAAGACTCCCGGATATTAAGTCTTTCGAGAATTTGAGAGTTGGGGTGGTCACAATACTACGACCCGGTCAGCCCTTACTCAATTACTCTCAACACTAGAGAATGAGAAGAATGAGGTGATAGTTACCTCGATTCATGTTGAGGTTGAGCTGACGTCGTTTGCATAAACAGCATGCATAAACAGTCACGTGACCGCGCATCAGTAACGCGCTCAATGGAACGCGACTTCCCGAACCGCCCAACGCGCCCTAACATTGACATCGTCACCCGTGACCCCCTGGAGAAAGTCCATCGTTAAGAATAAATATTCCTCACAATACACCCTCTCGTTTTCACACTGAATCTATCTCCTTCAGACAGTAAACTTTTTTCCCAATCTCCAATCCCCAAATATTACCATGTCTACCACCACCACCACCACCATCACCACAACCAAACCCACAAACTCCTCACCCCCCTGTTTCAAACAAATGGAGTCCTACCTCCTCAAAATCTCCTCCTCCCCGCGCGGAACACCCTTCGAGAAGTCAGTCTGGCGCACAATCTGCCAGATCCCGCCGGGCTCCTTCACCACGTACGGGCACCTGGCATCTCACCTCAAATCCTCCCCCAGGGCCGTGGGGAATGCCCTCAGACGTAACCCGTTCGCTCCCGGTGTACCTTGGTAATTTTTTTTCCACTCCAAAACCCCCCTCCTCTTTTTCTTGCAAGCCTGCATCGTATCAAAACCTTTACTTGGATATCTCCAAAATAACACTTTTCACTGGGCATGATGAAACTTTACCCAACTCATCTTACTAACACATGATACCTTAAAAAAAGTCACAGAGTAACGGCCTCCTCTGGCGCTCTAGGAGGGTTCAAAGGTAAAATCGCCCGCCGAGACGGCGAGAATACAGCTCAACTGCAAGAAAAGCTCGCGCTTCTGCGGAAGGAAGGTATAAGGTTTGATGAAAAAGGAAGGGTACTGGGGACACCGTTTATGGGGTTCGTTTAATCATGAGCCTTTTTTCTTCTTTCTTCTTCTTCTTTTTTTTCTTACAAGATTGTTATCTGCCTCGTACGTGGATTTCGATCTTTCTATTAGATTACAAGAATGAATGGGGATAAATGTCACAAACAGAATGTTTGATACCCCGTCGTACCACTTGTAGTTACTCAGCGGATTTCTGGTAATGAATACTTACCACCATCCCAAAATGAGAAAGAGCAAACACCAAATTCGTTTTGACATCGCTAACTGGCCATGTCCCCGTTGTTTTTCTTTTCATTATTTATGATACAGTTCCTATGAGCCTCAGGCCCGCGCACCAGAAACAATCAGGCAAGACAGTTTTCCTTGCACATCCATGACTTCCCCATAAAACGCCCAAGCCAAGTATCTCGTCTCGTTTCATCGTTTCCCAGGTTGAGCCGATTCATAAAGTGCTTCATATGCAGGTTTTCGTTCATATACCGCCACCCTGTACCGTTAAACCCGTCACCGACCAAGCCGTCCCCCAACCCATACCTAATGTACATTTTCCTGTGCCTGAAAAAAGAGCAAGCAGACAGAAGATCTCATGTTATGTTGTAAAAAAAAAAGAACAGCAGTATGCACTTTTTTGTGTATCAACGCCGAAGTTATTCCTTGTCGGGCATAATTATCCCCAACAAAAAACAAGAAAAAAGAGATGCGAAGACGAGAGATTACTTTGAGCAAAAGGAAGAATTAGATGCCGCCGCCCCTGCAGTATCGTTCCTTTAACCCGGGCATGATGGGAATGGTTACTAAGCATTCTCCTCCTGGCTACGGCGAGGCCGCGAAGGGAAGCCACCGCGGCCGCCACCGCGACCACGACCGCGACCATCACCACGGAAACCACCGGAGCCACGGCCACGGTAATGACCGCGACCACGTTGACCACCACCCTCACGCTGGCCACGGCTGCGACCCTGGACAGACTGGAAGCCATCATCGGCAGGCGTAGCAGCCTCACCCTCGGGATGATCATCAGCCCAAGATTGGGCGTTGGCGGGGGCAGAAGGCTGCGCCGGAGTAGCGTTCACGCCAGTTTCAGTCTCACTGGGCTCACGGGGGACCTGGACGTCAACCCACTCCTGAGACTCGGTCATGCTGGTACCAATGTCCCACTGGCTTTCACCAGCGGCATTCGCAGCGCTATCGGCGACGTCTGTGTTTGCGGGGGCACCACTGCCGGACGAGGCCTCCTCGGTGCCGTGGCCGTTGATCAAGGCAATAGCGGAACCCTCCTCAACCTCCGTAAGGCCGGCGTTGGCGACGGTTGGGTCGGTCTCGACGTCGTGCTTAAGCTCCTCGGTAGATTCTGCAATCTCGGCGTCGGAAACCCGAGCAGAAGGCTCAGGCTCGGGCTCAGTTGCTTGGGCCGCGGAGTCGGTGGGGGGTTGGTAATACGAAGCCGCACTCTTATTGGTAGCTTCCTTCACCTGGGCATCTATTGACTGTTAGCAACTATTTACGTAGCTTCTGATTGTGTATTCGGGTTACTTACAGGTCGTCTGCAGGGTCTCACCAGCAGTGCTGCGAGTTTGCTCGCCGGAACCCTGCACCAGCTTATTCATAGTAGCTACCGCATTGTCATCGCCGGAGTAGAGGTAGAGAAGAACGCCCTCAAGAGCCTGGTTCTCATCCAAGGTAGAATCGTGATCCTCAGCGCGACGAGAGGCAGCAAGGCGAAGAAATTGAGAGATCAACAGAAAGTTGGTCTTGAGGGTGGCAGCCGCCTCCTCATCAGCCTTCTGCTTGGTCTCGGCAATCACCTCCTCCTTTTCCTTCTCGAACTTCTCGGTCAAAGCCTTCTCCTGCTTGGCGAGATGGGCACGGTGCTCATCCTCAAGCTTCTTGAACTGGGTAAGCTGCTCCTCGAACTGTTTGACCTGGGCTTGAAGCCCGGGACGCTTGAGGTGCGAGGCCTTCTGGTCGGCGTTGATGATCTTTGCCGCCACAAGCTCATCGAGGGACTTGTCCTGGTGCTCATTTATAATGATCTCGACCTTGGAGGATAGGGTCTAGTGCGGAGGTAGATGGTCAGCATGCAACTGGTTTCAGGTCGGCGCGGGGACAAGCAAACTAGACTCACGAGCTTCTTGTTGATGTTGCGAATGTTCCTGTGGCGGATTGTTAGCGAAATGATATAGAGAAAAAAGCCGCCATTGAACGGAAAACACACTTTTGGAGCTCGCGGATATGTGCGGGCTCGCCGTGGTCGTCCTCAGTGCCGGCAACAGAAGCAGCCTTGTGCGAAGCGGGGGCCGGCGAATCGGTGCGCTCAGCAACAGCAGCGGCCGCCTTGGCCTTCTTCTTGCGCGCCGATTTGGACTCGACGGGGGCCGAGGGGTTTTGAACAGTGGATGCAGCCATGTTGAATAGGTCTGGTGAGCTCAACAAAGCTGTTTTGAGGGTGGTGCGAGCCAAAGCGCAGCTGTGTTGTCGATGCTGTCGCTTTGTGGGGGGGTGGAAATGGTGGGCGTCACACAACGACTACCTGGTGGATATTTATTCGGAACGCTCAAAAGAAAGGTGGTGAAAGGGTGGTGGTCGGTACAAATGGCAGTTTTCAATTGTAGAAAATCAATTCGTGACTGGAGAGGAAGTTGGAGGGAGGTTTGGGCTTGTTGTCGAGCTGACTGGGAAATTTTTGAAGGTTGGGAACCTGCCCGAAAGTGTGGTGTGCTGCCACCCCCCCTGGAGCTGTTCCCGCCTTCCGCCCCAGGTTTCCAAACATGGGGCCAAACCAAGACAGCACCCCTCCTCGGATTGGTCGCCGTTTGAAGGCTCAGCCAGACAGCATTGGAACCATGCAGAATCACCAAGAAACAAAGCTCACCAAAGGCAGCAAAACAGCACTGGAATCTGCATCGGGTTGCCTGCCTAAATGCCACGGCAAAGCTGAGAATGCTACAAAACTCTCCATCACAGTATTTCCATGCACCAATTGACGTGTGCTACGTACTACATGCGCTGCCTACACTATACGCTGTACGTCGTCTGCTTCTCTGGTAGGGTATCTACAAGTCCCCACATTAGGCGAGACCTCTGACGGCATCGTGTTCAGCTTTCTCCAGCTCGTCCGGTACGTCTCCGCCCAAGCTCCGTGCTCCCGTGACACCGTCTCGGCCGGAACACAGCTCCACGTTTTACCAGGTTGCCTCGATAATTATGACGAGACACCTCCCCAGATCAAATGTTGAGCATGTATTTACAGGTACCGCTTAACAGCAATGGGAATGAGGGTGATAGCCTCTCGCTCCCTGAATCATCCTTTGAATTTGGCAAGCGAATTCTGTGTGTCGAGTGTGGTCTTGTGAGTAATTGCTGCTTTGGATTGATTGTCATCAACGGCCGCACTTACCGCTGTGACTTTCTTGACACTCCGCGCTGTGATGCCCCTTTCCCCGCCTTGTTTCGCCTCAATTCCAGCTTCTTTTACCAAGCTAGTCGCGTCTGTCAGTTGTTCCAATCATGTAGCTTGGTCGGGGAGAGGTTTCTACTTTTGCATGAAGAGCATGTAGTCGAGAAATATCTGGATCCAAATCAGACTAGGTACTTAATAAACAAACAAGAAGTAAATACCATGACATCCGCGTTCTTGCTAACGTTGCAATTGGAGTGAGCCTTCACAATCTTTTTGACTGTCGCCCGGGGATAGAGCTTTTGGCCGGGCATTCTCACGGTCTGTGGGTAGAAGATACCAAGAGATTCTGCCCACGAAAGGTGATTCAAATTAGTTTTATGACCGTTGTTGAATGTGCCGGACGGATTGATGAAAGCAGGTGTTTGTTTTGTTGACTGCGAGCAGGGTTCAAGGTGAACAACCAATCGGAGGATATCCTGGAACACCCCGCCAAGCTCCCCTGTTGCTCCCCAAATTCAGGTGTGGATTGCCCCTCCAATTCAACGACGCATCCTGCCTGACCAAGTCCCGGACAGCAATTCAAGACCGAGTCTGGACAGCTTCAAAAATCAACAAAAATGATGAACCTTAGCAGGCGAATGGTAATTTGACCATGCTTCAACCCGATTTCAGCAGTGCGCTAATAACACCATTCTAGTTGACCAAGGAGGAGGAGGATGCCGCGGGAGACGAAATCGAGGTCCGTCGCGAGGACCAGGACAAAATCAACAGATTCAGCCGGCTGCACTCACACGAACTCATACTTGAAGAGGAGCTGAAGGCCAAGAATGTGAGCATTTTTGGATGCCTAGCAAACCCTGAATAACCCAATGACGGCATTGCTGAACCTCAAAGCAGAAGGAAAAGGAGGAGCTTGACGACATCACGACAGAGCTTGAGCTTGCAGACGAGGACGACAAAGTCCCGTAAGCCCTTTCCACCTGCCGAACTCTGCCGACGGCGCGTGCTTACAATGTACCGACAGATACAAGATTGGCGACTCTTTCTTCCACCTTCCCCTGGAACTGGCGCAAGAGCTATTGGGCATCTCAATGGCCAAGATCGAGGAGGAGATCGGCGAGTTGGAGGACAAGATGAGCACAATACGCGAGGAGATGACCCAGCTGAAGGTGGAACTGTATGCAAGATTTGGAAAAACCATCAATCTCGAAACATGACGTGCTGCTTAAATCAAGAGCTTCTCCTACCTTCGACCTCTGAAGCCGCCGCTGCATGTCAAAGGTGATGTTGCCTCCTGCAGCTCGGCGGACAGTTGGCATCTTTATCTGTCACAGTCGGCCGACATCGTCTGACTTTTGATCCAGATCAGGGACGCCTACGTCGGGAGTTCTGTATTCGGGAGTCTCCGGAAAGCGCAAGAGAATGCGGGGTTCGTGCATGCAGGGTGCAGGACTGGGGCGAATCGATGATCGAAATCACAATGGCTATACCAATGCCTTTCACCGATCACTGTGATGCTCACGCTCGTTCTACCGTCTTCCGAGCATCCCCTTACATCGAATCTAGTGCAGGCTTGGCGAGGGCTGGTTGTCAGGGGTCAGATCCAGTGTTCCAAGCAATTCCTTGATGGCTACAATGCGGAGAGGCGCTGGTAATGGAAATAACATATCACCTGCATCGATAAGCTTGGGACTATGCTAAATCGTCCCGACGACGTGGCTTTGACATCATAGCACTAGAGACGCACTTACGACCAGTTTCCAGCACCCCCAATGTTACTATACCTTTGCGCTCTCTTAGGGCCGCGCTTTGCACCCGCTTGTGATCCTTTGGATTGGTGTTTCAACGCTTGTGACAGGAATTGAGGCTTGGTGGTGTGTCTTTTGAAACAGTCCCGATTGCTGGCCGTGCCAATTTGCGAATATCGATTCCGGGCGATACCTGAACTGACCTTGCCGGGATACGGCATTTGGATCACCTCACGCGGAAAGGGTCTCACAGGAGCTCAGTTACCATCCAAAAGCATCTAATGGGATCTGCCTGTGATTTCAAGCCTCTTTCTCCCGAGGTGCATGGCTAGTCACCGAACTCTCTCTTCCATCGGGGTTGTTCAGTTTAATGGCAATTTCCATAGCCAAGGGCGCAGATCTGGAAGCCACCAGCAGTAAATTTCCCTGGATATCACTAATACTCTAAAAATCAATTCCCGGGTCAATTCACCTTCGAATTTGGAGTTGCCAATGACAACATTAGAGGAGCCAGATTGCCTTGTCAACAGCCGACGGTGCTGCTTCTTGTCTCGCTATAACAGTTAGCTCACGAAGCCAACGCGGTTACGCCGTCCAGAGTCTATAATGGCTGGATGAACCCTAGATCGCTCGTCTCATGTTCTCAAACCATTCCAGGATTCCGATAGTTTCGAGCCAAAAATCGAAACTAAGAATATCCAAGGTTCTTGAGTGTATGCGCAGTACTGCACGGTGACAATGGCTTTCAGGACAGTGGTTTCAGCAATCCTGGTGCTGTATAGAGCTTGACACGTGAGATACCGCTCGAGACTTCCAAGCGTCCTTGTTATTTGATGATTAGAGATGTTGCCGTGTCTTATTTCTTTCTGCTGCCTCCCCAGCATCTTTTCCCCTGCATCTCTCAGTCAGTCGGACAGCAGCCTGACCACCACTCCCAAACTCGCGACTACACTTGGCTCTGCAGAAAGGTAGAACCTCTTGCCTAACTACTGGGACAGCTGTTCACCTAGCACACTCGTTCTATATAACATGGAAGCACAACCGAGGAAAAGCAGTGATGAGGGTTTTCGTCTGGAGTCAAGAGTATCTGTCTACAGTACATACGAAGATTCGCGCTCAGAAGTGGGTGTTCCGTCGGAGGAGGAACCAGTTCAGACAGCCGAACCAGAAGCCGAACCACCTGTACAACCAGTCGAGACTCAGCAGGCTGAGACAATAGAGACAACCGAACTGGAAGGGTCGGCGCAGTCAGAACCTCTACAGACAGCAGACCGCCCGCGGCCTCAATCTGGTCTCCAAGAAAAGCCAGAGGAGCCTCTTCAGCCTCGCGAGTCCTCTCAGGGTGATGGGCCGAGATCATTCCCCCTGGTCGCTCCCCCTCGCCCACAGGCCACCCTTCGACAGACGCAATCTCAGCCCGATGTTTGTCAACGGGTGGTTTCGCGCGATGGATCAATTCGTCGAGAGTGTTCCTTTGAGATTCTAGGTCTCTCCCGGGAGGAAGTGAATGAACTTATATCGGTGGCAAAGGATACAAAGCCCAGGGTCGAGTCGGCAGCCAGCACTCGCGTCCCAGACTCGGACGAAGAACACGGATATCCCCGATGCCCAACATGTCAAAGTCGACTTGGAAAAGGTATCTCCCAGCAGTTGGACTCTTACACTCAGCCACAACGACAAGCAGCTCCTGCTCGTAGCCAGCCATACTACCCCGACCTCTACAGCGCCTCAAGCATAGGGGATGACGATGAGGAAATGATCGTTTGCTGGGAGGATAACGACCCTGAAAACCCTTACAATTGGTCCGGCAAGAAGAAGGGATGGATCCTAGTCACGCTGATGATGCTTATCGTCAACTCAACCATGGGTAGCGCCCTCCCAGCCAACTCGCTCCCTTTCATCTCTAAAGAATGGAACGTCACAAACGAACAGCAACAGGTCCTACCCATCTCCGTCTACCTGATAGGCTACGTGATGGGACCAATACTCTGGGCACCGCTGAGCGAGCAATTCGGCCGCAAGACTCTGACGCTCTGCACGTTCATTGCTTTCACTCTCTTTACTCTGGCAACGGCCTTATCATCAACGTGGAAGATGTTTCTCATTTTCCGCCTCTTGACGGGCATCTTCGCCAGTGCGCCAATTGCCATTGTTCCCGGAATAATCGCAGATACCTGCAACGATCCCCGCACAAGAGGGAGAAACATGGGCCTCTTCTTCATGACCACCGTCTCTGGGCCCCTTTTGGCGCCCATAATCTCGGGTTACTGCGCGGAAACGATCGGCTGGCGGTGGGCATTCTGGATCGGACTCATCTACGCCGGAGCTACAGTCATTCCTTTGCTTTTCTTGCCCGAGACTTATGGCCCCATCTTGCTCAAGAGGCGCGCCCAGGAGATTCGCAAACAAGATCCCAAGGCGAGGGTGGTGGCGCTGCACGAGATGGACAAGAAATCCTTCACCGAGTTGACTACCGTCGTCCTTGCGCGCCCCATCAGGATGATAATCTTTGAGCCCATCGTCAACACCTCGTGCGCGTACCTGGCATTGTGCTACGCCATCTTTTACATGTGCTTTGAGGCCTTCCCTATCATATTCATCGGTGTGTACAAGTTGTCGCCAGGCGAGTGCGGTCTGACTTATTTGGCTATTGGTGCCGGATGTCTTTTGGCTCTGCCTATCTTCTTCACGTACGACATGATCCTGCGCAACGCGATGGCCAGGGACGCTCCCTGGACTAAACTGGAAGAGTATCGTCGCCTGCCGCTGGCCTGCATTGGTGGACCAATGTTTGTTATTTCGTTGTTTTGGCTAGGATGGACGGCAAGGGAGGACATACACTTCTTTGTTCCAATGTTGGCTGGTGTGCCGTTTGGGATCGGGTTCATGTGTATTTTCCAGGCTTTGTTGTGAGTATCCCCCTTACCCGCCTCCCCGGGGGGGGGGGGGGGGGGGGGGGGGGGGGGGGGGGGGGGGGGGGGGGGGGG